>CP092886.1:88487135-88605966 GCA_030710605.1 Cordylochernes scorpioides | reverse complement strand
GATCCTATATTTCAGATTTTTTCACAAGCATTTTCGATATTAATAGGTAATCCCATAATATTATGTTCGAATAAATAAGCTTGAGGGATGAGTCTCTTTTAATTACATTTATTTCAAGCTTTCGGGCTCAACCGCCCTTCGACAGGACAAATTACTAAAGTTTTCAAATCTAATCTATATAAACATTTGAGAGACGCCTGTGTCTCGAGTGTAATACGAGGCTTGCCGCGGGAGGGGATGAGATCTTTGAAAAAGATGGCCGTTTAGCCCATTGAATTATCGGAAATAAAAGATTATTTGTTGAATCGCAGAGTTCATGATACCGAGGGGGGTTTGGTGGCTGCAGGGAATATTACATTGTATATTTCAGGTAAATCAATTTTTCTATTGAGGCTATGGAATTTGCTTGATAGGATAGATTCTATGATTAGTCTTTGGTGTTTGTTGGCAATATTAGAATAGTGAATTTTCGGTGATGTAATGTTGAAGGAATGGCCAGTTTCATTTATGTGCTGTACTATTAAGGATCTATGGTCTAAGTTATCAATATTTCTTTTGTGTTCATGAATTCTGATATTGACATGTCTCCCGGTTTCGCCTACGTAGACTTTTGGCAGTTCATACATTCTATGGAGTAAATAGCGTTTCGTGGTGTGCTGTTAGGTTCATTGAGTTTCATGATCTGGTTTCGGAGAAGGGATCCAGAGGTAGGTGCGCAGGTGAAGTAGGTTTTGATTCAAATTTCAATAAGAATCTCGCTATTGTGGAGGATAATGGTGAATATGGCATATTGCAAATAGATCTGTATATTGGAGACTGTGTCTTTTTAGTTGGGTCATAAAGGTTTCGCAATATAAAGGATATCGGGTATGCGCAGTCCCTGAGGTTAGCTAATATGTTCTGTGTTTCGAGGTTCTTGTACATCTGGAGGGAGCAGTGGGTATGGACTCGTTTTGATAGAGCAATGACTGTGTTGATTTTGTGACTGATAGGACAGAAGGACGAGTATTGAACATAATTAGGACGGAAGGATGGTTTATAATAAACGGTGGTGTGCAATTCATGTTGGTGCCGGATGATTTTAACGTCGAGAAATGGAAGGGTATTATTGGTTTCTTTTTCAACGGTGAAGTGAAGATCAGGGTGATAATTGTTTAGATTGTAGAGGATGTCATCGGTTTTGGTGGTGGTGCAAATGCAAAAGATGTCATCAATGTACCTGCGCCAAAAGAATATATTGTTACATCATGATTAATGGCGTATTTCTTATATTATTTTTAATATATTTGAAATTTAAATTATATATTTATTTATTTTTATATAAAATATTCTATGATATTTATTTAAAACACAGATTATTTAGATTGTCATCATTTGTATTTAGGTACACGTGTGACTTCACTGCTCTCTTTGATGTGAGAAAATAAAAAAAGGATTCTGGTGGCTACTTAAAGAAGACTTATCTCGTTATTCCCTTTTATAAATTTGTAGGATGGTTGAAACACGCTCTGGTAAGATGCAAGACCCAGCACAGGAGAGAATCCAGGCTGAAGAGTCTGCCAAGCCGCAACCTGGTGCAACAATTGGTAGAGATGCTAGTTCCGACCCAGTTGTCCTGAATCCCAACATCGACATCCCCAAGTATGATGGAACGGAAGACCCTCGCCCATGGATTGAATCTCTTGAAGAAATTGGCTTCTTGTACCATTGGGCAGACTACATTATCTCTCGTTATGCCGCCATGAACATGACGGGAAGCGCTAAAACCTGGTTGAATTTACACAAAGCTAGTTTCACGAGCTGGGAAAATATTAAAATCCGCCTCATTCAGGATTTTTCTTTGGACGCGAATAAAGAAGAACTTAGAATGAAGCTCAACAGAATGCAACACTGGAATGAACCAGCAATCAGGTTCGCGGAAGACATTCTAGTGTTGTGCAACAAGGTTGACCCCGCAATGGAAGAAGAAACAAAAATTGAACATGTTATTGGAGGACTGAAAAAAGAGTACTCATTCGCGCTCTACCTGAACCCTCCTAAAACGACCGATGACCTTCTTGTCGTGTGCAAGAAAATGGATTCTTTTGAAAAGAAGTATCGGGAACGTGTGGAGAAATCCAGGAACCTATATAACGGTCCACGCTATTCTAGACCCCAACAACAATCGAGGTACGTGCCGCCGACTGCCGCACGAAACTACCAGACCACTTCCAGGCCCCAAGCCCCTGTTTCCAATAATTACAAGAACGACTCCCCTCCTACCCCCAGACAGTATCGAAACAACTTTCCCCAGCCCTCTACCCCTAGACGTCCTTATAATCCTAACTTTGTGCCGAAACCAAACCTTCAGAGAAACACTTACAATAAAAGCCAAGAAGTGAGCAAAAATAGGACGGAAGATGGAAGACCAATCTGCTTTAAATATAACAAGCCAGGGCACGTGGCCCGTTATTGTAGGGTCAAGTTTATAAGAATCCTAGAAGAGGATCCAGCAGATACCCAAGAGAAGGTCGAAGAAAAATGCCAAATGAATGAAATATCAGAGAAATCAGGACCTCGGCTTTATGCTGATGTATGTCATAGCACACAGACAAATATTCCTACCCGGAATAGATATTCCGTGTTGGAAGATTTAAACTAAGCGTCGCGCCTGAATCTGTCAATCAAAGCAAGTCGACCATAAACGGAATCAAGAAGTTGGACCCTAAATACAAATTAAAAATTAATGTGGACAAGATAGGGACTTTTGAAGCTTTGGTTGATACAGGTGCTGACCTCTCAGTGGTCGACCTCAGAACGGCCCTCGATACAGGCCATGGTATAAGTAAACTCGCAAAAATTTGTGCAGGACCCGATGGAAAAAAATTGGACATGGTAGGAAGTATATTTTTAAATATAAAAATTGATGACGAAACATTATCACACAACTTTGTGATATTGAAAACGCATTTACGGACATTAATTCTTGGGAGAGATTTCCTTAAGAAAATGAACGCAAAAATAGATTGTAAGCAAGAAACTATAAAATATGATTTGACGAATAATCATGACGAAATCAATTTTGAAATGTTGAAAATAAAGAGTGCCAAGGATTCCATTGTACCGGAATGTTCCATGAAATTGATCAAGGCATTGGTAGAAACAGAGGATGGAGAATATATTATCGAGGAGAGCAGCAAAATGTTTCAAACAAATGGACTTCGTCTAGCAAGAAGCTTGATCAATGTTATAAATAGGGAAACACACATCTGGATAACTAATCCGTATCCTCGACCGTTAAAAATAATGAAAAACCAAACATTGGCTTTTGGAAGTAGTCCAGCGAAAATAAATGTGAGTCGAGAAAGAGAGGTAGAAAAGAACGAAGAATCTAGATTCCAAATAAACGAAAATCTTTCACCAAAGGAACAGAAGGAGTTAAAACAAGTTTTAGAAAGGTATGGAGATCTGTTTTCATCGAGATTAGGGAGAACCAATTTGGCAAAACATCGGATAGACACAGAAGACGCGAAGCTAATTAAACACAAGCCTTACCGGGTAAGTGCTAAAGAACGAGATATTATAAAAGAGCAAATTGACGAGATGCTTACAGAAGGCATAATTAGGCCATCTTCTAGCCCCTGGTCTTTTCCAGTAATATTGGTCAAGAAGCGAGATGGTAAATACAGATTTTGTGTGGACTACAGAAAACTGAATAATGTGACAGTAAAAGATGTCTATCCGATCCCTAGAATAGACGAAGTTATGGATACTCTCCAAGGATCTACACACTTCTCAGCAATAGACCTCAGATCTGGATATTGGCAAGTTGGAGTCGAAGAAAGAGACAAAGAGAAAACAGCTTTCACTACAGCGCATGGATTATATGAATTCAACGTGATGCCTTTTGGACTTTGTAACGCGCCTGCTACCTTTGAGAGAAATATGGAGAATATGCTTGGAAATCTGAGATGGCAAATTTGTTTGTGTTATCTGGATGATGTTATCATATATAGCCCGGATTTTACAACGCACCTCAAAAGACTTGAAGCTGTTTTTAGATGTTTTCGTGAATCTAATTTAAGGTTAAACGACAAAAAATGCCGATTTGCTTTTGAAGAATTGGAGATTCTCGGCTATATAACGAGCAAACATGGTATAAAACCCGCGGAACATAACATCAAAGCTGTCAGAAATTTTCCTCGGCCCAAAAAGGTCAAAGAAGTACAATCCTTTTTGGGAATGTGTTCATATTATAGAATATTTATCAAAGACTTTTCAAAAATTGCTGACCCTTTGACCAACCTTATAAAAAAAGTGTATCATTTACCTGGACAGAAAGACAAGAGGAAGCGTTTCAAACCCTAAAAACAGCACTATTAAGTCCACCAATTTTAGGTCACTTCAATCCAAATGCACCTACTTATGTTCATACTGATGCGTCCAACATCGGCATAGGTGCAACACTTGTCCAAGACATCGGTGGTGAAGAGAAGGTGATCTCATATTTGAGTCGTACCCTAAGTAAAGCGGAGCAAAATTATTCAACCACTGAAAAAGAATGTCTGGCCGTTGTCTGGTCAATGTCAAAATTACGACCATACCTTTATGGAAGACACTTTAAAATAGTAACAGACCATCACGCCTTATGCTGGCTCAAAAACTTGAAGGATCCAACAGGTCGATTGGCAAGATGGGCATTGAAAATTCAAGAATATGACTTCGGTATAATACATAAATCGGGAAAGAAGCATCTGGACGCCGATGGCTTATCTAGGGAGCCCTTACCAGAAACTGATTGGGATGAGGATTTTGAAAGGCTATTTTTAAATCAAATAACAGACGAGGAGGATAAATTTATCGAAAGTGTTAAGAAAAACCTTAATGGAAGCAGGCGATCAATTGCGCAAAACTTTAAAGAAGAAGATGGATGCCTCTTTAAGAAAAACCCGAACCCTGAAGGCAGGGCGTGGTTGCTTGTGGTTCCAGAGAATAAAAAGAGAGAAATTATGAAAGAATATCACAATCATATGTCGAATGGCCATCTGGGCGTCGCCAGAACCATGTACCGAATAAAGAGTAAATACTTTTGGCCATCCATGCTAAAGGATGTCTCAGAATTCGTTAAGACGTGTCACCTTTGCCAAAGTAGGAAAGGCTCAAACCAATTACCTTCTGGACTACTACAGCCCATCCCCCCAGCCAACTTTCCTTTCGAAAGAATTGGAATTGACTTTGTTGGTCCACTACCATCTACGAAAAACAGGAAAAAATGGATAATCGTGCTGACGGACTACTACACTAGATATGCAGAAACAAGAGCAGTCTCGGAAGCAACAGTGAAAGAAGTTTCTAAATTTCTAGTAGAGGATATTTTTCTTCGGCACGGAGCCCCACAATATCTTATTAGTGACAGAGGCTCTCAATTTACCAGTAATTTAATGAAAGAGGTGATGAAAACGTGCAAGATTAAACATTGCTTCACAACGAGCTATCATCCCCAGACTAATGGATTGACAGAGCGGTTAAATAGAACATTGATCAATATGCTCAGTATGTATGTGAACACTGATCAGAAGAATTGGGACGAAATACTCCCATTCATCACTCACGCTTACAATACTACAATTCAGGAAACCACAGGATATTCTCCCTTTTTCCTGATGTTTGGAAGAGAACCCACGTCTCTTTTGGACGACAGGAATATCTCGGTGGACATTGACAAAGATGATTATGATGAATACATAAAACATCACTTAGACAAAATAAACAGAACAAGAAAATTAGTTATTAACAACACAATAAAGACTCAAGAAAGAATGAAAAAGAACTATGACAAGAAACACATGGAAAGAAGCTACGAACCAGGAGAATTAGTAGCAGTTTGGACACCAATTAGGAAAATAGGAAAGTGTGAGAAACTACTGAGAAAATATTTTGGCCCATATAGAATATTAAAGAAGCTGTCTAACGTAAATTACTTAATTGAGCCAAAAGATAATCCTGTCCAAGACCCATTGATTGTCCATGTCTCAAGACTCAAACCCTATTTTGAGAGAATTGATGAGGTAACTCACGAGGACGTGACGACCTCTGGAGAGGGGGAAGTGTTACATCATGATTAATGGCGTATTTCTTATATTATTTTTAATATATTTGAAATTTGATTTATATATTTATTTATTTTTATATAAAATATTCTATGATATTTATTTAAAACACAGATTATTTAGATTGTCATCATTTATATTTAGGTACACGTGTGACTTCACTGCTCTCTTTGATGTGAGAAAATAAAAAAAGGATTCTGGTGGCTACTTAAAGAAGACTTATCTCGCGTTATTCCCTTTTATAAATTTGTAGGATGGTTGAAACACGCTCTGGTAAGATGCAAGACCCAGCACAGGAGAGAATCCAGGCTGAAGAGTCTGCCAAGCCGCAACCTGGTGCAACAATATCATGGGGGAAATTGGCGATAATCCTTCCGTCCTAATTATGTTCAATACTCGTCCTTCTGTCCTATCAGTCACAAAATCAACACAGTCATTGCTCTATCAAAACGAGTCCATACCCACTGCTCCCTCCAGATGTACAAGAACCTCGAAACACAGAACATATTAGCTAACCTCAGGGACTGCGCATACCCGATATCCTTTATATTGCGACACTTTTATGACCCAACTAAAAATACACAGTCTCCAATATACAGATCTATTTGCAATATGCCATATTCACCATTATCCTCCACAATAGCGAGATTCTTATTGAAATTTGGAATCAAAACCTACTTCACCTGCGCACCTACCTCTGGATCCCTTCTCCGAAACCAGATCATGAAACTCAATGAACCTAACAGCACACCACGAAACGCTATTTACTCCATAGAATGTATGAACTGCCCAAAAGTCTACGTAGGCGAAACCGGGAGACATGTCAATATCAGAATTCATGAACACAAAAGAAATATTGATAACTTAGACTATAGATCCTTAATAGTACAGCACATAAATGAAACTGGCCATTCCTTCAACATTACATCACCGAAAATTCACTATTCTAATATTGCCAACAAACACCAAAGACTAATCATAGAATCTATCCTATCAAGCAAATTCCATAGCCTCAATAGAAAATTTGATTTACCTAAAATATACAATGTAATATTCCCTGCAGCCACCAAACCCCCCTCGGTATCATGAACTCTGCGATTCAACAAATAATCTTTTATTTCCGATAATTCAATGGGCTAAACGGCCATCTTTTTCAAAGATCTCATCCCCTCCCGCGGCAAGCCTCGTATTACACTCGAGACACAGGCGTCTCTCAAATGTTTATATAGATTAGATTTGAAAACTTTAGTAATTTGTCCTGTCGAAGGGCGGTTGAGCCCGAAAGCTTGAAATAAATGTAATTAAAAGAGACTCATCCCTCAAGCTTATTTATTCGAACATTTTCGATATTGCTGTTTGCAATTTATCTCCATTTTGCTGAAAGAAAATTCATTACATTGAGTTTACAAACAGTTGGGGCCTCTATTCATTCATGAGTAAACCTCGTTCGAACACTACCCAGGCGAAGCCGGGTCCAGTAGGGTAAAACCCGGGCGTTGCCCGGGCCATTCGGCTAGTAATCTATAATCCAAATTGTGCTTTATCACACACTATTTATTTATTTGGATTAGGTCTTATTACCTTGTGTTTATAATCTATAATCCAAATTGTGCCTTATCACACACTATTTTTTATTTGGCCTTATTACCTTGTGTTTATAATCTATGACGTAATGCCGGCGGCGCGCGCCCGTTGGCTGCCGGCGAACACGTGACCTCCCTGTGCGCGCGCATCCGTGACAGAGTCGGCCGATGAGGAATGAGGAAAGACGGTCGTGACTATATTATTTAATTTTCATTTTTAGATATAACTTATCTAATTCGCCGTTTAAAATAACTAATAATAGTTCGCTTAATAACACAATATAATATAAATATTTATCTAATAACTGCTCTAATTTGAAATATTAGGTAGGTTTTATTCATTTATATATTGTAGCGTAGAAATCAAGCCTTGAAATATCCTAAGATGTAAAAGTATTTATTGATGACGTCACAGCGACGAGTCGACAATTATTAACAAGTCAACCAAACTATGTACAGCTAGAGAATTATTATTATTTATTTAAGTAACCCAGGTTCCTGGAGCGTACAGAAGTCGCCAACTACCCGGGATGTCCTTCTGACCTAAGTCTTCCTGGATTTATGTACAATGCCAGTGGAAGTCCAATTAATGAGGTGTTGCCAGGCAGATTTTTTTCTTGGGAGACCTTCCAGGGATGCTGGACATATGTTGGTGATACCTAGGAGAGTGGCCGTCTGGAATCTTTGGTATTGGAAGGTTGGGCAAGTGAAGAGGAGGTGGTCTACGGTTTGGTCTTCATCTTGGCAGTGGGGGCAAGTTGGGTCTTTTTTTCGATACCGTTGCAAGGTCTGCCTGAATGTAGCCATGGCCGGTCAGGACTGTTGTGGAGGTAGATCCATGCTTGATGCTTCGAAGCATTTGTAGGAGTAGTTTCGGGGTAGCAGCAAATCTTCGTAGATTTCTGGTGGAGTAATCTTGGATGTAGAGGTTTGTCCACATTTTGAGGGCCATCTGTTCTTTTTTACCGCGCGCGACGCTCTTTGGGAGGGTGGTAAAGGACAGTGGCAGATTAGAATGTGCTGCAGCCTTTGCCGCCTGATCCGCCAGTTCATTTCCCTGAATATCGCTTTGACCTTTGATCCAGCAGAGTTGCACATTTGGTGAAAAATGCAGGTTGCAGATTATTTCCGCAATCAGTTGTGTTCTTGGGGGCCAAGACCTACATATGGCTGATAGAGCCGATCGGCAGTCTGAGGCAATGACAAAGTGTTCTTTCGGGAAACTCATGGTGAATTTTGTTGCGTAGAGAATGGCAAGCAGTTCAGCTTGGAACGCTGAGCACTCCTGGTGGAGTTTAAGTTGTATGGTTTGTAGAGGAGGTGGTTGGATGACTCCAGCCCCAACTCCTTCTGATGATTGGGATCCGTCTGTGTAAATGGTGGTGACATTCAGTTGTAGTGATTTGGCAAAATAGACTATCTTCCGTAATGGGGGATAGGGTGAAGAGGAAGGACTTGGGCGTGATTCGTAGTGGCCCGTTTTCAAAGTTTTTAAATATTCTATGTGAGCCTTTATAGAGATATCGAGTGGGGGACAACCCGTCAATGAGATAGCTGGAATTATCGGTGTGCATGGACCACCTCTTATTATTGCTTTCGCATATTTGTACTGGAGACTACGCAGCTTGCGAGCCCCATTTGTGTCATATGCACGTTTTCCCCAGACTCCGGAGCCATATAGTAGCGCTGGGAGAACGACTCTCTTGTAAATTTTGTGTCCGGAACTGAAGGTTGAACCAAATTGTCCTTTTATGGTGCTAGTGAGCCTTGGGAGTATCCATCGGTATTTGAGTAAACTGTTATTGAGATGTTTAATAAATTGTCTCTTTGAATCAAAGGTAATACCAAGGATTTTAATTGTTTTGTTGATTGCAATGGGCTGGTCAAGAAGTCGGATGCTGTCCTTGTTTGGCCATCTTGGTTTGTTTCTGTAAAACATGCATGCTTGAGTCTTGTGGGGATTTACCAACATTCCATGCTTTCTGCACCATTGTGAGAAATTTTCAAGAAAATCGTTTATTTGACATTTAGGAAGCTTTGGGGCCACCTGCACCATTAGTGTGAAATCATCTGCGAAGCCCACTAATTCGCTCCTTCTAGGTTTTTGCAAAGTGAATGCTTTTCTTGCAATCATATTGAAGAGAAAGGGACTTAAAGCCGCTCCTTGTGGGACTCCACGGAGTGACAGAATGTGAGCAGTGTGTCCCCATACGCTATAGGCCATTTTTCTATTTATTAAATAGCTGGTAATTAGTTGTAGTAATTCCTCAGGGCAGCTAACCTCTCGTAGGGCTTCAATGATAGAATACCTATGTACGGTGTCGAAGGCTCTTCTAATGTCTAGGCTAATAACTAGTGTTTTCTCCCCCTCTTCCATGTCCCTGTCTATGAATTGGTTTATTGCAGCTAGGGCGTTTTCGGCCGAACGGCAAGGAACAAATCCAAATTGGAGGGGTGAAAACCAATTGTGCCGGTCTGCTAGCCATTGTAGTCGAGCCAAAATGCAACGCTCAAATACCTTGGCTAGGGTGTTGAGAAGAGCAATTGGGCGGAATCTTTCCAGTGGGTTTTCTGCTGTGCTGTCCGGTTTGGGTATAAGGACTAAAAGGCCGATTTTCCAGGGTGATGGAAAATGGTCGAATCTTAAACACTTGGTAAAAAGTCCTGCAAGTAGTTTATGTAGGGGAGGACCTCCTAATTGAAGGCACTTTGCTCCAAGTCGATCAGGGCCTGGAGATTTCTTGAGTCCACAGCATTTGATGGCCCGAAGTACTTCAGCGTCGGTGAAGTCTGGCTCAATGAGGCCAGAAAACTGTATTAAGGGCCGAGGCTGAGATATTGGTGTGTCAGGCAGACAAAAGTGCTGCAATATTTTTTCACAGGTTTCCTCTGGTGTATAGGGGGTTCCGTCAGATTTTTTTAGCAGTAGAGGTCCTCTTTGGGTGCTTCGTCCTTTGGAAATATATTTGTGGACAGAGCTCCAAGCGGCTGAGGATACTTCTTGACAGAGGTTTATCCATGATAGGTGTTTGGCTCGTCTTATCTCGGCTCTCAGCCTGTTGTGACATGCTCTGTAGAGCCCTTTGAAGAAGTTTCTAATGGGCGTGGATGTGCACTGCGAAAGGCGCCTTAGAGAAACTACTACATTGCGGAGTTTTGCTAAGTCTTTATTCCACCAGGGTTTTGATGGTCTGTTGTCTTTCTTTTTTCTTTTCATGGATATGTTGCAGGCCTCTTGAAGGATTTTGGTAAGAATATGCACCACATCATCTATGTCCTGGTGTGTTGATGCGGCATGGAGACGTGAGGCTGCATGTTGCAGAGAGGAGCCAAGGAATGCAGTGAAGGCGCTTTCCACACACGTCGATTCAGCCCAGGAAGTATTTTGCGCTGGGGATATTGTATCTTGGATTGTAGTGAGGATCGGTAGATTGTCTGTGAATGCCATTTCAGGGAGGCATGTCAGCTAGAGAATCTTAAGCAAGCAAGCAAAGAAATATTTTAAAGATGATTTCACAAATACAGAGTAATATATATTTTTATAATCAGTTGAATATATTTTCATTGAATAATATTAAATTAAATAATAAAATATTTCTTCGCCACAATATTTTCATTTTTAGATATAACTGATCTAATTCGCCGTTTGAAATAACTGCTCTTGAAATATTTGGTATGTTTTATTTATTTATATATTTTCATTTTTAGATATAACTGATCTAATTCGCCGTTTGAAATAACTGCTCTTGAAATATTTGGTATGTTTTATTTATTTATATATTTTCATTTTTAGATATAACTGATCTAATTCGCCGTTAAAAATAACTGCTCCAATTCGAAATATTTGGTTTGTTTTATTTGTGTTCACTATATTTCTATTTATTTGAAGTATTATAATTTCCATGTTTCAAAAACCTATTTCAAAAAGGTCGTTAGAAATATGTAAGGCCTGAAATAGCTTTACCTGCGAATATTTATTATGCCAAGCGTAGCTTAATGGTTAGGTGTGCGGCTTCGTATTTCCACAACCTTGGTTGAAACTTAGCCTGGGTTTTTTTTTTTTTATATTATTGAAGCAAAGTTTTTTTTTACAGTACCTAAATTTGAATACATAGGTTAAAAAATACGAAGAAAACGATAGGCTATTTTAAATTATATATAAATTAAATATTAAAACTATATATTCAAATTATTCTGTTTAGATCACGAACAGCGCCCTCTATCAAGGTTATAAATACGTTTAAAATCGAAATCTTCTCAAAATTTTATTAATAATAGTTCGGTTAATAATTAGAATACTTGATCTAAATCGAAATATTTATAGACTCTCGCTCGATTTGAAGATTTATATCGTAACTAATCTGACTGAAATTTTAACAGTATATAGAGTAGAATCTGGAAAAAACTTATAGTGAAATTTTCAGGTCTCTATTCCGAATATTCGTCGAGTTTGCCCTTTTGCTCGCGAGCAGCGCCTCTAGCGGTGAAGATGGGAGGTAATATCAGCTGACCTAATGTACATGTAAAGTTTGGAGCGGGACGTTTCACAAGAGTGACATCCACGGCGCCAATTTATAATTGTAACGAATAGTGTTTGAATAAAACATTTGATCGGGTAAACCCGGGCGTTGCCCGGGTCATTCGTCTAGTATATATATATGTTTGCCGGCTATGCACTCCTTGATTGACACAAACAAAATTCTTTAGGGGAATATTCACTAAAACAGACCACGGGCGAAGCCAGATAATAATTTTCAGTAGGCAGGAACAAAATTCTACCTGCGAAACATTCACTCGAGCAGAAGACACACGAAGCCAGGTCATCTCTATATATAAAATATTATTTCTCGGCCTTTTGGCTAAGATCGTGTAGTTTATCTCTAGATATTTATTTATTTATATTGTAGCGTAGAAATCAAGCCTTGAAATATCCTAAGAGGTAAAAGTATTTATTGATGACGTCACAGCGACAAGTCGACAATTATTAACAGGTCGGCCCCAAAACTATCTACAGCTAGGGATTCTTAAGCAAGCAAGCAAAGAAATATTTTAAAGATGATATAACAAATACAGAGTGATATATTTTTATAATCTGTTGATTATTTTCATTAAATAATATTAAATTAAATAATAAAATATTTCTTTGCCACATAGCCTCCTCCTATAAAGAGCATCGACCCGATGCTCAGAAGGAGACTTACATTCTCAGTCTCAAGGCTCGAGAACGGGTGATAGGGCCTGAGATCTCTTTGCGGGTCTGTGGTTGTTTTGTTCGTTCAGTGGGGATGTCTTCTTCCTGGAAGTTTGTCGAGTCATCTTCTGGGTCCTCTTCTATGTGGTCCTCCTGTTCCTCTGGGTTTAAATATGGTTTCATCCTACAAATGTGAACTAAATCTTTTGTTTTACGACGACCTTGCTGGTTTCCGAATGTTTCAACTTCATAGGTCACATCAGATATTTTTCGGGTTACTTTGTATGGGCCGAAGTAACGTCTCATTAGTTTTTCCGAATATCCCACTTTACGCACAGGGATAAAGATCCATACAAGATCTCCAGGCTGATAAATTATATTTCTGTGATGGGCGTCAGAGCGATTTTTATTGCTATCCCCTCTTTAAGTGCCAAATGGAAAGCATCCAACCCCCAGCGCACACCGCAGAAACTCCCCAAGAAATAATCGACTCCATAGCTTCCATTGAGGACCAAATCATTCAAAACCTACAAAAGTCCACAAAATATAAAGAACAAGACCTCGATAGAAAGTATCCAGCCCACATCAAAGAAAAATTACGAAAAACTAACAGACAAAGAAAAAAAAAGAAAGAGACCTGCGACCCCAACGACAAAAAAGCGTACATTTCCGCACGAAGAGAATCACAAAAACTTACTAGAGAACACGACAACACCAGCTGGGACACCTACATAGAAAACCTTGACGTATCTGATCAGACAGTATGGAAGGCCATTAGACGCCTCACAGCCCCAAAGAAAGAAGAAATTATCGTGAAAACCAATAACAATCTGACACTAACAGCCGAGGAGGCAGCTGAAGCACTTGCTGACTCCTATGAAAAGCAGCTCAGCCCAAATCGACGGGATCACGAACGAAGCGCTAAAACTACTGCCAACCATATCCTCGAATCACTAACCAGCACTTTTAATGCCTCATTGAAACTCGCATACTTCCTGATCAATTGGAAAACATCAATTATTTGTCCCATACTAAAACAAGGTAAATCAAAATACGACCCAGCAAGCTATAGACCCATTTCCCTCCTACCTGTCACCTCCAAACTATTCGAAAGAATAATTTTAAGAAGAATAAAAAAAGCACTCAGCGACGAACATCCCCTCAGGCCCGAACAATTCGGGTTCCAGCAAAAACACTCAACCCTTCATCAACTTGTGGTCGTCACGGAGAAGATAAGAAAGGCCATGGAATCAAAACAATTAACAGGAGGCATCTTCTTTGACATCTCCAAGGCATTTGACAAAGTTTGGCACGAGGCTCTTTTGTATAAAATGGCAAAAAAAGAACCTACCTAGGGACATCATCCGAATGACAAAAAGCTTCCTTTGTGACAGAAACTTTAGAGTAAAAGTCAAAGATGTTCTGTCAACCCCAAGGAAAATTCGAGCAGGAGTCCCTCAAGGGTCAGTCATCGGCACCACCTTCTTCAATATTTTTATTGATGACTACCCTTGCCCCGAAGGAATGTCCCTACATCTATACGCAGACGACGCCGCAACTCTAGTCTCAGCCTTCAACTTCGATACCATCTATCTCAAACTTCAAGAAGCCCTGGTATTCGTTAATATTTGGTGCAACGAATGGCGGGTTGAATTGAACCCACAAAAAACCGAAGCTGTACTATTCTCAGACAAAAAAACTAAAAGTGAAGAAGCCCTTAGAAGATCTAGGCTTCCCTGATGAATCCATAAAATGGAAGGACAGCGTCCGCTACCTGGGCGTCATCCTTGATCAACACCTGACCTTCCAAGAACACGTGCAAAACCGAATAAACCTCGCAAAAGCAGCCCAGCACCGACTAGCACTATTTCTAGGGAGCAAGAGCAAACTATCCCTACACTGCAAACGTACCATATACACGTCTATTATAAGACCAATCCTAACCTACAGCCACCCAGTCTTCATAACCGCAAACAAAACTACACTGAAAAAATTCGAAAGTTTCGAAAACCAGGTATTGAAGAAAATAATAAGTGCCCCATGGTTTGTCAGAAGTAGTATCATCAGAAAGGACCTCAATTTAGAAAATATAAATGATTTCATAATAAAACAAGCTTTCAACTTTTACGATAAATCTGAAAATCTCGAAAATATTACATTCAGAGAAGCCTGTAACTACAAACAAGAACTGAAGAGAAGGAAACCAAAGCCAAGGCAACTCCTATATCGATTGAGAACAAATGTAGAAAAATGGAAAAATCTTAAGAAAAAACACGTAAATAATGATAAATAAATAAATAAAAAATAACAGAACATATTAGAAAAGAGAACACACCGATTTAAAGACCGCGCGCCAGGCTCTAACCTTGTGGGGATGTGAATACCCTGTCAATGTGAAGAACGTGTACATATAATTCATTGTTAATATCATAAGCTAGGTTGCTCTTTTTGAGCGGCACCTGATAAAGTTATTTTTGAACTGGAACTGAACTTATTGCTATCAAATTTAATATTGCCATTGAATATGATTGGCTTTAAAAATAATAATATTATTTTTTAGAGCCAACGAAACCAAGAAATCATGGATGAAACCCAAGTTGCAACAGAAGCCACCAACACCAACTTCACAAACCCCAGATACCCGGTAGACACACGAAAATATTCTATCTGGAAATTGCCAGAATGCCCGAAAATGAAGAACGAAGAAGACTCCAAAGCTATGAAAAATTTCTGTAGCTCTGTTGAAAGCACCTTCGCTGAGCTAATAAATTTCATCGACTTCTACGAAAGAGAACTAAAAGAAACTCGTTCAGAATTTGTTGAAAATACAAGCAAAGCTCCTTTGAAGCGCCCGAGAGTAAAATCCCCAGAAGCCATAAAAGAATCACATGCCACGCAAAATATTGCCTGGTGTCCCAAACAGATTTCAAGAGTTCCCACAAACTCTAAACCAACATAAAAAATAAGCAGCCAGAAAAACCACAAGCTAAAGAAAACATCGATATGGAAATCGAAGTCACTCCAAATAAGAACTCAAATCCTAAACAGAACCCTAAAAAATCGAACCCGCCCAACAAAGACACGGAAAACCCAGATAAAGGACCTAACAACCCTACCCCTAACCCAAAAATAAGAATACCACCGATCAAAATCAGTGGGGTAACTGAATGGTCTGGACTAAGAGAAGGACTCATTAACTGCACGCAGAAAAAACCTGAATTCTCCACATCTGGGCGCCACATAAACGTCCAGACTCATTCGGTGACGGACTACCGCACAGCAACCAGGTGGCTAGAAGAACGTCACTACACATTCCATTTTAAAATACTTGATGAAGAAAAGAACCTCAGAATTGTAGTCAGGGGCCTCGACTGCTGCATTACGATTCCTGAAATCCAAGAGAACTTAGAAAACAAGGGATTTTATATGACAAAAATTGTCAGACTACGCAGGGCGGGAACAAAGGAAGAGCTCCCACTAATCCAGGTTACTCTTCCCAAAAGCCCTAAGAACAAAGATATCTACAACATAACGTATATCTGCGACATGAAGTGCCGAGTCGAGGCCTATAGGGCCCCCAAAGGTCCAGGCCAATGTCACAGATGTCAAAACTGTGGACATTCAAAGTTTGAATGCAGAGAAACCCCCAAATGTGTCAAGTGCGGAGAAAACCATTTCACCTCCGAATGCTCTAAACAAAAGAAGTCCTACCAAAATGCGCTAACTGCCAGGGTCAGCACACGGCAAACTGGCGTGGCTGTCCACTCTACAAAAAAATAAATAAAGATATACCCAGTCAAAAGAACCCTCGCCCTAATGCACAAAAAGAACCTTCCAAGGTACCCATCAATGCAAAAATCCCCCAAACCACAGGAAATAAGGAAAAAATCTGCGCAAACCAACCTAAAAGTATTTCCCTGAAAACCTCCAAGCAAAGCCCCATCGAGAGTGCTATCGAAAAGGCTCTCAGCGATCCAAAGATCATTGCCACCATAGTGAGGAACGTTCTCGCCACCATCGGTTCTCAATGAACGCTAAAGACAAAAAGAATAAACTCCGAATCATTCATTGGAACGCATGTAGCCTTCCGAATAAAAGGCAACAATTGACTGAATTTCTGAACGACCACGACATAGACATAGCTCTAATTTCCGAAACCTGGCTCAAACCCTGTCACAGGATGAACATCCCCAACTACAACACCGTTCGGAATGACAGACTGTCTGGACAGGGCGGAGGCACAGCAATTTTCATCCATAAGAAATATTACTGTGTTCCAATCAAAGCACTTGCCTGAATTTGGAAACCACAGGAATAACAATCAAAGACAAAAATGGAACAACGATGAATATATACTCCTGCTACAAGCCCCCAAACACGCCTCTTGACCCAAAGGACATCTACAATATATTCAAAACCAACACTCCAACAATCCTAGCCGGAGACCTCAACTGCAAGAATCCAACCCGGGGTTCATTCTCCACCAATCCAAATGGCAAGATCCTACAAAAGGTTGTCGAATGCCTCAACCTGGATTTAAGCTACCCAGATGAACCGACAAATGACTCACCACCCGACATCTTGGACATCGCAATCCACAAAAATCTGAGTCAGACCGTTCACTCAAAAGTCCTCTACGAGATGACGTCTGATCACCTTCCAGTCCTTCTAATATTACAAGACTATAATATAACCCGCTCCGACACAACAATCAAAATCATCGACTGGGCCCTCTTTAAGTACCAAATGGAAAACACCCAACCCCCAGCGCACACCGCAGAAACTCCCCAAGAAATAATCGACTCCATAGCTTCCATTGAGGACCAAATCATTCAAAATCTACAAAAGTCCACAAAATATAAAGAACAAGACCTCGATAGAAAGTATCCAGCCCACATCAAAGAAAAATTACGAAAAACTAACAGACTAAGAAAAAAAAATGAAAGAGACCTGCGACCCCAACGACAAAAAAGCGTACATTTCCGCACGAAGAGAATCACAAAAACTTAACAGAGAACACGACAACACCAGCTGGGACACCTACATAGAAAACCTTGACGTATCTGATCAGACAGTATGGAAGGCCATTAGACGCCTCACAGCCCCAAAGAAAGAATAAATTATCGTGAAAACCAATAACAATCTGACACTAACAGCCGAGGAGGCAGCTGAAGCACTTGCTGACTCCTATGAGAAGCAGCTCAGCCCAAATCCTCCTACACCTTCATATTCGAACACATCTCTGAAAAAAAAAATAACCGCACACCTCCTAACAAACAAAAAAACAGCTCTGGAACCCACTAACATTGGAGAAATCAAAGCAATAATTGAAACCCTCCCTAAGAAAAAATCCCCAGGCATCGACGGGATCACGAAAGAAGCGCTAAAACTACTGCCCAACCATATCCTCGAATCACTAACCAGCACTTTTAATGCCTCATTGAAACTCGCATACTTCCCGAACAATTGGAAAACATCAATTATTTGTCCCATACTAAAACAAGGTAAATCAAAATACGACCCAGCAAGCTATAGACCCATTTCCCTCCTACCTGTCACCTCCAAACTATTCGAAAGAATAATTTTAAGAAGAATAAAAAAAGCACTCAGCGACGAACATCCCCTCAGGCCCGAACAATTCGGGTTCCAGCAAAAACACTCAACCCTTCATCAACTTGTGGTCGTCACGGAGAAGATAAGAAAGGCCATGGAATCAAAACAATTAACAGGAGGCATCTTTTTTGACATCTCCAAGGAATTTGACAAAGTTTGGCACGAGGCCCTTTTGTATAAAATGGTAAAAAAGAACCTACCTGGAGACATCATACGAATGACAAAAAGCTTCCTTTGTGACAGAAACTTTAGAGTAAAAGTCAAAGATGTTCTGTCAACCCCAAGGAAAATTCGAGCAAGAGTCCCTCAAGGGTCAGTCATCGGCCCCACCTTCTTCAATATTTTTATTGATGACTACCCTTGCCCCGAAGGAATGTCCCTACATCTATACGCAGACGACGCCGCAACTCTAGTCTCAGTCTTCAACTTCGATACCATCTATCTCAAACTTCAAGAAGCACTGGTATTCGTTAATATTTGGTGCGACGAATGGCGGGTTGAATTGAACCCACAAAAAACCGAAGCTGTACTCTTCTCAGACAAAAGACTAAAAGTGAAGAAGCCCTTAGAAGATCTAGGCTTCCCTGATGAATCTATAAAATGGAAGGACAGCGTCTGCTACCTGGGCGTCATCCTTGATCAACACCTGACCTTCCAAGAACACGTGCAAAACCGAATAAACCTCGCAAAAGCAGCCCAGCACCGACTAGCACTATTTCTAGGGAGCAAGAGCAAACTATCCCTACACGGCAAACGTACCATATACACGTCTATTATAAGTCCAATCCTAACCTACGGCCACCCAGTCTTCATAACCGCAAACAAAACTACACTGAAAAAATTCGAAAGTTTCGAAAACCAGGTATTAAAGAAAATAATAGGTGCCCCATGGTTTGTCAGAAGTAGTATCATCAGAAAGGACCTCAATTTAGAAAATATAAATGATTTCATAATAAAACAAGCTTTCAACTTTTACGATAAATCTGAAAATCTCGAAAATATTACATTAAGAGAAGCCTGTAACTACAAACAAGAACTGAAGAGAAGGAAACCAAAGCCAAGGCAACTCCTATTTCGATTGAGAACAAATATAGAAAAATGGAAAAATCTTAAGAAAAAACACGTTAAAGAAAAAAATAAATAAATATAAAATAACAGAACATATTAGAAAAGAGAACACACCGATTTAAAGACCGCGCGCCAGGCTCTAACCTTGTAGAGATGTGAATACCCTGTCAATGTGAAGAACGTGTACATATAATTCATTGTTAATATCATAAGCTAGGTTGCTCTTTTTGAGCGGCACCTAATAAATTTATTTTTGAACTGGAACTGGAATTATTGCTATCTTGAGATCTCATGGAGTGGATATGTGCCAGTTTTCGTGCTTCTTCGGCTCTTGCCCCTAGAGTTTGGATGAAATCGTCGTCTTCTGGCAATAACTTGGGGAATAACACGTCCAGTGGAGTCTCGGCTTCACGCTCGTGTACAAGGAAAAATGGGGTGAACCCAGTAGACTCTTGTTCTGCTGTGTTGTATGCAAATGTAACGAATGGAAGAATCCTGTCCCAATCTTTCTGGTTGACATCTACATACATGGACAGCATGTCTGCTATGGTCTTATTCAACCTCTCCGTGAGGTCGTTTGTCTGGGGGTGATAGGCGGTCGTCTTCCGATGGGTTATTCTGCACTGGTTGTTCAGATCACTTATCATTGAAGATGTGAAATTCCTTCCTCTATCCGCGATTAATTCCCTCGGCGCGCCGTGCTTTAAGATGACATCTTCAATGAAGAATTTGGCAACTTCCATGGATTCACTTGTGAGTAGGGCTTTAGTTATCGCATATTTCGTTAGGTAGTCCGTACATACAATAATCCAACGGTTGCCACCTTCTGATGTTGGAAATCTCCCCAGGAGATCTATTCCTACCTTTTCAAAGGCAACTTCAGGAACAGGTATTGGCTGTAAGTGCCCTGAGGGGAGTTGGGGCTGATGTTTACGCCTCTGACAATCTGAACAGTGTGCCACATACCTTTTAACCGTTCTATATATTCCAGGCGAGTAATACTTTTTTCTTATTCGGTCATAGGTTTTAGTAAATCCGAGGTGACCAGCCGTGGGTAAATTATGGAAAATTTTCAGTAATTCCTGCCTTAAATGGCGTGGAACCACCAAAAGCCATAAATTGGATCATAATTTTTTCTGTAGAGCGAGTTATCGATTTTTACAAAGGAATTATTAGGAGTACTTTGTAATTGATCAGCAATTTTTCTAAGAGCTTGATAATTCATCTGCTCTTCGCTAAAGTTCTGCAAAGTCACTATGCTTGGAATATCTTCCTCCATATCTTCACTGTATTCTAATGGACTTCTTGATAAGCAGTCTGCGTCCTGATGTTTCCTTCCGCTCTTATACACGACAGTGACGTCATACTCTTGCAGCCGAAGTGCCCATCTTGCTAACCTCCCACATGGGTCTTTGAGTTTGGTCAGCCAGCACAAAGAGTGGTGGTCTGTAACAATAGTGAACGGCTGTCCATAGACATATGGTCGGAATTTATTGATAGCCCAAATGATGGCAAGGCATTCCCTTTCTGTGGTTGAATTATTTTTTCTGCCTTATTTAAGGTTCTGGATGCATAAGCAATGGCTCTTTCCTTTCCCTTTTGTATCTGCACTATAACTGCTCCTATTCCCTTGTTGCTTCCGTCAGTGTGTATTTCGGTTGGGGATGAGTAATCAAAATGTCCAAGAGCGGGTTCGGAAATTAACGCTGACTTGAGAGCTTCAAATGCATTTTTCTCTTCCTGGTTCCAATTAAATGCTGAGTCTTTCTTCAAAAGGTCATTCAAGGGTTGGGCTACGTGGGCATAATTGGGTATGAAGCGGCGGTAGTAGGATGAAAGGCCAAGAAAACTTCTAACTTCCTTCAATGACCTTGGCGTAGCGAAGTCGCGGACTGCTCGAATCTTTTCTTGGTCGGGACGAAATCCATTTTCACTCACCTCATGTCCAAGAACCGTAATAGGTTTTGCACCAAACTTGCATTTCTTGGAATTGAGACATAATCCGGCTTTCTTAAGGCAATTTAATACAAGTTGAAAGCGTCTTAGATGTTCTTCAAAGCCATCTGAAAAAAAAAACTATGATGTCATCGAGGTAACACAAGCAAATAGTCCACTTAAGACCCTTCAGAAGATTATCTATCATTCGTTCGAAGGTAGCTGGAGCATTACTTAACCCAAATGGCATTACTCTGAACTCGTACACTCCATCTGGAGTTATAAATGCTGTCTTTTCACGGTCCGATTCTTCTACGTCGATTTGCCAGTACCCTGATTGGAGGTCCATGGAAGAATAAAATCTAGCTCCCCGTAAGCAGTCTAAAGTATCGTCGATCCTTGGGAGAGGGTAGACATCCTTTTTTGTTATTTTGTTAAGGCGGCGGTAATCGACGCAGAATCTCCAGCTTCCATCCTTTTTTCTTATCAATACTACAGGTGAGGCCCACGGACTTTCAGAGGGCTGAATGATGTCAAGTTTTTCCATCTTGTTTACCTCATCCTGAATAATTTGGCGTACTCTTGGTGCAACTCGATAAGGTCTTTGTTTGGTCGGTAGGTGGTCTCCATTTTTAATTCGGTGTTTAACATTGACATCCTTGAATTGTTTTCTTTTACTAAATTCGAAAATATCCGTATAGTTTTTAAACAAATTTCTCAATTTTTCTTTTTGAGATTCATCAAGTGAATCATCTATAAACAATTCCGAGACTTTTGGGTCTTCAGAATGTTCCGCCTCTGTTTCCACTTGGTTACAATCAGCTAGAGTACATAATTGACTATCTTCGATGACAGCACTATCAACTACATGAATCCCCTGTGGGATTAGTTTCGGATATGGACTCCAATTCACCACCCAAAGTTTACCTCGGTTATTGGTAAGTGAAATGACAGAGGAGGGAGCCGTTAGTTCTCTTTCCAGCAATAGCTCTTTTCGACATTCTGCCACCACAATTGCGTCATTAGGAATGTCACGACTTGCTACTTCTATTAACTGAATAGAGGCGGGTTCGATTCTATATTCCAATTCCGAGTAGAGAGGTGAGCTGTTCTTAGGGGTATCCTCAAAAAGACATTTTTCTAAGAAGAGTGTGTCGTCAGCTGAATCAATTATCGCCCTAGATAACTTTAAAAAGTCCCAACCAAGAATAACTTCGTGACTACAGTCTTCCATTACGACAAATTCATAGCTTTCCTGTAATCCATTCAAGTTCAGTTTCAGTGTGCAGCGTCCTTTTGGTCTTACAATTTTACCGTTGGCTACTGGTAATGTGACGTCACTTTCGGCAAACATTATTTTTCTTAGTTTGAGTCTGAACCTCTCAGAAATGACAGAATATGAGGCTCCTGAGTCGACGAGGGCACGCGTCATTTTTCCTTCTATTTTAATGTCTATGTAATTTTATTTTAATTCTAATGTAGTCGATAAGGGAGGATTTATAAATTTTGCGGCCTTACCTCCAAAATAGGACGCATCTTCTAGTTTTCCTGACGGGAACGGCGAGGCGACTGGCTGGGTCTTCTATCAGGAGACGAATATTGTCCTTTCCGCCAGTGTAAGGAGAGGGGCTTCGGTAGCGGCGTCTATTTTCTCTTGGCAGGTCGTCGTTGTGCTCTTAGCTGCTCCGAGAATTATAGAATGTTCTAGGCTCTAGCCTATCTCTCTGTTTGTAATTCCAAGTTTGTTCTCCTTCATATTCTCCCCTCCTGTCACGGCAGTAGCGCACGACGTGGCCAGGGCGTCCGCAGTGGAAACAGATTGGCTTACCTTCCGTGGTTCGCCATTCGTTGGTATCGCGTCTTCCGTTTACTTGTTTCGGCTGCTGCGGTCTAGGTTGGAAATTTCTGGGTTGGAACTCGTACCTAGGGCTTGGTACTCTATGGCCTTGGCGCTCTATTTTGAGGGAAACTTCTAGAAATTGGCGCAATGGTTTTTTCAATTTCTTGCTGCACCATATGTTCAATTGCAGAAATTTCTGGTTCTTCTCGAAGAGAGGCTAATGCTCGCTGTACCTTCTCGCGAACCATTTGCCTAATCATAGAAGACAGATCTGCCCTGTCATCACGATCACTGAAAGACGCCAGATTTGGTAGTCGCTCGTACCTGGTTGGGGTCACTCGCTTACAATGTAGCACTTCAATGCGGCGACACTCGGTGACAAATTGTTCAGTGGTATGTGCATCTCTTGGGAGAAGTGCCTGGTAGAGCTCCTCTGCTATCCCTTTCATCAAATGGGATATTTTATCTTCCTCATTCATATGAGGGTCTACCTCTTCGCAGAGGCGCAGGACGTCTTGAATATAAAATTCGGTGCTTTCACCTTTTAATTGTGTACGAGTTTTTAAGGTTTTCTCTGCTCGTTACCTCAAGTTTTCGTTTTTTCCGAAAATTGATTTTAACTGGGACATGAACTCCTTCCATGTCAGGATGCTCTGCTCATTGTTCTCAAACCATTTGAGAACAGTGCCGGTCAAATAAAAGTAAACGTTGGCGAGACAAAGTGTTTCATCCCATTGGTTATGCTTCGCCACACGTTCGTATTTTATCAACCAGTTATGGGATCTTCAGCACCCTCACCAGAGAACATTGAGGGGTTTCTAGGTAAATGTTGTATAAAAAATGAACCTACCTGATTTGTCGCTTCTTTCTTGATGTTCATGGTTGTTTCTTCTTGCTCAACCGAATCAATTTTACGTTTTTTTCTGAATGGGTATCGATCTAGCTTCTTCACCAGTTGTAGCGTAGAAATCAAGCCTTGGAATTATCTAAGAGGTAAAAGTATTTATTGATGACGTCACAGCGACAAGTCGACAATTATTAACAGGTCAGCCCCAAAACTATCTACAGCTAGGGAATCTTAAGCAAGCAAGCAAAGAAATATTTTAAAGATGATTTCATAAATACAGAGTGATATATTTTTATAATCTGTTGAATATTTTCATTGAATAATATTAAATTAAATAATAAAATATTTCTTTGCCACAATATATTTATTTTTAAAAATATATTCAGTAGAGAGAGTGGATATGTTTGCTCGAAAAATATATTTTATATATTATATAAATATATAACGCAACGAATATTATTATCATTTTTATCATAATATTCTGTGTGTTCCGGATATTATTATCAATTATCGATAATAAATATATTATCAATAATATTCGTTAGGCAAACTTCCACTCGGATAAAACCCGGGCGAAGCCGGGTACACATCCGCTAGTAATTCTTATAAATATCTTTAGGTATTAACGTAAATGGACTTCCTGTATCTTATGTGAAGCACAAAGAATAATCATCTACTGTTAAATTTATTGTGGCATCAGTTTCGCCCTGTACAGAATATAGATTCCTCTTGTACAAATTTACATCCCCCACATTTTTTTTACTAGCTTTGCAGACCCTACTTAAATGACCCAGTTTTTACATTTTAAAACAAGTCTTTGTTCTATGAGGGCAAACAGAGGCCACGTGTGAATGTCTTTCACCACATCTATAACACATTATTTCTCCTCTTTGCCTGAAAGGCCTATGCTGCACCGTACTATTATTGTACCCATCCTTTTTATCCTTTCCATTCAAAGGGGATATCTTGGCCACTAATTTATCTTGTAATTCTCTTGTATTTATCTCCGCCAGTTCGAACGAGATCGCCACTGCAAAAACTTTATCCAGGGTGACATCGTCGTCCTCTTGTAGTAGCTTCTTTTGCAGACTTTCCGACTTGATTCCAGCCACCAAACGGTCTCGTAACATGGTTCCCAGCATATCGCCGAAACTACAATTTATTGCTAAATGTTTCAATTCCCTAAGATATTCCGAAATTGATTCTCCTTCCTGTTGAATTCTCTTCAAAAATCTGCATCTCTGTGGTATCGCTTTCTTCTTTGGATCCAAATGCAGCTTAATTCTTTGAATGATAATATCATATGGTTGTTCTTTCATTAGGCCCGGGAAGAAAAGGTCGTTTCCCAGCTTCAAAGTTTCAGAATCTTGCAGCGAGGTAGAAATCGGCACTTTCCTCTCCTCCTTCAGATCATTTGCCTTAAAGGAAGCCTCAATTTTTTGTACAAAAAGATCGAAGATATCCTCCACTGGGCTATAGCATCTTAAAGGTACCATTAACGTTGAACTTGTAATGATGATCTTTTATACTCCTTTTTTTTCTTGATCCAGATAGTTCCAAAGTTGTAGTAGCTATACTTGCGTAGACGCCGTTTTCCTCAGCTTTTTTACTGGCTCTGTAGATCCTGCATCCTCGTCGCCACTTTTGTTGTGTGGTAATTAGAAGTACAACAACTCGAACCTAACCATGACTCTTTATTTAGCTCTTATTCTTCCGTTCGGCCAAGAATAATAAGGATACCTCGGGCCCCTGGAGCGTAAGAAACGCCAACCGCCCGCGTGGTCCAGCTAACTAGTAGAAACCAGTTGCTTTAGATTATACAAGGTGTGTCCAATAAATAATGAGACTGGTCAAAAATAAAGAAAAAATAGAATGATTAAAGATACTTTTATTAGTATTTTTCAAAATAGTCCCCTCCCGCATCTATATATAATTTCCATCTCTATTCCCATGATTTAAAATATTTAGAAAAGGCATCTTTCGGGATGTTCTTCAAGACCTTTTTCGAATCCGCTATGATGGACTCTCTAGTGTCAAATCTCCTTCCTTTTAGAGCCATTTTGAGTTTTGGAAAGAAAAATAAATCATGTGGAGCTAGGTCTGGGGAATAGGGAGGTTTTTGAAGTATTTGGATGTCGTGTTTAGCCAAATAAGTCAGTACAGATGTAGCGGTGTGTGGTGGTGCCTTATCATGATGGATAATCCAATTTTTGGAACTCCACATTTCACTTCTTTTCAGACGAATGGATTCACGTAACGGTCTCATAATGTTCAAATAAGAATCCTTATTTTGATTGTTTGACCTTCCTCTAGATATTCATAATGCACAATTCCCTTTATGTCAAAGAACGTGACCAATAAGACTTTGTTTTTTGACTTGCAAAGTCGGGATTTCTTCGTTCTTGGTTCATCTTTTCCTTTCCACTCCATGGATTGGCGTTTTGTTTCCGGTTCATACCCGTAAACCCATGTCTCGTCTCCAGTTATTACTCTTTCCTTCTAATTAGGGTTTTCTTCCACCATTTCAAGCATTTTTTGGCAACTTCAACGCGATTCTCCTTTTGTTGGATTGTAAGCATTTTAGGGACAAATTTTGAAGGTGTCTTATTTAACTGCAAGTCTTCTTTAATTATCGATCCAACTAATGATTTTGATATCCCTGTTTCTTCCTCAATGTCCCGTTACCCTATTCGTGGATTTTATTCTATCAAATTTGAAATTTGGCTCTCCTTTTCAGGGTTCCTGTGCAGACGCTTCTCATATTTCACCGATTCCATTCCATTTTTAAATCGTGAAAACCATCTAAATGTGGTGGGCTTTTTTACGTTTTCATTTTCAAATGCCAATTTCAACAAATCTAAAGTTTCTGGAGCCGATTTGCCAATTTTGTAGCAAAATTTAATACAAATTCGTTGTTCGAATTTTCTGTCCATTACAAATTAGAAGTTGTTATGCAAGGCGTTCTTTTTACAAGCTTACAATTTATCGACTGCGCGTGCAATCACGTGATGTGATATACCGCAGTGTAGCTGAAGCTTTCTATTTTTTTAAATAGACTTAAAAAAATTATCATTTCATTTTTTCCTTGTTTTCGACCGGTCTCGTTATTTATTGGACACACCTTGTATTTACACAAAGCCAATTGCAGAGCCGAACCAACTAGTCAGGAAGTTCCATACCTGCAGAGAACCCGGGAGTCCAGCCAACGAGACTGGGTCGAAGGAGGTCTTCCAAAGCAGCAGGGCTGTCTGCATTCTGTGTCGTATGAAAGCAGGGCATCTGAATAGAAGGTGGTCCACAGTGTGTTGTTCCTTTATACAATGTGGGCAAGATGGGTCTTCCCCAGGATGCCAGAGAACCAAGTCTGCTCGAACATGGCCATGTCCTGTGAATAAGGTGGTGGTGACTTCTCCAGGACAGACTTTAGGGAGGAATTGGAGCAGCCGGTCTGGAGTATGAGCTATTCTCCTCAGCTGTCTGTTGGAGTGGTCCCGGCAAATAAACCTCCGTCCATGCGTCTAGGGCTGCTGCGCGTGAGTGGTTACGGGCCAGGCTTCTAGGCAGGATGGAAAATGACGGCTCTAAGATCGAAACGGCCGCGTTCTTATCAGCTCTGTCTACTCTTTCGTTTCCGTCGATGCCGCAGTGTCCCGGCACCCAACACAGATTTACATTTTGGTTGGTGTTCAGGCCGAGAATAATATCAGCGACTAATGTCGATCGAACTGGACCTGACGTACATATGGCTGAAAGAGCTGATCTTCAGTCCGACGCGAAAGTGATCTCATTTCTAGAATAACCTTCTTCTACCAGACGGACCTCCCAGCGGATTGCCAGACGTTCAGCCTGGAAGGCTGTGCAGTCTGGATGGAGCCATAAGAGAACGGGCTGCTGGTCTTCTGATGAGAGAACAATTGCAGCGCCCACCCCAGCCTCATTTTTTGATCCGTCTGTAAATATTATAGGTGTTGTTATCTCCTCGATGTTTAGACTGGAAGACAATTGACGTCTATCCGGAGGGTATGGCAAAGAAGCAGGGCCTGGTCTAGATTCAAAATTTCCTTCATTGATTTCCTTTAGGAACGCCGTACGAAACCCAACAATAATTTCGAGAGGAAGGCTGCCGGTGATGGAAATGGCTAAGACTGTTAGTGTGCAAGGACCTCCTCTCACTACACGTTTCGCAAAATTGTAGTGAAGGCTCCTAATCTGTCTAATGCCCTCGCTGGAGAGAGCACGAAGTTCCCACGCTGACGCTCCGTAAAGGAAGGCAGGTACCACTACCGCGTCGAAAATCCTAGTTCCAGCTGAAAAGGATATTCCAAATTTACCCTGTATGGAGTGGGTGGGTCGTGGGATTATTGATCTGCATCTACGTTTGATCTTGCGTAGGTGGACGACAAATCCGCGGGTCTGGTCAAACTCCACTCCTAAGATTGTGGTCTTCTTGATGTTTAAAGCTTGACTAAGGATTCTAAGCCCTGTCTCGGAGTTCGGATGGACATTACGTCATTGGAACAGACAAGCTTGAGTATTTATATTAAGACCATTCATCGTGCACCAAAATGTCAACCTCTCCAAGAAGTTGTTAGTGGCAGAGATAGGCAGGAGACCACGAACCTGAATCAGAAGGGTGAAGTCGTCCGCGTAAACTATTAATCGGCTATCTTTGATGGAGGGAAGGGTGAAGATGGTCCGAGAAACTATGTTCCACAGGAAAGGACTTAGCGCTGAACCCTGGGGAGTGCCGAGCTGGGAGGATGTAGATTCTGTTGCTGTCCAAGCTGAATAAGAAACCCTCCAGTCTTCCAAAGAGCTTTTTACTAAGCAGGTAATAGATTCTGGACAATTTAGACGTTCAAGATTTTATATGATTGCCGGCCTCCAAACAGTGTCGAAGGCCTTACTGATGTCCAAGCTGATGACAAGATTTTTCCTCCAGTGAGTTTTCCTCCAGTCTTTCTTCAATGAATTGAGTGATACTCGCCAGTGCATCTTCCGCTGAACGACTATTTACAAAACCGTATTGATATTCAAAGAACCATCCGTGACGATCCGCGAGCCACTGAAGTCCGGCCAGGATACATCTCTCAAATACTTTGGCCATAGTGTTCAACAAAGTAATATGTCTGTATTTCTCCAGCTGACTGGTGGCTGAATTAGAGGGTTTAGGCAGAAGTATGAGGCAGCCTTCTTTCCATGGACGGGGGAAGTGGCCCATACGAAGGCATTTGGTAAACAATTCGGCTAGCAGGAATTGCAAGGAAGTGCCGCCCAGGTCTTGCATTTTGAACCAAGACCGTCGGGGCCCGGGGCTTTCCTTTTTCCACAGCGATGAATGGCTCGCAGAACTTCCCAGGGTTTGAAATCAGATTCGTCTGAGTGCGCAGAAATTGCATTCCTTTGCGGGTGAGGTCTTGTGTCAGTCAAGAAAAAGTGATTTAATACGGCCTGGCAAGTCTCATGAGGATTGTAAGGAGGGCCGTTATCATGTTTGAGAAGTGGCGGACCTCTGGGGGAGTCGCGTCCCCGGGCGATAAATCGATGTATGGCACTCCAGGATGCGGATGACACCTCCGCGCAGAGATTTGCTTTTAGTTTTCCGTATAGCCGCCTTAGGTCGATTATGGCACGCTCGGTATAAACCGCGGAAGAAGTTCCTAATAGGACACCGGACGCTCTGACTATAACGGAGGAGGGAGATAACCAACCTTCTGAGCCGACTCAGTTCGGGAGTCCACCACGGCTTTGACGGTCTTGTAGTATTGGAGCGTCTCCCCATGGAAGAGTCACAAGTGTGTTAATTTGGGTTGAGTTAAAAAAGATTACCTTTTCATATCATTATTTTATTTAAGATCCAATTTAAAAACAGGAAAGAACAAAAAATATTATAAACTTCTTGTTTACAATTTACAAGTTAGAAGCACACAAAACACAGAGTTGTCAAATAATTTTTGGTCATTTATATATATATATATATATATATATTCACAATTGCCCCAAGTAAATGACACAAAAATGATGATCGATTATCAAATTATATACATATTTCAAAAACACAGAATATTGCGTCTAACTAGAGATTTTTAAAAACAGTTTCAATTTGCCACCGAAAGATGGCGGGACAAGTCCAGGGAATGGTACAGCTAATTAAAACAGCAGCCATTTTATTTGTTTATAAAATTAAATATAAGAAATATATATAACATTACATATTTATATTTGTCCCTTTGAATTATAAAAACAATATGACAATATTATCACACAAATTGTACTGTTTAAATATATATCTAGACTTTAAACATTTCTAAGCTAAAAACACATTTCAAAGTCCAGTCAAAATCAAAATCCCAGACATTCTAGAGCATTAGACAACTTATTTTTAGTTAAAGCTTTAGTTAAAAAATCAGAAAGATTATTTTCAGATTGTATATATTAAAATGAAATTATTTGAAATAATTTGTTCATGTAAGTAAGAAATAGCTCTGATCATATGTGCTGAATTGGCAGATATATTAAAATTTGTACAAAGTTTTATAGCTGAAATATTGTCACAGTATATTTTAGTGGGTTGATAGCCATTTTCTAATTGAAATAGTTCCTCAATAATGTATTGAAAATGGATTGACTTCTTATAGCAACTTAACAATGCTTGTAATTCACTATCACAAGTAGAAAGTGAAGGTTGTGCTTGAAATTTAGAGTTCCACACACGATATCAAATTGTCTCCAACAGTAAACAAATATCCAGTAACTGATTTATTTTTGTACTTACCATCTTTGCAGCTAGCATCAGAAAATCCAGTAAGTTGGGTATTACCTTTATTGTAACATAAAGCAAAGTTAATAGTTTTTTTCAAGTATCCAAAAATTCCTTTTAATGCATTGAAATGAATTTCTCTAGGATCCTGTGAATATTTTGAAAGCTGTGTCAGAGGAAAATATAGGTCAGGTCTTGTCTTTACACTTAGAAACAGCAAATTTCCTAGGATTTCTTGGTATTTTTTTGGATCACATTTCTTGGAGTTTTCATATTGTGAAAAATCATTATTTACATCTAAAGGTGTTGATTTAGTTTTGCAGTTTTCTATTTCAAATTTTATTAAGATATTTTCAATATAAGCTTTCTGGTTAATGAATATTTTGCCATTTTCTTTGTATATTTCCATTCCTAGCAAATTGGCATTTTTAGTATTTTCCTTGAGTTTGAATTTATTTTATATTTTTGATATGGCTTGATTTAGTTTATTTGAATCTGAATATATGGCTAGAATATCATCCACATATATTCCCAGAATTATCTTAGAATTGTTCTTTTCATATATAAATACACATTTATCTGAGGTTAGATTTTTAAAACCTTCATCTAAAAGATTACTTTTGAGGGTGTCATAAAATACTTTGGTTGATTGATGAAGACCATATATTGCCTTTTTGAGCTTGCAAACCATGTTTTTATCACCCATTTCAAAACCTTCAGGTTGTAACATATATTGTTTTTCTTAGAGGTCACCATACAAATATGCTGTTTCAATATCATAATTTTTAAAATCATAATTTTGCATTGCAGCATAACAAAGTAATATTCTGAGTGTATCAGAACTTATAACTGGTGAAAATGTTTGATAGTAATCAATTCCATATTTTTGAGAATATAAATAGCTGCAACCAATTGGCTTTGTATCTCTTTCCCATTATGGGGTCATTTTTAATGGTAATGCGTGGGCATTTCTTGAGGCTCAATTATTACAACTTTGAATAATTAAACAATTTATTTTTCTTCACACATATTAATTCAATATCTTATATTTAAAATGTCTTTATATACCAAGTTGTGTTTACAATTCGAAATCAACAAATTATTTATGATGATAACAAATATTTTTTACAAAAAGATTGTAATTTCTAAACTATTAATTATAACCAAAAATAAAATATACAAATTGAATTTACATTTTCTAGAATAATTATTGAGAATGAGTGGTGTCCCTACATCACTCCCTCCCAAGTAACTAAGTTACGAGATGAGGACCATGTAGGACAACAACTTCTAACCTGGGTGACATTCCACCTTATCTCTGAAACGAACAGGGGTTCTTATTGTCCTTCCAGATCATGACATCTTGGGGGCAGCACTGGCGGAAAGTTCTTTATCCTCTCCAGGTGGGGCGAGTCTTGTGTCCCCAGCTACTCCAGGTGTGGTGGCTATGTCCTCTTCCTCTTTTAGTATGTAGGCTGGTTTGAGTCTATCGATGGAAACATTTATTTCCTTTCCTTTAATTTCGATTGAAAAGTATTTGTCGGTCCTAGAAGTCTCTTTGAATGGGCCCTCATAGGCAGGCTCCAATGATTTACTCACTCTGCATGTCTTCAAGAAGACATGAGAACACGTCTCTAAGTCCTTGAAAACAAATATTTTGGGGGACGTATTGTGTCGTGTTAACTTGGGCTTGAGTGATTCCATCTGCTTTTGCAGTTTGTGGAGAAATGTCTCCGGGGTGGTTGAAATTTTAGGGGCGTCGAAAAACTCGCCTGGAAGTTTAATTGTTTTTCCATAGACCATTTGTGTCAATGAGTAGTCAGAGTCTTTTCTCAAGGCTGCTCTTAGTCCTAGCAGTACCGTGGGAATTGACTCTGTCCATTTATTTGAGTTGTGCGCCCTTATTGCTGCTTTTAGTGTTCTATGGAATCTTTCAATTTTTCCGTTACTTTGTGGGTGATATGCGGTGGTGTGCTTAAGTTTCACTCCACATAAAGTCGCCAAGGTTTTAAACAATTCCGAAGTGAACTGCCTTCCTTGGTCGGTGATCACTTCATATGGGACTCCAAATCTGGTGATCCATCCTTCGTAAAATGCTCTTGCTACTGTTTCGGCAGTTTCGTTTCGTATGGGTATTGCTTCAATCCAACCAGTGAAACGGTCTATGCACGTGAGGCAATAAACATATTCGTTGGAGGGTGGAAATGGGCCGATTAAGTCTATGTGAACCGTGCTGAAACGTTCATCAGGTTCTTTAAATTGCTTAATTTCTTATTTTGTATGGCGAGAAGTTTTATTTCTTTGGCATTGAATACAAGTTTGCGCCCATTCTTTTATATTTCTTTTTATGTCTGGCCATATAAATCTCGATGTCATGTCTTTCACAGATGTTTTAATTCCAGGGTGTGATAATCCATGTATTTGTTGGAAAATTTTCATTCTGAATTGTTTGGGAACGAATGGTCTAATATTTTCAGTAGATGTGTCGCACCACAAACTTTTACCAGATGGTAATGGATAGCGTTTGAATTTTAGAGATTTATTCGAATTTTGATAAGTTTTATAAGTTTCTTATCTTTATCTTGTTCTTTTGCTATCTCATCATAATCGATTTTCTTGGTGATGTCTTCTATTCTCGATAAGTTATCAGCAACTATGTTTTGTTCTCCTTTGATGTAGATGATATCTGTAGAGAATTGTGAAATGTATTGTAGTTGTCTAACTTGCCTCGGAGATGCCTTATCATTTCTTTGCTTGAAGGCAAAGACTAGGGGCTTATGATCAGTAAATATTTTAAATGTTCTTCCTTCCAGCATATATTTGAAATGTTTGATTGACATGTATATGCTTAGTAATTCTCGATCATAAGTACTATAATATTTTTGACTTTCATTTAGCTTCTTCGAGAAGAATGCAATTGGCTTCCATGCTTCGTTCTCGTATTGTTGCAAAACTGCGCCTATCGCCCAATTTGAAGCATCTGTGCAAAGCGACAGAGGTAGTTCTGAATTGGGATAGCTTAACAGTGTTGCTTTTGCTAGGTCATTCTTGCATTTATTGAATATTTCTTTTGCTTCTTCGGTCCAATTAATTAATCTTTTATCTTTCTTTTTTGAACCTTTGAAGTAATCGTGCAAAATGGATTGTGTTTCCGCAGCATCGTTCAAAAATGGACGGTAGAAATTTAACATGCCTAAAAAGGCTCGTAATTCCTGAATCGTAGTAGGCAATTTATATTCTTGGATAACTTTTACGCGTTCTGGAAGTGGGCTAAATCCTTCAGGAGTAATTAAATAACCCAAGAATTCTATTTCTTTAACTCCAAAGACAGATTTTTCCATATTTATTCTCAATCCGTATTTGCTAAATCTTTCAAATACTATCTTCAGATGGTTTTCGTGTTCCTCTTCTGACTCGGAAGTTATTAGGATATCATCTAGATATGGGAATGTAAAATCAAGGTTTTGGATAGTTTGGTGGATGCATCTCTGGAATGTTGATGGTGCATTCCGTAGTCCAAAGCTCATAACATTTAATTCAAACAATCCAAAAGGTGTGGTAATAGCTGTTTTTGGCTTATCTTCTTCGGCTATTGGAATTTGAAAATATGCCTTAAAAAGATCGACCTTTGAAAATATTTTATTTTTGTTCAGTATGTAACTAAAATCGTTTAATCTCAGAATTGGGTATCTATCTGGAACTGTACAGTCATTTAACCTTCTGTAATCACCACAAGGTCTAAACGTCCCATTTTTCTTCAAGACCATGTGCAGTGGACTTGACCATTGTGAACTTGATCGGCGGATTATATCATTATTAAGCATGAACTGGAATTCCTCTTTTGCTAATTTCAGTTTCATTGGGTCCAATGGTCCTGGTTTTGAGAAAACTGGTTGTCCCTTTGTAATAATGTGATGTTCGACGTCATGTTTGACTTTATTTATTAAAAAATTGGGCTTAGTTATTTCGGGGAACTGTGCCAATATATTGTAATATTTTTCGTTCTTGTTTATGGTGCTGGTGATACTTGTGCTGTCGATGGACATGACATCACCTCGAATTGAGAGGTTAGTTATGCCATCAATTAGCCTTTTATTGCTAATGTCAAGTATCAACTTGAAATTATTTAAAAAGTCAGCTCCAATAATTCCTTTGTTCACTTTGGCGATGATGAAACACCACTGAAAGGATCGCCTTAGGCCCAAATCTATTTTGATCACCTTAGTGCCAAATGTTACTATTTTGGAACCATTAGCAGCATATAGCAAGAGTTCGTTGCTTGGCACATCCTTATCAGTTGGCGGAATTACGCTGACGTCAGCACCGCTGTCTATAAGGAACTGCAGACCCGTTTCTTTGCCCTTAACAAATAGACGATGTTTGCGACTATCCTGTATTTGGTCAGCAACAAAACTAGTCGCCGGTTTTGCCGCTGGTTCCCGTTTCCCGACTCCTTCCAGCTATATGGAGGCTTGCACTTGTTTGGTAAACATTTGGCGCCAAAACGGAAGTGGTAAAAGCAATATTTACCATCAGGGTTGAAGCGTTTCCGAGAATTGCTTCGTGGTTTTGAATAGGTCCTATTTTCAGATCGAGATCTCGACCTTTCCAGTCGCAATTCAGACACCTGTTTTTCGAGGTCTTCCATTTTAGCGAGCAACTGTTCCATTGGGGATGAGGCTTCCTTTACCTGGTATAATTACTTTCAGGGATTTATTTCATTTATCTTATCAGCCATTATGGCCAACTTGCTTATATCCTCGTCGCTTACTATTAATATGTTTTTGATTGAGACTGGCAATTTGTCCAGCCATAAGGTTTTAATCAAATTTTCAGGAACATCTGGGGTAGCGAGGGATCTTAATTTTTGTAGTAATTGGCTTGGATTCATGTCTTCTAGGTCAATACCAGAAAAAAGTTGTTTTATTCTCTGACCTTCACTTTGTCTGAACGATTCTAGCAGCCGCAACTTAGAGTCAGAGTATTTGGTGTCGCTTCTGCTATTTATTATATCCCAAATACTTTCCATGTATTTCGGTTCTAGCTGGGAGATCAAATAATTGAACTTTGTTTCTTCCTAAACAAGGCCATTTATTTTAAACTGAGCTTCAACCTGATGAAACCATAATTCGGGCTTTTCAACCCAGAAAGGTGGGATCTTAATGCTGACTTTGCATAATTCTGTAGCAATTTCGCAAGGCTTATTTTCTGATTCCATTTTTTTGTTAAAATAATATTTTGATAAAGAAAATCTAATTAAAGTAATGGGCAAAAATTTAAAAATATTAGACGAAATTATCTAAAGGTAATATTAAAAGAAAAATTAGCAATATGTCAAATAAAATCTGGATCTTGAACAGGAATCGCTAATTCAAAGTTGTTCTTTTTTAGGCTTGACTTACCTTCGTATTTTGGCTTTTTGGATCACGTCCGGCTAACCAATATATGTGTGGGCATTTCTTGAGGCTCAATTATTACAACTTTGAATAATTAAACAATTTATTTTTTCACACATATTAATTCAATATCTTATATTTAAAATGTCTTTATATACCAAGTTGTATAAAAAATGGCATATCCTGACCAGGAGCACATGTGCTTTACAGAAGGCAGAGCGCCATCTGGTGGAACAGAAATCAACTAAACATTGATTTAGCCTGTTCCCTGATATTTGGCCAACCCAATTTCTTGATAAATCAAGAAAAGCCATCCACGAACGCGTTTCGCGCTTTTTGGCGCTCGTCAGCGTGGAGTAGGCTGAACCATTGAGACCAAAAAAGATTTTTTGATCCCAATGGCTTCCCGAAAAACCAAGAAATGGGTATTTAAGGCCAAACTTGCGTAAATACGCTTAGCACATTAAAAAACGAAATAAAAAAATAAAAGATAAAAAGATCAGGTGTTGAAATCAATATAAAAAATGGCATATCCTGACCAGGAGCACATGTGCTTTACAGAAGGCAGAGCGCCATCTGGTGGAACAGAAATCAACTAAACATTGATTTAGCCTGTTCCCTGATATTTGGCCAACCCAATTTCTTGATAAATCAAGAAAAGCCATCCACGAACGCGTTTCGCGCTTTTTGGCGCTCGTCAGCGTGGAGTAGGCTGAACCATTGAGACCAAAAAAGATTTTTTGATCCCAATGGCTTCCCGAAAAACCAAGAACTTTCAACACCTGATCTTTTTATCTTTTATTTTTTTATTTCGTTTTTTAATGTGCTAAGCGTATTTACGCAAGTTTGGCCTTAAATACCCATTTCTTGGTTTTTCGGGAAGCCATTGGGATCAAAAAATCTTTTTTGGTCTCAATGGTTCAGCCTACTCCACGCTGACGAGCGCCAAAAAGCGCGAAACGCGTTCGTGGATGGCTTTTCTTGATTTATCAAGAAATTGGGTTGGCCAAATATCAGGGAACAGGCTAAATCAATGTTTAGTTGATTTCTGTTCCACCAGATGGCGCTCTGCCTTCTGTAAAGCACATGTGCTCCTGGTCAGGATATGCCATTTTTTATATTGATTTCAACACCTGATCTTTTTATCTTTTATTTTTTTATTTCGTTTTTTAATGTGCTAAGCGTATTTACGCAAGTTTGGCCTTAAATACCCATTTCTTGGTTTTTCGGGAAGCCATTGGGATCAAAAAATCTTTTTTGGTCTCAATGGTTCAGCCTACTCCACGCTGACGAGCGCCAAAAAGCGCGAAACGCGTTCGTGGATGGCTTTTCTTGATTTATCAAGAAATTGGGTTGGCCAAATATCAGGGAACAGGCTAAATCAATGTTTAGTTGATTTCTGTTCCACCAGATGGCGCTCTGCCTTCTGTAAAGCACATGTGCTCCTGGTCAGGATATGCCATTTTTTATATTGATTTCAACACCTGATCTTTTTATCTTTTATTTTTTTATTTCGTTTTTTAATGTGCTAAGCGTATTTACGCAAGTTTGGCCTTAAATACCCATTTCTTGGTTTTTCGGGAAGCCATTGGGATCAAAAAATCTTTTTTGGTCTCAATGGTTCAGCCTACTCCACGCTGACGAGCGCCAAAAAGCGCGAAACGCGTTCGTGGATGGCTTTTCTTGATTTATCAAGAAATTGGGTTGGCCAAATATCAGGGAACAGGCTAAATCAATGTTTAGTTGATTTCTGTTCCACCAGATGGCGCTCTGCCTTCTGTAAAGCACATGTGCTCCTGGTCAGGATATGCCATTTTTTATATTGATTTCAACACCTGATCTTTTTATCTTTTATTTTTTTATTTCGTTTTTTAATGTGCTAAGCGTATTTACGCAAGTTTGGCCTTAAATACCCATTTCTTGGTTTTTCGGGAAGCCATTGGGATCAAAAAATCTTTTTTGGTCTCAATGGTTCAGCCTACTCCACGCTGACGAGCGCCAAAAAGCGCGAAACGCGTTCGTGGATGGCTTTTCTTGATTTATCAAGAAATTGGGTTGGCCAAATATCAGGGAACAGGCTAAATCAATGTTTAGTTGATTTCTGTTCCACCAGATGGCGCTCTGCCTTCTGTAAAGCACATGTGCTCCTGGTCAGGATATGCCATTTTTTATATTGATTTCAACACCTGATCTTTTTATCTTTTATACCAAGTTGTGTTTACAATTCGAAAGCAACAAATTATTTATGATGATAACAAATATTTTTTACAAAAAATTTATAATTTCTAAACTTTTATTATAACCAAAAATAAAATATTCAAATTGAATTAACATTTTTCTAGAATAATTATTGAGAATGAGTGGTGTTGGCTTCTGTAGGCGTCCATACTGGGATAAAGAAAGAGGGGATTCCATTTAGTTATTTAATTATTATATATATTTATTAAGGAGCGACCCGCTCCAATACAATATTTAGCAACAAACTAAAGCGAGTGGATCGGAACAACAAGAAAAAAAAAAAACAAAGTCTGCCGCGTAGAGGTTGCGTCATCCTCGCGAGCCAATCGGAGAGCGCCATTCAGGGCTCCATCAAGGTCGGGCGGCGTCTACAGTGGTGTCCCTACAGTAAAAATCCATTTGCTTTTGATTGGTTTTGTTCCTTTAGGAAGTGGTTCAATGTCCCATACATGGTGTTCTAATAAAGAATTTATTTCTTTTTTCATGGCTTCTGTCCATTTACTTGCTTGTGGGCATTCAATTGCTTCTTTATAAATTTTTGGTATATGATTTTGATACTGAGTCATTAATAGAATATCATTTGGGGCTTGAATAATTGAATTTTCTTCATATTCTTCTTCACTCAAACTTGGGTCATAATAGAAGCCTGGTCTATGTGTGTGTCTAAAGTTGTATCTTGTATTTGATGCTGGATTCTGAATTTCAACAGAGGATTCTTCATCTCCTGATGATGAATTTGTTTCTTCTTCTGTAGGTCCATCTATCTTGATGATTGAGTAATCTGTGCTGTCTTGTTTATTAGAAGTTAATAGTTCTGCACCTTTTTGATTTTTTTAAAAATGCAACATCTCTTGTTTCTGTAATTGTAAAATTTTCTGGGTTGCAAATTCTATATGCTTTTCTGCATGAAGAATATCCCACAAAAATGCCTGTTTTTGTAATTTTTTCAAATTTAGATCTTTTATGTTCAGGTGTCCAGAATTCTACTTTGCATCCAAAAACCTTTAAGTGAGAGACTGTAGGTTTTCTTCCAGTGAACATTTCTTCTGGAGTCTTGTTAGTATTATGGTAAGAAGGACTTCTGTTTTTAAGGTATGTATAGGTATTCATAGCTTCAGCCCAAAATTTTATTGGTAATCCAGATTCTATTAATAGGGCTCTTGTTCCTTCTATTAGGCTTCTGTTAGCTCTTTCACAACTTCCATTTTGAGCAGAGGAAAAAAAGGTAGTTCTTTGATGTTCTATTCTTTTCCTTTTCAGATAGGATTCCAATTCTTGGTTGTTGAATTCAGTACCATTATCACTCCTGAATTTTTTAATCCTTTTATTGGTGGTGTTCTCTATATATTCTATAAATTATTTAAGTATTTCTTGAGTTTCTGATTTTGCTTTTAAGAATCTAGTGAATGATTTCCTTGAATAGTCATCTACTATAGTAAGAATAAATCTTGCTTTACCAATAGATTCTTCTTTTATGGGCCCAATTAAATCAATATGCAAAAGTTATAATGATTGTGAGAAGGTTTGAATTTTTTCAATTCTTTTAAAATGTTTTTTTGAGTATTTAGATTTAATACATGTAATGCAATCATTTAAGTCTTTTTTAGATATGCAATCAAATTTGTATACTAAGTTTTTATTTTTCATTATAGTCATGAAATTTTCATTTGGGTGGCCCAATCTTTTATGCCAAATATCCCAATTAACTTTGAAGACTTTATCTTCTTCATCCCTTGAATCAGAGGAGTTTATTATATAAAAATCATCAATTTTTGGAGCTTCCAATATGACTTGATCCTTGAAATCTATTATAGTACATTTTTGTCTTTGCTAAAAATTATTCTTTGGTAGTCTTGTACTAATTTTCCTACAGACAACAAATTTCCTTTGATTTGTGGAACAAATAGTACATCTTTGAGGATAAGTAAATTTTCTTCTTTTGTTTTGATTTTCACATTTCCTATAGCTTTGGATTCAATTAGAGTGTCATCAGCAAGGACTATTTTCTTTTCCTTATTTTCTGAATTTTTTAGAAGTTCAAAACAGGATGTCATATGGCTTGTAGCACCACTATCTATTATCCATTCCTGTTCACTCTTTTCTTGATTTTTGGCTATCAGACAATTTGCTGCCTTTTGATTATGTGAATTTCCAGTTTGTTTCTGCTGATTTCCAAATTTAGGTTTATAGCCACTTGTGCTGGGTTTGTTAAGATCTTCTCTTCTATTATTATTGACTTTATTTTTTGGATTATGCCAGCAGTCATTAGCTTTGTGTCCTATTTTGTTACAGATATAACACTCAGGTTTATATTTAAATTTATTTTTTAGATAAATTTTCTTTGATTCACTTTGTGATGCTTTATATGCAGATGAGGATGAAAAATCTTTCTCATGGTACCTTTCTTGATACAGGGAAAACTGTGATTTAATATCTGAAAGTGTAGGATTATTCATAGTATTTATTTGCATGGCAATAATATTGTATTTTTGTGGCAGGCCATTAATTACCGAATAGATAAATTCTTCTTCATCTATGGTGGCTCCCATAATTCTGGCATTTTCTAATAATTTTTCTGATCTATGAAGGTAGTCTTTCCAACTTTCTTCAGAATACATCCGAAGGCGAGAAACATTATTCCGTGCCTCAATACTTTTCATTTTAATGTCTCCTTCATATCTTTTGGTTAAGGATGCCCATATTTTGTTTTGATATTTTACATGTGAGAATTAATGAAACCTGAGAATCTGTCATGGCACAAGTTATAATACCTTTTGCTTGTGAGTCTTTTATTTTCCATTTTTGTCTTTCTGATTCTTCTCCTGGAGGATCTTCAATCAAAAAATTGATCAAATCTTTGCTTTCTAAAATCGATTCAACCCTATATTTCCAACTTTGAAAATTATCACCATCAAATTTTGCAATTGGTATTTCGTTCATTTTATTTTCCAATAATTTTTAGTTTATATTGAATATTAAAAAGAAAAAAACAATATTTTGTTGAAGATTTTCTCTAGATATGCTTTACGCAAAAATACCGATTAGGCTTAAGTCTTTTGCTATTATTTCCTTTTATTACAATATTCAATAAACCACGGTCTGCTACCAATTGTGTTAATTTGGGTTGAGTTAAAAAAGATTACCTTTTTATATCATTATTTTATTTAAGATCCAATTTAAAAACAGGAAAGAACAAAACATATTATAAACTTCTTGTTTACAATTTACAAGTTAGAAGCACACAAAACACACAGTTGTCAAATCATTTTTTGGTCATTTATATATATATTCACAACAAGCTGATTGCAGGATGGAAGTCATAAGGAGGACCACCATGTCAATATCTTCTGGGGTAGAGGCCTCGTTTAATATGGTAGTTACCTGGTGGAGAGAATAGTTGAGGAAGGATTTAAAGGACTGTTCTTTACATGAGGATTCAACCCAGGAGGAGTTTGTCTCGTTATTGACCATGTCTAGGAATGTAGTCCAGATAGGTATATGGTCAGTGAAGGCCATCTCAACTAATAAACCTTTAGTGGCATGGGTAGCCAGTGAGCTGGATGCCAGAGTGACATCTATAGAAGAAGATAAAGATCCATTTGACCAGGTCGAGTCCACAGGGGGTCCCAAGAAATGAAGATCATTGAAGCTGGCGAACTCTTCAAGATTAGAACCCCTGAAGTCCAACCTCGCACCGATGCCCCAGGTAGGAGAGTGGGCGTTAGTGTCCATACCCAGGATCACTGGAAGAGAGGCCCGTCTTATCGTTTCTTTCAGAAGAGGGATAAAATCATCGGCAGCTCTAAGGCCGTGCCAGTAGGCCGAGTACACCGCGATGATACTCTGCTCTAAACATATGTCAATGGAGATTTTGGCGGTGTCTGGGGAGGCTAGAGGGATGGGATGAAGGTTGCTACGTTCCACAATTCCCGAGGGGATGGAGTGACTGCACGGAGTGGTTGGAGCGGAAGCTCTCGCATATATCCTCGACCCGCACCTCCCCGTCCACTCTGAAGAGGCAGTATCTTGGTAGGATAACAGGACGCTCGTGGCAGCTTAGGCCCGTTGGCAGGGAGGTCAGCCCAATGGCCAGCGACTTTGCCATTTGGGTTGTTTTGGTGGGGAAAACCACCTTGCCGCTGGTGTTGATGGACGCCTCCACATCTTTTGATGGCGCTAGGGAAGGATGCATCTTTTGAATTCCCCTTAAATTTTCCCTCGGGTTGGCTTTAGGGTTAGCCGACCTGAAGACGATATGCGATTCGAAGGAAGGAGCCAGATTCACAAATGTGGCTTTCGCTTTGGGTTTCGGAGGTGCAGGCCTTACCAGCTTGTCTTTCTCTGCCACTACCGAGGCGAATGAGGTGGAGGGAATCGGGACGTTGGCTGTGGGATTGGGTCTTCCGAAACTGGCTCCCTTGAAGGTGTCCTCAAGAAGAAGTTCTGCCTCTTGAACCAGAGTCAGCATCAGTCCTCTGGTGGCCATCTGTATTTTTTCGGGGCAGTCCAGGCTGGTGTCGGCAATGATCGTCTCGAAGGTTTGGCACCCAAAGTTGAAAAAGTTCGCTGTGCTGTTGAATTTAGATTGCTGATGGGAAGACGGGAGGAGGTTTTCGTCCTCAGGACGCGGCCGCTTGTTGTTGGCCTGCTGACTTCCTCCACCACCGCCATCATACTGGTTCGGCTCCATAAATAAAAACTATCAAAAAGCAAATCTACTCCAAAGAGAGTAAAAAAAAGGCAAACCAGACAAAGAACACTCTTCCGTTAACGAGATGAGGTGTGTATGGTATTGGTCCGGCCAACAACAAATGTCCAAATTATATACATATATATTTTTACATAATGAGGCTTTGAAAAATCCAAATAATCTTCATCTAGTTACATGCACAGCAATTCATTTTACCGTCACTACAGGATAAAACACTCTTTGAATAATATTTTTTTGCAATTCAGAATCTGCCACTGAAGCTTCACAAGCGTTTCGTACCTTTAAAGGTATTCGAAGCGGTAAAGGACCCATGAGTTGCTACTCTCCAAGGCGAATGATAGAAACTTTTGAGAAGACTGGATCTCTGGAAGCAAAACCTCGGAGTGGAAGACCATCGACATGCAAGTCAATGGCTGTCACGGTTTCGCAGAATGTTGAAGATATTGAAACGTTATACACGTATGGAAAAGTAAATTCTCGACAAACGGGGATTTCGTATGGAACAGTTTGGAGAGCACTAAGAATTTTTCTTAAAAAATACCCATAACAAAATTCGAAGATTTCACGAGCTAAAAGTCGGTGATTTTGAGAAGTGTCCAGAATTCGCTGCATGGGTTTTCCGGCAAATTGATATTGATGAAAACTGGCTGTTGAATGTTCTGTGGACAGATGAAGCTCACTTTTCTCTAAACGGAGAAGTTAACACTCAAAACAGCCGCATTTGAGCAATAGAAAACCGTAGGGATTTCACAGAAATGCCACTTCATCAGCCCAGAGTTAAAGTTTGGTGTGGGTTCACTTCTTCTTTTATTATTTTGCCATATTTCTTTGAAGAAATCATTGGAAGAACTTTTAAAACCGTTTCTGTAACTGTTGTGTTGTGTTTGTTGAATATTATGTTCAACTTTTGAGAGAAAAGTTTATTCCCATATTGCAGGACAGACAAGAACTAAGCGAAATAACATTCATGGAAAATGGAGGGCCTCTTCATATCTCCCGCTGTGTCAAAAATTGCTGAAGGATACTTTCTGTGAAGATCATGTGATAGGTCGCTACTTTATACACCAGTGGCCTCCAAGTTCACCGGACTTGATGCCTTGCGTTTTTTGGCTAGGGAAGTACATTGAGTCGCGTGTTTATCGATGCTCGCCTACCACATTGGCCATTTTGAAGGCTTCTATCAGACGGCACGTTTCATTAATTTCAACAGATACTTTATTTAATGCTATCCAATCTGTCATCTATCGTATGCAGGCGGTGTTTGAGAATGAAGGGCGCCACATTGAGCCAGGAATTGACCTAATACAAGAGAGAAGGCAGTTACCTCATGTGTTATATAAGCTGCCATGTATTATATTATCTACCAATATTTTGTAGCTCTTTGTGTTGAGTTATGGGGATAATAAATGCTGTCCTTACATCCTGTCTCTTTTTTATTTGTGAACAGTATTTTTTTTGTCATTTGCTCACATCTTATATTATGTCGTGCAGACCAAAGTGTTATAACTTCTCTTATAACACTGGTACATACAATTTTACCCCTTATTTTTAGTTTATCGCTTTTTGCTCATTAAAAGAAATGGCATAATGAATATTCTCTTTACCCCCCCCCCCCCCCCCAACTTTAGAAATTTTGCACGAAAAAATAATACAAAATGATTTTACTACCACGTTTTTCAACGCCAAAGGTCAATCTAAAAATGATTTTTATTTGAGAGGAAACATTTTTAAAATTGTGTACTGTATAATAAACAATGATAACATTTGACAAGCCAATAGGATATTTGGAATAAAGTACAACAAATATATTTTGTCACTCTCCTCTATATTTCATTTGTTGGATCATGACAAATATCCAGTTAAATAGTCAAGGGTCGCCAATTAGTCAAGAAACTACACTTTCCTTATAGCAAGAAATCCTATTAGTAGTGCCATCATAATTTTGGGTACTATATTAACATTTCAAAAAATCGTGTATTGATATCAGTAGTGTTTTCCAAACATTTAATCTATTTCACAAAACTCCATCTAAAATATAAATATTTTCTGATACATGTTTTAATTTGCATATACCTATTCTACATATCTCAGAATGTATTTAAAAATCGTCAACCAATTATTCTACTTTTGGCGCAATGGTGTTTTATTAATTTTCATTTGATATTATTAGGGTTCTTTCCTGGTATTCAAAAAGGAAAAATACGCGTCGATCAGTTATATTTTTCAATTTATCAAACAATTTGGCCGCTGAATTTCTGATTCTGGTAGAGCGCCATCTAGCGAATAAAATTGTAACTAAAATCAATTTCGAATTTTTCATTATTTGCCATAAAATTCCCATTGCATCCTGAACACAATGGTGTTTACCGCATTGCCCTAGCGCAAATATTCGCGGAGTTATTAATTTTTAAAGTTGTGCGGGACTTTTGGATCACCCTGTATAACGAGGGCAAAAGATATTGCTGCTAGAAGTTCATCATTAGGGCATCGATTTCCCTCAAAAGAACTCTCATTTCATATTGTCAGAGGCATACATCCAAGGTATGAAAATATTGCTTTTTTTTACGATTTAAAAGAGAAGCAACACTTGAAGAGATTTAATAAACTCTAAGAGAAAAGGAGTCAAAATGAAATATGATATTAAATCAATCGGTTGAGAATGGGTATGAACAAGCATACAGAATTAAAGATAGAAAAGTTTAAAAATTTCAGCCAAAAAGATATATTTAGTTTCTAATAAAAAGGGACATCTAGCTAATGATTGCTGGTTTCAAGATAAACAGAAACAAGGATATCAAAAGAAATGGACTCCTGATTTTAGAAATCACAAATACAGTAGAGAACATTCTAATAACCTAGTGGATACTGTTTTTTTTTTGCTTATCCCTAGTACACGTGGTACAGGCCATGATAATTATGATGGGTAGAAGGCGACTGCTTTTACTGTAAGTGTACCGCATGTCTACACATGTGTAAAGAAGTTCGACTTTGCACTTACATATGTGCCAGAGCCCCGTTTGGTTACTTGCACTCGCTGGTGGGGTTGGACTTTTTCAAGAATCGAACCCGGGTCGTAGCGGTTGTAATCCAACGGTTTAGACCATCCTTCCACCGACCCCCTTGGATACTGTGAAAAGTAGAATTAATGAGCAAGCATTTAAAACATACGCAAAAGAATTTGAAGATTCACCATATGAGAGAAATAATAGGCAAATATGGTGTAAATATTCAGGATGCACCGCACATTTAACCCCAAACCTAACTTTGATAGAAAAAATGACAGAATACAAAAGTGAAATCAACCTAGCTGAGAAGGGCAAAACTACCCAAGCCATAGACAAAGGAGATATGAGTCTTACTACATGCACAAGTGAAGGACAAGAAAATATTCGCATCAAAGATATCTTATAGTACCAAATTTAAGGAATAATTTCTTGTCAGTACATATACGAATTAGTCAACAATGGAAATTCAGTTATTTTCAATAAGGATGGAGCAAAATTTTATAATGAAAGGAATGATTTAGTTGCTGAGGCATATTAAAAATAGAATGTTTATGATGGAAACAATAGAAAAAATGATAACGTCATGATTATAAATACACATTTATCAAATAACTCTAGATTTGAAGTACTTTTCATGAGAAATGGGATCCATCACTAACTTACCACTACATACTCACCACAAAGTAATGTAGTCGCAGAGAGAGTGAATAGGACTCGTAGATACAGCGAGAACCTTACTAATAGACTCAAAATTACCCATGAAGTTTTGGGCAGAGGCAATTGCTACAGCTGTATATATTAAGAATTGTACTCCCCACAGGTCTATCAAGCACCATATACCTATTCAGAGATAGAATGGCAGGAAACCATCGGTCAAACACATTAGAATATTTGGATGTTTTATAACTTTGGCTTGAAGGTAAAACAAGAAGAAACAAATTTTCCCGAAAGGGTAGAAGGGAATATTTATCGGATATTCCAATAAAAGAAAAGCCTACAGAATATATGATATAATAACAAAGAGAATTCATAAAGTCAGATAAGTAAAATTTAGTGATGATTAGAGAGTAATTGATTATGCAAATGATATTCAAGAAGATACTAATTATGATAATTTGACCTATAAAGGAAATTGTGAATAAATAGTTGCTTAAAACTTTCTTATCTTGAAAGAAGACAATCCTGTCACAGAGAGTAAAATGAAGTCTCAGGAGGATACTTCAGTAAAACCAGGTGGTGACTGTGAAAATGACTCATCACAAACTGAATCGATAGAGGAAAGATACGTAAAAGGAGGAAGAAAGAAAGGAGAAACAGAGAGCATCTTAGAAGAACGGCACAAAGCAAGACTTGAAGAACAAGAAAGGAAATTGATTGAAGAAGGAGTTCGACGCTCACAAAGAATAAAGGATAGGAATGAGGCAAATTTAATTATGGAAATAGATCAATATATTCCGGAGAACTTTAAAGAAGCAATGGATAGTGGAGAAAGATATGAATGGCACAAAGCAATGGAAGAAGAGTTCAGTGAGATAGAGAAACATAAAGTATGGACTCTAATACCAAGGGAAAATGGTATGAAAGTCATCAATAGTAAATAGGTCTACAGTACGAAGAAAACATCAAATGACGGCATATATAAAAGAAAGGCCAGACTGGTTGCTGTTGGATGCAACCAAAGATATGGTGTGGCCTTAAGGAATCTTTTTCACCTGTACTCAAAAAGGAAAGCTTGCGAACAATAATAGCTCTTGCAACACAACAGAATTTAATCATGAAGACTTATGATGTGAAGACAGCGTATCTCTATGGTGAGTTAGAAGAGACAGTATACATGAGACAACCAGAATGATTTATGCAAAAAAGAAGAAAACAAGGTGTGCAAATTGGAAAAATGTGTTGTCTACCACAATCAGGAAAATGTTGGAACAAAATGATCAATGAAATTTTATATCAGTTGGGAATGATTAGAACCAAATGTGATCCACGTGTCTATAAACTCCAGAGAGGATAAGAGTATTCAATACTGGGTCTATATATAGATGATCTCATCATCGCTGCAACTGGTAAGAAAATTAATGACAACCTAGCCTCAGAATAGAAAAATATGTTACTCTTTCAGAAAAGAAAGAAGGGGAACCATTTATTAGAATTGAAATAAAAAGGGCAGAAGATGGATTTTGTCTATCTCAGACTCATTATATTGATACAATTCTCTACAGATTTGGACTGGAAAAATGAAACAGTGTGCAGACACCTGGAGATCAAAATCAAAATATGGATAAGTATTTGGACTCTAAGCCAGTAGATAAAACTGTATACCAGGAAATGATTGGATCACTTATGTACCTTTCTACGGTTATTCGACCGGACATATCCTTCAACGTCAGCAATTTATCTCAGTATAGTAATGATCCAAGAGAAATACACTTAACTGGAGTTTAAAGGATCTATAGATATCTGAAGTGAAAAATAAATAAAATGTTGGTGTGGAATAATAGAGATTCACATCGGGACGTCAGCCAGATGACGGCTCGGGTGACAGCAAATAAACATGCCCCAGCGGCGCCAGCCGCCAACAAAGGATTAGAGCACGGCCTGGTCTGCTGACCAGTTTGGTGTTTTCCTCTGTCCTCTTAACATGTTTTAAAAAAGTTAGTTTGAAGGAGACTTTTACCCTCTCTTTCTGCTATTTAGTGATCTGATTTAAAACCTTGCAACAGCCCACAAAAAAAAATCATCACTGCGAATTCTTCTACCGAATTTCGCATCAGTGTTTTGTGAAACGATAACCAGACTTTTATTCACAGTTGGCATATAAGTCAAAAGATAACAATATTACAATAAGTACTGATGCGAGCTGGTGCACAATCCGAGACTCAAAATACTATTCAGGCTATACAGTCAAACTTGGCAACAACTTAATAAACTAGATAAGTAGAAAGCAATATTTAGTAGTGTAAAATCTTTGTTTACGTTATATAATTGACAAACGTATTATAAGATATATTTGTTCGGGTATTAGATGATATTTTTACTTACAGGTTATTGTTAGTGATAGATAACGTAGGTTCTATTGTTTACATTCTATGTACAGAACTTAATTTATTTGCTGAGTTAAAATATAATATCAATTATATTACATCTTTCCATATTTACAAATCCAATCTTTTCGGTGGCTTCACCAGGCGACCGCTTCTCGTTAACTTGTGCTCCTCTCTGGTCTCTTCCTCTTTAGCTGAGCTACCAGTTTCTGACTGCAGCTTCATCCTGTCAGAACCTTTAGGCTGAGTTTCTTGATCTTGATTTTGCTCCATAGTTGAACATGCACTTACACTAGGTTCTTGCTCAAGGATGCTTCCATGGTCCTTTTGGGATTTGTAGTTGTAATATGTGATTGGTTTCTTCTGTAGAGTCCATTGTTGTTCTGGACTGTATAGGACTTTGGACCATCTTCTCGAACTATTGTCGCTGGTTTCCAGTTACTTCTGTTTTCTCTTAGATAAACTTCTTGTCCGACCTTGAAAGTTGGTTCATCTCCTGATCCTTTGTCATAGTAGAATTTCTGCTTGTTTCTGGATCTTTTTAGCTATAAAGTGACATCTTTTTGAATGCAAGGTCTTAGAATTCTTTGCTTATTGGCAATATTGTCTTTGTTCTTCTTGAAAGTAGTCTTTGTGCTGGTGATCCCATGTCTTCTCTTGGAGTGTTTCTATAGTTGAGTAATGCAATATGGATATCGTCTCCACTTTGTTTGAAATTCCTGAGAATGTTCTTTGATATTTGCACAGCTCTTTCAGCCAGTCCATTTGATTTAGGGTAATGTGGACTTGAAGTCTTGTGATTAAACTTCCATTTGTTTCCGAATTCATTAAACTCTCTTGAAGCATAATTTATTCCATTATCTGTCTCCAGAACTTTTGGAATTCCATGTATGCTAAAGTTTATTTTAAGAAATTCAATGGTATCTTTTGAATTTATGGTGTTAATAGGTTCAAAGTTTATATATACATAATATAATCACAATGTATTCATTCCCTTCAAATTGAAAGATATAAATCTGATGGCGACAATTTCCCATGGTAGCTCGGGAATTTCTTTTAGCATTAATGGTTGTTTTTGTTTGTCTCTTTGTGTAGCTATGCATGTCTTGCAATTTTCTACCATGTCAGAGATATCTTTCGACATCCCTGCCCAATAAATGGAGTCTTTGGCTCTTTTGGTACAACCAATAATGCTTAGGAGGCCTTCATGTATCTGTTTGAGAACTTGTTTTTCGATTGATTCTGGTATTATTATTTTGATTCCCCTCAGAACTAGGTCTTCATGAATGGAAAGTTAATATTTTATATTCCAATATCTTCTGCAAGATAGAGTAACTAGAGATCTTTGGTCTGACCATTCTTAGATTATTGTTTCTTTTAGCTCTTGCAATTCTGCATATTCCTTTGTAGCTTTCATGATGTTGGTTGTTGAGCTACTGTCAAATGCAGTAATTAAAAGGATTTCTGTTGGATTTTCTTCTAGAATCTCATATGATTTGCAATATCGACTCAGTAAATCTGCAATCAAGAGCTCCTTTCCACTCTTGTATTAATAGTTGTTCCATATATTGATTAATTTCCATGAATAATTTTTGAAGTCTTGGTGGCATTTTATCCATTGTTTTTTTTTTGTAAATGGATTTTAATGGTCGATGGTCTGAGTTTTAATGTCCATCCATACAAAGTTTTAAAAAAACAACTACTCACCCGTGCAGGCCCGGTCACGCTCCGCCGCGGCACGTGGAAAAACATACAATGTTCCCAGCACATCCCCCTTTTTAATATTTGAAATATATATACATTACAAACTTTAAATGCATAATATAATTAATAATGTAGGCGATCCACGGGTTTAACAATTCGTCCACTCCGGGTTCTTATCTGGCCGTCTTCTGAGTCGTTAGAGGGATAATCCACAACTGGGGTCTTTTCATTTTCAACCAGTTCCTCCCCCGAAAAGGTCGGCGTCGATGGGTCGGCTGGATATTACACTGTATCTCCTTTTCGTAGATGGAACCTGTTTCGACGTAAAGTCCCAACTGGAGTATCAACCATATATGACCTTGGTGTCGATGCTTTCTGCTTTCCAATCCCCCAGATTCGCATATCTGTAATCCAAACCGTGTCACCTTCGGATAGCTCTTCCATGTCCGTAGCTCCGCAGCGTCGATCATATCTGGATTTCATATCCTTTCTCCTTCTCCTTTCCTTTCTTTTCAGGGTCTGAGAGTCCACCAACCTTGGATTAAGATTCTCTGGTTCAATTGCCAAGGTCGTTCGGAGTTTACGTCCCATGAGAAGCTCAGCAGGGCTGCAACCGTTCTCCAAAGGGGTCGATCGATACTCCAGGAGTCCAAGCGATGGGTCTTGATTTTTCTTGAGGATCAACTTAGCAATTTTCACACCTGCTTCTGCCAACCCATTTCTCTGCGGGAATCGAGGACTTGAAGTGACATGTGTGAATCCGTACTGCCTTGCGAAATTTTCAAATTCACGAGCAACTCCAAATTGCGTCCCATTATCGCTTACAACAGTTTCTGGTATTCCATGTCGGGAAAATATGGATTTGAAACTACGCACCACCACATTGGCTGTGAGCCGATCCAGCTGAATCATTTCAGGAAAGCGAGAATAATAGTCAATGACGACTAGATACCACTTATTCTCGAACTTGAACAAATCCATTCCAATCTTTTGCCCCGGTCGTGTAGGAAAGTTGGTTGGTATCAAAGGTTCATGTTTTGAGACGTCTTCCTGGATACAGACACTGCACTTTCTGACCGTTTCCGCGATCTCTTCCGAAATTACAGGCCACCATACCGTCTCACGTGCGCGAAGTCTTGTTTTTGTAATCCCGAAGTGCCCAGCGCGTGCAACTTATCTAGGATCTCCAGTTTCATACTTGCTGGAATAACAAGACGACAGCTACGCATCAGTAGTCCATTTTGAACGCCGAGTTCATCCTTGACATGCCAATAAGAGAGCAGAGCCTGTGACATCTTCTTCTTATCTGGCCAGCCTTGCTCAAGGTAGTTGACTACTGCTTTCAGGGTCGTATCTTCTTGTTGAGCTTCAAAAATCTTCGTCAACATCTCGTCTTTGTCGGTTATACACGAGAGAACTGCATTTATATGTGCTGGGGTTGGCCGTTCGTTTTCACCTCCCTCGGTTGTAAGAAGTGGTTGTCTGGATAATGCATCGGCGTCGAGCAGCTCCTTTCCAGGGATATGCACTATTTCGAATCCAAACCTCATCATACGCATTCGGAAACGTTGCAGTCTTGGAGTCAGCGAACTCAATTCTTTCGTCGAAAATAGAGGAATGAGAGGCTTATGGTCGGTCTCAATTCGGAAACGCTTTCCAAGCAGGAAATCTTGAAAACGTTCGCAAGCCCATGTAATTGCGAGAGCCTCTTTCTCGATCTGAGCATATCGTTTTTCGGTAGGTGTCATAGTTCTAGAAGAATAAGCAACAGGTCGCCAGATTCCATTCTTACCTTCTTGCTTCAGTACCGCTCCCAAGCCGTATGAAGATGCGTCGGATGACACCATAGTTGGTTTCCTGACGTCGTATGCTGCCAAGATGGGTTGAGTCGTGAGCAATTCTTTCAACTTTCGGAATGCTCGCTCCTGGCTGCAATCCCAAACGAAGTATTGACCTTTCATCAACAACTGGTTCAGTGGAGCCACAATTTCAGATAAATTTTTCACAAAGCGTCCCAGATGGTTCACCATGCCAAGAAATCTTCTTACGCTATGAACATCGGTCGGAGCAGACATCTTCGCCACTGCTTCGATTTTCGCTGGATATGGTCGAATGCCGTCTTCATCCAGTATGTGCCCAAGAAAATTAATTCTTGGCACGCCGAAGACACACTTGGACTTGTTTAGCGTAACTTTCGCCTCTTTCAGTTTTCGGAGCACTAAACGAATAATTCGATCGTGAGTCTTGGAGTCGGAGGCAAATATCAGGATATCGTCCAGGAAACACATTACACCGTCCATGCCTTGCAAGATTATTGACATAATTGACAAAAGATAATTGACCTTTATTTCTTTGTGAAAAAATAGTACAAATGTAATATTGTACTGGGATAAGGTGCATAAGTAGATGCCTTTTTCTTACTTTATTTCTTTGTTTGTCCTTTCTGCAGCCATACATATTTGTATTCCCTTATCCAGGCCCAAATCAGGATCACTTAGAAGCTTTTCTCTTGTGTGGTAATCATGAATACCAATAATAACCCTGTCTTTGATTAGTTCATCTTCCAAACTTTCAAACTTGCACTTTGATGCTTGCAGGCGCAATCTTGTGATAAATTCTGTAATTGTTTCTACCATGTTTTAATGTCATTTGTTAAAGTTATAACGTTCCATGGTATAATTCTTTATTTTTTTGGCAAAAAGTAGTTGGTGAAACGTTTTTTGATTTCTTCAACTTGTTTAGTTTCTTCTGGAGACAGTACAAATGTACAGTAATTTTTTTGTGCATCGCTTCCTATTATTGTCATGAAAGACGCGACTTGAACTTCTGGTTCTTTCTTTTTCATGTCCATAGCAGTTTTATACCAAGAATATTCTTGAAGCCAATTTCCACCATTTCCCACATTTCTTTATTAGGATAAAAATGTTTTTTGCTGCCTCGATGGTTATTTTCGCTTATTTTTAAGTTTGGAACTTATATTTTGTTAACCTTTCAGTTTATAACTAGGGTTATTTAACTACCTTTATTTATTTTATATTTTAAACTTCTGACACCATGTAAAATCTTTGTTTACGTTATATAATTAGTTATATAATTAACAAACGTATTATAAGATATATTTGTTTGGGTATTAGATGATTTATTTACTTACAGGTTTTTGTTAGTGATAGATAAGTAGGTTCCATTGTTTACATTCTATGTACAGAACTGGACTGTGTTGCTGAGTTAAAATATAATTTCAATTATATTACAAGTAGCCTTTCTAAAATGTGAAGCAGAACTTATTTCAATATGTGAAGGAATTTCAGAAGTATTATGATTAAAGGGATTACTAGAAGAACTTTGTGAAAATGTAACTTTCCCAATTACCTTGAAAAGTTACAGCCAGGCTGCAATAAACTGGATACAATCTGACAAAATTTCTTCATGAACAAAGCACATAAACCGGAAGTTATATTTTGTGAAAGAAGAAATTCAAAATGGAATCAAGCTGGCATACACTAAAAGTGAAGACACGGAAGCGGATATATATTAACGAAGAGTCTTCCTAAGGACAAACTACTAAAATGTGCAGATAGCTTTGGACTTGCTGATTAGGGCTTACACACAGGGGAGCGTGAGTTGTATATATATTAATTAGTTGTTACCACAGAGTGTGTGTAAGCTCACAGGTAAATAGGCGCTAACTGAAAAAAAAGAAGAGTTTCTTTGTTTAATATTAGTTTCCCTTTTATGTTTTGTTCTCTCTCTTGTAAATCAATAAATATAAAGTTTGATTAATGATTCGCCACCAGGAGGTCAAACTGCAAGCAGCACGTGCGTTCGCTCCCGGTAAAAAATACTTTTAATAATCTACATTGATATTTAATGAACCTAATTAGAAAGATATAATTAACTTAGTAATACTATACCCCAAACATAATCTTACCACTTACTGTTAAATCTTACTGTTTTTCTATAATCAGACACCAAGGGAAAAAGATGAAATTTACATATATAGTACTTGCATTGTTTTTAATCGTTTGCATTAAAGAGCCTAAATTTCTCGTTGAGAAGTACAATGGGTTCAAAAAACTATCTAATAATAACAAAATGTACTCATCCTGCTACCTTACGCTAACTCAAAAGTATTCTTCTGCCTACTTGATAAGAGTGATTGCCATTCTACTGAACATTGGTGGTATGGAACTCAACCCCGGGCCCCCTACAAAAAAAGCAAACAACTCTGTCGACTGTACAAACTACTGAAACAAAGGAAGTCATTGAAGATGATATCAAATCTCTTGTTAAACAAATCCATACAGAGCTAAGGACTTTAGGAGCAAGACTAGAAACTAGATTACAAAACATTGAACAAAATTTCGAGGAATGGGATCAAAGATTAACCGTTATCGAAACTTCACAGAAAACATTAAGAATAAAAAGTCTAGAGGATCATGGTGATATGTTGGACAGGAAAATAGCCTTGTATTTTACGGTATAAAAGGGCCCGAAGCCGAAAACTCAGATGAAACTTTATGTAAATTAGTTAAGGCGATAAATGAAAAGATGCAAATACAATTCGAATCAGAAATAACGCGTTGTCACGACTTTCAAGGAAAGCTAACGCGCCAATTTTGGTTGAAATACCGAAACAAATCACAAGAATTGCACTACTTAGGAATTCCTACAAATTCAGAATTGATAAAATTTTTATAAACAAAGATTACACTCTGAAGACCCGAGAACAACGCCGCATCCTGATTTCTAAGAAGAGAGAACTATCTGAAAAAGGAATACGCTCAAAATTAAGAGACAATAAGCTACTTGCAAATGGACAAAAATATGAAGTCGTTGACGGTAGAGTGGTTGGAGAAAAGGGCTCTACATCATAGCAGTTGACGCAGCCCCGAATTGATGTTGACAACTCAGAAACTTTACAGACACTACAAAATAAAATACAAACAGATAAAGATTCACAAAAAAAAATTAGATTATTAGCTTTAAAAAACCAAAGGTTAGGGTAAACACAATAATAAGCTGGAATATAAATGGACTTTTTGGGATGCTCTCTGTTTTTCCACTTCTCGAGTACATTAAAAACTACGAGATCTTCGCTTTACTTGAAACATGGTGTATAAATCTCACAAATATAACATTAAAGGATTTCCAAATTTTTGAACATCCGGCAACTAAGACTACAGAAAGGGGAAGGGGATCAGGAGGAATAATTGTGGGTGTCAAAAAAGGGGGACATTACTGGTTGCACAGTACAGAAAAGGATAACATTTGGGTATCGATTTTCTTATCACAAAACATAGGAACAGGCAAACCTATCACCTGCTTGATATTTGTATATCTCCCTCCAAACGAACTGTACCAGAATAACTTAGTTGAATTAACTAAATATATGGAAAAACAGATAACTGACGGGAAAAAACTAATTCTAATTGGGGATTTATATAAATATTAGAACTGGAGAGGGCTCGGGGGACTGTATAATCCAACAGATCTTCAACTCTCTTTAGTTTCCGAAAGAAAAGCAAGAGATGTAATAATTTCATTACTGGCTGAAGGACTTCTCGAGTTTCTCGAGGACAATTCGCTGACAATAATCAACGGAAGATCAACAGGAGACAGAGAGGGAGACTTTACATATGTTTCGGAGAGAGGCTCATCAACTATTGATTATTGCATAGTTTCACAAGGAATACTGGAAAAAATATGAGACTTCAGGATAGAAACTCAGATGTATTCAGATCACCTTCCTCTTACCTTGAAGATAACAGTCCAAAACACCTATGAAAATAAATCCAAGGTAGAGGAATATGGTGTTACGAGATACAGATGGACAGCTGAGAGAATTAAGACATTTAAACAGGAATTGAAGGAATTGCAAGTAGTAAAAATATCAAATCTCGATAGCTCCGTAAATAATGGCACTCAAAGAATTACTGAGGCAATGTCAATCAGGAATAATGTACTCAACTAAGGGTGCCCCCGGAGAATCTAAACCATGGTTCGACAAAAACTGTTACGAGATGAAAAAGCTAACAAAAGAAAGTCTGAAGGAATACCGTAGAATCAACAGAAAGGAAGACCTTGAAAGCTATGCTCTCCATAGAAAGAAATATCTCGGTTTATTAGAAGATGAAAGGAAGAAATATATTCAGGAAAAACAAGAAATATTGAGTATGTTTTAGCTAACGGAACCCGATTTAAAAAAAAAAATTAGCGTCAATGTTTGTTTGCATTTCCAGTCTATTTTTTCTGTATGTTGTTGGAAAAAAAGGAGGAAATTGTTTTAAAATAGTAAATCAATGATCTTGAAATACTTTTGGACTGACAACACTGTAATGTAAAACCGAGAACAAAGAAGTGTTTTTTTTTTACATAATTAGTAATTGTAATATAAATTGTTAAAATATTTTTCTCTCTCTCTTTGAAAATAATAAATTAAAAGGTAAAAAATTGCCTAATTCTTTAAAACCATTTCAGCTGTAAGTAAACTTGTTATTTGTTGTTTCATCGTCTGAACCATAAAAGATTCCCAACATGGTAGCAGAGCTCGGTTTTTTATTCGCGGTAAAATATATATAAAATATAGGATGAAATATAAATAAAAACAAAAATGGCTGTCAGCGAAGATATCGCAAATATTGTGAGACTTATAAGTCCTGAAAATTTTGATTTATGGAATTTTCAGATAACAATTATTTTAAAAGCAAATGGCCTTCTATATATTGTAAATGGAAAATCGTTGTTTGAAGACTTGAAAGATGAAACTGGAAAAGATAAATGGAGCCTTAAAGACGCCAAAACACAAAAATACATAATGTTAACCATTGAAAAGAATATTTTAACACATATTCTAATTGCAAAACTTCAAAAGAAATGTATGAAAAACTAGTAGCCATTTAACAAAGAGAAGATGAGCAACTAAAATGCAAATTACTACAAGAATTTCATGGATTCAAATTTGATAAAAATACAGATATGGCAACAAATATAAGCAGAATGCAAAATTTAGTATTCAAACTAAATAATGTAAAACAAGAAATTGAGGAAAGCTTTGTAATTTCTAAAATATTGAGCATTTTGCCAGACTACTTTAATTACTTCAGCACAGCATGGGACTCGACACCAAAAAGTGAGAAAACTTTAACAAATTTAATATCAAGACTATCACTTGAAAAAACTAAACAAAAAGTAAACCCTGAAGAGGGAATAGCCATGAGTGCTACTAAAGTAAAGCAGTGCTTTAACTGCAAAAAGAGCGGGCACTTAGCAAAATATTGTAGACTAAATGAAAAATGGTGTACCATCTGTTAAAAGACAAATCATACTCAAGACCAATGCTTCTTTAAGAAATCACAAAATGATTTCCAGAAAAAATATTTCTTGCCAAATTTGTAAAAGGACAAATCATAAAGAAAAGGTGTGCTTTTTCAAAAACAAAAATGAAGAAAAATTGTCCTTTTTTGCAGTAGAGACTTTAAAATGTAAAAATGAGGAATTGTTAGAATTCATTGTAGACAGTGGCTCAACAAGCCATATGATAAATAGTAAAAGTTTTTACTAGATGAAGTAGATTGTAACTCAAAAATATCAATAGCAAAAAAGAAAGAAACTCTAATAGCAAAATCAGTTGGAAAAATTCAAGGAAAGAAATGTGATCTCAAAAAAGGAGGTGATGTTTGTACCAAACTTGACAAATAATTTACTATCGGTAAGTGCCATTACCAGAAATAAAGGCAAAGTCGTCTTTGAAGATGAAAAGGTATTTGTCGTAAAAAATGGAATAAAAGTTTTAGAAGGAGAAAAACAGGAAAATGGACTCTATACAATAAATATAGAAACAGAAAATCCCGAAATTGAAAAATCTCACCTAACAGCTACCCAAAATGAAGAAATGCTAAAATGGCACGGAAAAATGGGTCACATGAGTTTTTTAAGCTTAAAACAATTAAAATTATGGTAAATGGAATAAACATAGAAAAAAATAATCAAGATGAAATTTGTGAAACATGCATTAAAGCTAAACAGGTAAGAAAGCCATTCAATTCTATTAGAACAAAATTAAAAATGCCTTTAGAAATAATCCATACAGATGTATGTGGACCTTTAGATCCCACTACCCATGACAACAAAAACTATTTTTTAAAATTTCTTGATGACTACACACATTTTTGTCATGTGTATTTGTTACAAAATAAATATGAAGTGAAGGATATCTAAAAGAATTTATTACAGAAGCAGAAAACCAAATGAATCTAAAAGTTTCAAAAATAAGATGCGACAATGGCGGAGAATATGTAAATGAAGATATAAAATCCTGGTGCAAAGCTAAAGGAATCATTATGGATTTCACCATACCTCACTCACCTCAGCTAAACGGCAAAGCCGAAAGATTAAATAGAACCCTGATGGAGAAAACTAGAGCTCTTTTGATTGATTCTGGTGTATAAAAATACATGTGGAGAGAAGCTGTAAGGGTTTCAGCCTATTTGCTGAACCGAAGCCCTACTTAAGAATTAGAGAAAAGCCCTACAGAACTTTGGTTCAACAAAAGACCAAATTTGTCAAACCTACAACCTTTTGGTTGTGAAGCTTATGTCAAAACCCTAAAACACTTAAAGAAACTGGAAGACAGAAGTAAAAAATATATCTTTATGGGTTTTGCACCAAATGGTTATCGCCTTTGGGATGAACAAAACAAACGAATCTTTACAGCTAGAGATGTATTTTTTTAGATAAAGGATGCATACATAAAGAAGAAAAATACCTATTGTCGAACCAGAAGAAGATTCTGAAGATCAACTAGAATTAAATGAAGAACCAAGTCTATCAGAAGTCTCTGAAGACAAAGAAAATATCCCTACAAAACCAAGTACTTCAAAATATGATCTTAGTCCAAGAAGTAGTTTACAAACACCATCAAGATATGAAGATTTCTATTTAGAACGGGATGGAACAACAGAATCAGCTCTTCTAACTTACTCGGAAGGTATATTTGGTCGAAATCAAGAAAAATGGGAAAAGGCAATGAAAGAAGAAAAATAGTATCTTGCCAAAAATGAAGTTTGGAAAATAGTAAAAGAAAATGAAGCGTCAAACAAAAAGATTCTGACCTCTAAATGGCTCTTCAAAGTGAAAGAAGATGGCCGCTACTGACAAAAGTTACTTTGTACGGGTTAACACACTAAAGAGAGGAGAAGAAGACATCTGGGTCGTACCATAAAGGTGCTTTCCATCTTGTTTCTCCCAAAAGAAACTTTAAAAAATAATCTGCGCAAACTACGTGAGTTACCATGAGTGATCACCAAACACACACATATATAATATGCTTTAGTAGACAGAGTGTTGGAGAGTAGTAACTTCGCACATCGGCTGTTGCCTAGCAACGACGCCTTCTGCCAGACATCACGTGACCTGGCGCCACACTGTCTACCTGTAGTTTAAGTTTTGGTTTTCTTCCTGCTACTGCGCTTGCCTTTTGTGACTCTTTTTGTTCCTTTTCATCTTAATATAATATTATTGTTAATTAAACAATACTTTTGAGATCCAGCCTCTGATTCTCTTACATGGCAGCAGAGCTTGGTTGGTATCAAATATTTTTGTTTGTCTAAGCTGAAATTCGTTTGCTTGCTCAAGATGACAACTGAACTTCCACAAATTCAAAATTTCAACGGCGATAATTTTCATCTATGGAAATTTCAAATGAAGATTATTCTAGAAGCAAAAGATCTTCTCAGTATAACTGATGGCTCTGTAGTAAAACCTGAAATAGAGGATATTGCAAAATTCTCTGAATGGAAAAAGTAAGATGCAAAATCCAAAATGCTGATCACTACTGCTCTAGAATTTAAATATCTTCAACATATTGTTAATTGCCAGACTTCAGCAGAAATGTGGAAGAAATTATCAACAATATATGAACTGAAATCTGAAACAAACAAATATTTGCTACAAACAAAAAGATTTTTCGAATATAAAATGAATCCAAATGATAACATTGCTTCTCACATTTCCAAAGTTATAACTCAGGCACAACAAATGAAAGATCTAGGTGAGCCAATCTCTGATGTTGCCCAAATTACAAAGATAATTTGCAGCTTGCCTGATAAATACAAGAATTTCATAACAGCGTGAGATTCAGTTTCATCAGAAGAAAAGACTCTAGAAAACTTGACGGCAAGATTACTGAAAGAAGAAAGCTTACAGGATCATTGGGATTCTTCAGGAAATTTTAAACCAGATAATGCCTTGATGACTTTTTCAAAGTTCAACAGATATTCAACAGCTTCCAACAAACAACAGCAGCATCAACAATCCATTAAAGATAAAAAGAAGAACACACACTGTGGATATTGCAAGAAGAAAGGACATTGGTGGAAAGAATGCTATAAAAGAAAGGAAGAACAAAAAGGACAACAGCCAAGTTCTTCAGCCAGAGATGATAGCTGCGCTTTTTCAGCTGAGACAAGTGCCTTCCTCGCTGAAACAAAGGATTCCTGGATTGCAGATTCTGGAGCAACGGATCACATGACTTTCAGAAGAGAATGGTTCTCTACGTTCGAAGAAATACCAGAAGGTGTTCATCCTGTGTGCCTTGGAGATGGAAAGAAGATTTATGCAGAAGGTAAGGGAAATATTGATATTCTCTCTTTAATGCAACTCTTTTGGATGTTCTCTATATACCTGAATTGGAGACCAATCTTTTTTCAATATCTACTGCAACAAAACATGGTTTGACGCTCATTTGTAAAGGAAATCAGATAAAATTGACGAAAAATTCGAAAGTGCTAGTTACTGGAATAAAGGACAATTCAAATCTTTATAGAAATTTTATTAAAGCAAAGCAATCTTCACAAACTCATGTTGATCAGTTAAGTCTAGATATATGGCATCAAAGAATGGGTCATGTAAATCCTATAAAATTAACCCAAATGTTTGAAAATAATGGTTTTGAAGAAAACATTAAAATTAGAGAAAAGCCTGATTCTTTACTATGTGAAGCATGCATCTATGGAAAACAAAATAGAAAAGTTTTTCACGCGTCAACAAGTCCAAATTCGACCTATCCAGGAGAGCTGATCTATTCAGATGTTTGTGGACCAATGAGTAAAAGATCATCAGGTGGATCATTATATTTTGTATCATTCAAGGATGATTTTTCAAGATTTAGAGTGGCCTACTTCATTAGGCATAAATCAGATGTACTTGAGAAATTAAAGAATTTGTAAAAAGAGTTAGGACTGAAACTGGAAATAAAATAAAACGATGGCCAACGATGGCCCCCGATTCTTGCAAAAGTACAACCCCACCAGCGAGTGCAAGTAACCAAACGGGGCTCTGGCATTAGTAAGTGCAAAGTCGAACTGCTTTTCACATGTGTAGACATGTGGTGCACTTACAGTAAAAAGCAGTCGCTAACTACCCACCATGATTATCATGGCCTGTACCACGTGTACTAGGGATAAGCAAGAAAAAAAAGAACAGATAATGGCACAGAATTCTTAAATAATAATTTTTCTGATTATATCTAAAATCTCTAGGAATTGTTCATGAACTCACTGCTCCATATACCCCAGAACAGAATGGAATTTCTGAAAGAGATAACAGAACAATAGTTGAATTAGCTAGATGCTTGTTACATGGAAGAAAAATGCCGCTTGAACTGTGGGCTGAAGCCGTAAACACAGCAGTCTATCTCTTAAATAGATGTACTACTAAAGTATTGGGAAATTCTACACCTTATGAAATATGGTACAAGAGAAACCCTCCATCTTACATTTGAAAACTTTTGGATGTAACGCTTATGTGCATATACCAAAAGATAACTTAAAGAAATTAGACAAAAAGAGTATTCGTACATTTTTTGTTGGATATACTGAAACTAACAAAAATTATAGAATGTGGGATCCTATTGCTAGAAGAATATCATAAGCAGAGATGTAATATTTACTGAAGCTAATACATCAGAAAATATTCAGGATAACCAACAAGAGCAGGTAACTATATATAGTGGAGAAAGTGTTGATAGCACAAATACCAGTTCCAAACCAGAAGAATCATGTCGATACCCTCTCAGGAATAGAATCAGAGAAAAGGAACAATCATCAACCAACTGTACAAGAGCTATTTCATATGCTTGTTATGTCCATGACCAAGAACCATTGAACTATAAAGATGAAATTTTAGGACAAAACTCAAAAAAGTGGAAACTAGCTATGGACGATGAATTCAATTCCTTGATGAAAAATCAAACATGGACTTATGTGACACTACCATTAGACAGAAAAGCTATTGCATGCAAGTGGGTATACAAAATAAAGCAAAATGCAGATGGATCAAATAAAATGTTTAAGGCTAGACTAGTTGTGAAAGGTTATTCACAAAAATCAGGACTTGATTATGGTGAAACCTTTTCTCCAGTAGTAAAATTCGATTCAATTAGAACAATCTTATCACTTTGTGCATCACTTGATATGGAAATGATTCAATTAGATGTAAAATCTGCCTTCTTGAATGGTGATTTGGAAGAAGAACTTTACATGGAACAACCCCAAGGTTATGAAAACCCAGATTTTCCAAATCATGTTTGCTCTCTTCAGAAAAGCATATATGGTCTTAAGAAATCCCCCAGAATGTGGAACAAGAAATTTCATGAGTTTTTCATTAAATTTGATCTCAAACCTAGCATATCAGATTCATGTGTTTATACAATGAAATGTAATGCGACCGCGCGAAAGCTTGCCTCCCATACCTTATTAAAGAAACACTGCAAATATTTCAAATTTATTTAACTCAATGAAATGTAAACAGGCTTACATATTACTTGCAATATATGTAGATGATTGCTTAATCTGCAGTGTAAATAAACAACATTTAGATGATATAGTACAGTACTTAAATTCCAATTTTGAAATAAAAACTTTTATTGCCGATTATTTCCTTGGCCTACAAATATATAAAAATAGAACAACACTAAAATGTTATTTCTACATAAAGCCTCATACATTGAAAGAACACTTGAACATTACAACCTTCTTGAAATTAAGTTACAATCTGTACCTTCTGATCCTTACTCAAAACTAACAAAAGAGATGTTCCCAAAGGAGAATCAAGAAATTGAAGAAATGAACAAGATTCCATGCAGACAGACAATTAGTAGTTTAATGTACCTCATGACTGGAACTCGACCTGATATTGCCTACGCAGTCAGCAGGGTTAGCCAATTTATGAACAACCCAGGACCTTCACATTGGACCGCAGTAAAGAAAATATTTGGATACTTAAAAGCTACGAAAAACATCGGTTTTTGTTTTGGTGGGAGTTCCTGCACTACATCTCTGAAAGGTTTTTCCGATGATGATTTGGCTGGAGACCTAGACACAAGAAAATCAACCACCGGATATGTGTTCATGTTGAATAATGGATCTATTTCTTGGTGCAGTAAAAAAACAAAATTGTGTGTCTCTGTCAACAACAGAATCTGAATATAATGCGGCTTCCAAAGCAACGAAAGAAGCAATTTGGCTGAGACAACTTCTACGCGAGCTACATCAAGAACAAGTAAAGCCTACAACAATTATTTGCGACAATCAAAGCTGCATAAGACTTGTTCACAACCCAGAATACCACAAAAGAACTAAACATATTGATATTTCGTATTACTTTATCAGAGATCAATTTCAAAAACATGCAATTGACCTTCTTTATGTCTGCTCCAATGATCAAGCTGCAGACATATTTACGAAAGCTCTACCTCCAGAAAGGTATAGAAGACTAAGAAGCCAACTTGGACTGTTTGAAACAACAAAGTGCTTGTTAGGTGGGAGTGTTGGAGAGTAGTAACTTCGCACATCGGCTGTTGCCTAGCAACGACGCCTTCTGCCAGACATTTTCTTCCTGCTACTTCGCTTGCCTTTTGTGACTCTTTTTGTTCCTTCTCATCTTAATATAATAATATTGTTAATTAAACAATAATTTTGATATCCAGCCTCTGATTCTCTTACACAGAGTTTATTGGGGACCCAAATAAGCTCTCATCTGGGACCAGCTGGGTATGTTAAGTAGAGACTTTGGGAACTGACAGACGCTCACTTGATGAGAAAGCGAACGATCCAATTCCATTCAGTTCTCTCAATTTCAAGAGATAAATGCTCTTCTTAACGCCTGTTAATAAACGCTTTCATCCTATCGACATGTACAACTTTCACTTCGTTCATGGTGACCCCTCTTACTCTGATGTTAACATCGGAAACCCTAGCTTCCACACGGAAAGGCTCATAGAGGTTGGAGTAACCTTCATTCTTAGAAACAGCTAGCATTACCAGGTCTCCTTTGTCGAAACTTCTTGAATAAGTTGGCCTAGGATTAATAAGATTTTTAGCAGAATTACCTGACATAAACTGTCTGACAGTTTCCTTTGCTTTCCGCATTACCCTCAACCTCTCAGCCCAAGTAGGCTTTCTAAAACTATTAACAGACCTAGCGCTACACTCACAGTTTATGTTGAACTCAGTAGATGGCAACTTTACAGCCTCGTTTTCAATGTGCACCACTGATTTCTCCTCTAAAGAGCTTGTAACCATTGGTCTATGTGCAATGGAAACACATTCAAGGTCTACATAATCATGGTCCTCTGATTTCAAGGAAATCATGTTAGAACGTTCCCGTGCGGGAGGCAACTGGATATTAAATCTCCTTATATCATTGATTCCCAGAATCCCGTCGGAGCCCTTATCTCCGAGCGGCATTAACCAGAACCTTACCTCTCCCAGCTCGCTGCCGTTTTCGTTACCAACTCTACAGGTTTACAGGTTTTAACACGTGTAAGTGTATGCTCGTGGTCTGTCACTGACACTATGCGTAAAGTTTTATGTGCATCGTCCCAATTCTCCTTCAATACCTTGCACTTTTCAGAATCAATAATACTGACTTGGCTTGCTGTATCATATAACAGATGCCACATATTGCCGTTAATATTCACCTTAACTATTGGCAGATTTCCATACTGATCTCCGCCATTTGAACGTATGTTCACTATCTCAGCATTGTCAAGAGTATTGCGGTAGGCAAACATAGAAGACTGTCTTGAGCAATAATCACTAGCTATATGTTCTAACCTACACTCATGTGGACTCAGCTGGATTTCGCCCAACAATTTAGACAGCTTTTCTATCTCACCTCTAAGGCCTTTAATACACTTCTCATTTTCGTGCTTCATTATATTTACACTGGCACTAAGCATCTTCATCTCACCCTTAATGCTATTTATCTCTTCAACCCCTGCTACTGAACATACCCCTTTCATAAAGCTGCAACGGTGTTCTACACTATCCTTCGTGGCCATGACACTGACTGCTTTGTCTATTGATTTAGCCTCACTGCGAACAATAGCCTCTCTATACTTATCGAGCACATTTTCGTGGAAGATTTCGAACACTAGGCTATCGTCAAAACTGTATTCTACTTTATCTCTAATGGCCAGGAATCTTTCTTTGAAAACCATAGGACTTTCACCAACTCTTTGCTTAAGACCTTCTATTAATTTAAGGCATTTCCTAATACCACGCGTTTTCTTAGGGTACAATATGTTCAGTTTACTAACAATACTTTTAAAACTGCTACCTATATGGATACCCATCTCCTCTAAGCTTAACCTAACTTCAGGTGCCTCGAACATGAGCAGTGCTTTGACCTCAGGATCCCCAATTGCCTACACGAGCTTTAAGCTCGACTTCTCGAATAAAAGACTCGAGATCAACCCCATTAAACACTGACAAGTTAAGCATAGAGTTCACAAACATGATGGAATACAAAAATAAAAATAATAATAAACCACTCCAACAAAAAACACGCACGTAAAATTACAGGAATTTACACGTGCAAACACCTGTCATCCTGGCAAGGCTGGCCAATGACAAAAGTTACTTTGTACGGGTTAACACAACATGCAATAAACTAGGGCCTACAGTAAGAGTAACTTAAACACAGAAAAAACGTACACTCAAGAGTACAACACAAAAAAAGTAAATAATAACTCACAATTTGTTAAATAAAATAAAATAAAAAACAGTACTTATATATCTTTATTGTTGCATTGGTAGGGGTCGGACCGTGGTTATACAGGTATGCGAGGAAATAGCCAGACACGGATAAAGCACGCAGAGAACACTTTAAGCGTCTCCACACGATAATCCACCACACTCCTCTCCATTCTCTTCGTAATACCATAGCCCCCTTATATATACAAACATGGCCACATTCGTCCAATGAGAAGGCGGGAGAGATTGGTTCACTATCAAACGATAACAGAATCCTTCCCACTAAAATCTGAGATAAGATTGAAAAAATGCAAATATTTGTCAATATAATTTGACAATACAAAGCAAGACTAGGTGTAAGAGGCTTTGAACAAGAAGCAGGCATTGATTATGATGAGACATTCAGTCCAGTTATAAGCACTGTCTCCTTAAGGATATACTTTGCTCTAATGGCTAAGAAAAAGTGTTTTTAAAACATTTGACATAAAAACAGCTCTTCTATATGGGTTTTTGGATGAAGAAATATATGTCCAATTGCCAGAAGTTTAGAAAGGAAAAATATGTAGGTTAAGAGAGGCATTGTATGGTTTAAAGCAAGCCCCATTAAAATGAAATGAAAGATTAAAAACCTTTCTCAAATCCCTAGATTTCATACAACTAAAATCAGAGCCATGTCTTTTTAAAACCAACAAAGGAAATATGTACCTTGCATGGGAGATAATGGAGCAGAATTAAATATTTTAGAAAAATTATCTCAAGAATTCGAAGTTAAAATAAATAATGTACCAAGAAATATTTTGGGAATAAATTTGTGTTTTGAAGAAGAAAATAAAAATTTCCATTCACAAGAAAATTATGCAAAATCAGTTCTTGAAAGATATAATATGCAAAATTCAAAACCAGTACCCACTCCCATTATAGATGTAGTAAAAGAATTATAGACAAAAACTTAGAAATATCAAATGATAACAAATTTCCCTATTGACAAGCAATTGGAAGCCTTTTATATTTGACAAACAAAACCAGACCAGACATGACCTTTGCCACAAATTTTGAAAGCAGGTCAATGCATGATCCTACAACTCAAGATATTATAAACATCAAAATAACCCTAAGATATTTAAATCACACCACCAATTTTGGCATATCATATGATGGAGAGAACCATTTGAATTAAATATGTATTGTGATTCTGACTTTGCTGGAGATATTAAAACTAGAAAAAGTACCACAGGATGTGTAGTTTACTTATGTGGAGGTCCCTAAAGTTGGTGCTCCAGAAAGCAACTTGTAATTGCCCTTTCAAGCACTCAAGCAGAGTTCATTGCTGCAGCAGATGCATGCAAAGAAGTGTCATACATAAGATCCTTATTAGAAGAATTAATTCCAGATAATTTTGATATAAATCTCTATGTTGATAACCAAAGCACTATAAAAATTATAAAATCAGGCCAATTCACCACTAAAAATAGACATATTGATGTCAAATATCATTTAGTGAAAATTTAAGCTCAAAAGTTTAACCTGATATATTGTCCAACAGAACACCAAATTGCAGACATCCTAACAAAACCTCTAGCCAGACCAAAGTTTGACAAATTCAAATCCCTTCTTATGACAACCATCTAAATCATAAGTCAAGTGAATAAACTGTTGAATGTGGAAAGATCACTGATTTAAGAGGGAATGTTGGAAAAAAAGGAGGAAAATGTTTTAAACATTGTGTTAAACATTGTCCTTAACAGTTTGGTGGTTGAGTCCATGATAATCCACCACTAAGCGATGATCTTCAGTTTTCTTTTTCACAAGTAGAACGGGGCTGGCATAAGGAGATCTAGTCTCCGTGACTATTCCGTTAGCCTTCCATTCCTTGACAATCTCTCTGATTGCCTCACGTTCACTCGCAGATGTTTTGTAGGGCCTTAAACAGACTGGCTTGCTTCTCTCAAACTCCTTAATGTCCATCTTGGTGACATCAGTACATCCTAGTTCATCCATGGTAAATGCGAAGCAGTCTCTATATTCATTCACTTTCTTTCTTCAGGTAAAAGGGAATAATTGAAGTTGACGTCCTCAGGAAGTAAGGGACACTTCTGTTTCACTTGGACACGTCCTTCCTTCCTCTCTTCATCTGACGGATTGTCATTCTTAGATTGAAACAAGTTCTCTGAAGTGTTCAGGTCGACAATGAAGACAATGTCGTCAGGGCTTAGTAGCTCAATTCGACCTATACGTTGGTTCCTTCTTACTCTTAAATTACCTTTGTCGGTTGATATATAATGGGTACTGACGTCTTGCCATCGACCACTTCCAATAGAGAGTCGACACACTCGCTGTCTATTCCTGTGAACAATCCATTCCTGACCACATTTGCTATTGCACTTGCAATGTTAATGCAGTCACTCTCCAATTGAACAGTCTCGGTTGCTCTCAGTTCAACTCGGCGCAAATTAATTTCCTCTTGTAGGTGTGAGAACGGAAATTCGGTTGAATAGCCAATATGCAATGTATTGCCGATTTTATCAAACGATACGTCTGGTAGATCTGTCCATGTTCTTCCAATTAGCAGGTCGTAGGGTTGGGCATCATCGTTCACAATGAAGACGGGGATTTCTCTTCTGACGATGCCATCAATCTCCAGGTCGACTGTCGTCCTTCCAATGGTCCTGGTAGATGCTGCAGTCTGTTTGCCAATGCCGAACAGACTAGTCGTATCTGGCACGATGTCGACATTGATCCTCCTTGCCACCGATTCTTTTAATAAACAACTGCTACTTCTGGTGTCTATCATTGCTTCCATTATTTACATGTTGTCGATCTTGACGTCATTCAAGTAAACATCTGGTGGAGCAGCCTTATTTCCTTCAACTCTCACACTAGCAACTGACAATCCTTTTTCGGGTTCTCTGCAGTTCCTTTCCTTGTGTCCCGTTTGACCGCATCTTCGACATGTCAAAATTACTCTGGGTAGCGGACAGTCCTTGGCAATGTGTCCAAAATCATTGCAATTGAAGAACTTAGGTTCTCCCTTATCATTTCTAATTCTCGAAACTCTAGGATGTGTTTCTCTGGTTTCTTTTCTTATCACTTCTCGACTGTAAACATTCACTTTCTGTTCATATCTCTGCTGGTGGGGTCATGATGGAATGGTGCTCCTCGAATCCAAATGCGGAGATCCCATCTCGGCACGAACATTTTCGTATTCGTCTAACTTGTCTGCCAACACGTCTGGGCAGTTTATTTTGGTCCAGTCGTCGATGAGATGATTACGAATCACGTTGGGAACCTTTTTCTTCAGCTGGTTAGCTACGAACAAATTCTTTAGGGCAACGAAATTATGTATGTTCATTCCTTCGATCCATTCGTTGAAATATCCTCGCAATTCGTAAGCAAAGTCTTTCCAGGAGCCCTTCAGAGATTTCTCGTGTTGCTCGAACTTCTGCCTGAACTGTTCGGGGCTCAGCTTGTACCGTTTCAGGAGCAAACGCTTCACAAACCTGTAATCGTTACTTTGTTCCTCTGTCTCACGAGCTATCAATTGATTCATTTCGTATGGCAACAGTCCAAGAAGGCTGAATGTCCATTCGCATTCATCCAATCAAAGCCGCCTTGCTTGCCTCTCGAAAAGAATCAAATAAAAACGTATATCGTTGTCCTTTGACTCGAACTTGGGCATTAATTTACGTATTTCGCAGTGCGCGTCATTTGTGGAAATGCCAGATGAATCGTTGACTCTACGTGAAGCCTGAGTGCGCAGCTTCTCCAGCTCAAATTCTCTTTCTTCCCCTTGTTTACGTTCTTCGATTACACTTTCAAGTAGCTGTTTCATAAATTCTTCCTCGTATGATTCACTGTTCAAAATAATGTGTTTCAAATCAATGATATTACTCTCTGGCGGTACTGCCTCGCCGAGTTCGAGCGCTAATTTGACCAAATCACATTTTCTTCCTTTTGCTAGATAAGCCATCGTGTACTTGAACTACAATGCGTTCTACTTTTAATTAAAAACTTTTAGCACAATTCGTTCTACTTTTAACCCAATAATTTTAGGTCAATACGTTCTACTTTTACTTTATCTCTTCAAAATAGTCAAATTTCTTATCTTTGTTTACTTCAAGCTAGGCTTATCAGCGTGTTTACTACTTTCACTTGTAATTTGTAAAATCTCAATTTACTTTAAAATACTTTCATATAAATGGTAATAAAAATTACGTACATACCATTCGTGCTGCAACTTCTTTACGTTAATCTAACATGGCGTCGGGCATTCTTTGTTACCGTCAAATTATTCCAGCAATTCTTCTTTCTTCAGGGTTATCCCGCTTCTGAAATTCTGTCAGCTTCCTCTGGTCGTCGTCTCTTTCTAAAATAAAAAGTCTCACTTATATTGTAGACGATAAAATTATTTATTTAAAAATACAGAAGACAACTAAATTATGCTGATAAGAAAGTAGCACGTGCCACGACGCCAGCGTTGTCACTCGTACTCTGTGGCCTTGACACCTGATTGGTCGGGCCGCCGTGATCATTGGGGAGGCGGTCTTCCGCCACCCGGGTTGCCGTGGGCCGTCTGCTATGAATGTCTCTTACAGAATGGCGTTCTAAAAAACAGTGGCAGTGTGCCCTTTTAGAAAACGTTCTATATCAAGTTTAACCTAGGCTAAAAAATAATTCCAAATGAATTTAAAGCCAGAAATGGTTTGAATAATAAGTTAAAAACAAAATTTAATCTATACTTCAGAGGAATATGTGGAAACTGGAATTGGAAGAAAAAAAAAGTACCCGTGTCTCACAACCCACAAACAAATCGACTTATAAATTCTCAGAAACTACCACAACAGTTCTATTTTTAGAACGGAAGCCTTGTTAGGTATATGACTCATCTAGGGTTCGCGGATAGTCCCCTTGGCCGGCCGTTTTACCACCGATTTTGTGTTTGCAAATTAGCGTTTTAAATTTTCCCGATAGCGCTATCGTTTCAACATGTTTCGCGTCCAATTTTTCTGAATCTGATACTTTTATTCATCTTCAATTGATTCAGAATACACAGAGATATATTTGATAGAAATAACGATATTTAAGACAATTCTGATTTTCAAATTTCACTTTCAAACAAGGTATTAGAGACATTTTTTCAAATAAATTTAGTATTATATTATTTGATGAAGAATTTTTCAAATACTCTTATACCTTTTAAATATATAATTAATAAGGCTTTGCCTAGAGGATTTGGCTTAAATTTTTAAATTATACATAGAGGTATATATGTCATAATCTGTATTAACCAAGATGTAACCCCACCACAATATATGCAATGTATGATCCAAAAGGTTTTAATGAAAGTTAGGCCTAGCGAACTAGAGAGAACAACCATTACCAGGATTTCATTATTTAGGAAGTAAAGGTTAATACCCAGGAACTATAAAAATGGGTTCAAAGACCTTCTTCTTCCTGGAGGATGGTAATCATGAAAAAGACAATGGATGTACCAATATCCAATCAGAGTTCAGCATGAATAGCTAACATCCAACCAAAAGTCGTCACGTAGACGATTTCAACCAATGAGAGCAATAGAGAGTTAACGAGGAAAATATCGGACTCAAGTTAGTCAGTTGGAAGCTCGCCCCCACAAGGAGCAAGACGTGCTTAACCCCTTCTCACCCAGGTAACTTCGATGTTCAGAATATCCTAGTCAAGTGCCCCATTAGTCAAAAAACCTTCTCTCCCTTAATCGCGAGGTCCTCTTCAACCCCATCCTGTGTCCCTCTCGTTATTTCCCCTGTGAAAAACCCACCACCTCGACCAATCGACTGCGCCATCAACCACCACAAGTCACCAACCCTACAGTAAGTCAACAGGGTCTTACAACAATCAACAAACAAAAAAGGGTCCCAATCCAAACAACCAATCCATAAAAACGATAATATTACATATATATAATAATAAAAATAAAGAAGGCATCTCCTGACCACGAGCACATGTGCTTTTTAGATGGCAGAGCGCCATCTAGTGGAGCAAAAATAAACTAAACGTTTATTTAGCTTGCTCCGTGATATTTGGCCAACCCAATTTATTGATAAATCAAGAAAAGCCATCCACGAACGCGTTTCGCGCTGTTGGCGCTCGTCAGCGTGGAGAAGGTTTTATTTTTTCTATTGTTTTTTCATGTGTTAAGCGTCTTTACGCAAATTTGGCCTTAAATACCCATTTCTTGATATTTCGGGAAGCCATTGGGACCAAAAAATATTTTTGGTCGCAGTGGTTACAGCCTTCTCTACGCTGACGAGCGCCAACAGCGCGAAACGCGTTCGTGGATGGCTTTTCTTGATTTATCAAGAAATTGGGTTGGCCAAATATCACGGAGCAAGCTAAATAGACGTTTAGTTTATTTTTCCTCCATTAGATGGCGCTCTGCCATCTAAAAAGCACATGTGCTCGTGGTCAGGAGATGCCTTCTTTATTTTTAATATCAACACCTGACCCACTTATCTTTTTTTTTTCTATTGTATTTTCATATATAATAATATATAAACATGTATGCTAATGATAGGAAGAACCTATTATCAAATGACTTCTTTTGATATTGTGCACTTATCTTCTTCTCCTAGTAGTGATGGCATGCCACCAATTCTTATCGTAAAACTAGTTAAACATTTTCGGTCGTTTTTTCTAAATATTTCCAACAAGTGTTTAACCACTGGCCACTTTCCATCTACATGGAAGCTAGAGGACGTCGTTCTCGTTCCCAAGCGGAAGTGGGGAGGAATTTCTCGCATCACACCGTCCAATCACGATGCTGCCTGGTTTGGGCAAGATCCTTGAGCTTCTAGTTCTTGCTAGGCTGCCGTGGATGGCCAATAGGATGTGTAAATCGCTTCCAAACCAGTTCGGATTTAAGCCTTGAAGATCTACTACAACCGCACTTTTAAATCTTAAATCTACTATAACCCGGACGATTAAAAATAGGAAATATTGTCTTCTTCTTTCATTTGATGTTAAAGGCGCTTTTGACAACGTGTTCCATTCCAGTATCTTGAGAGTGTTGCAAAAAAGCGTTTGCCCCAGAAACATATATCATAGGATAAACTCGTTTCTATGTAACCGTGTTGTGAGACTGTCTATAAATGGTTGTACTGTGTCGAGACGAGTTTCCAAAGGATTTCCCCAGAGTTCAGTTCTCGGCCCTTTCCTTTGGAATATTGTCTTTGACGAACTCCTCACGCTGGATTACAGGAATAATGTTTTACCGCAAGCCTACGCGGATGATCTGGTCGTGGTGGTCTCGGGATGTCGACCTAGTCAACTTCCCGCGGCCCAACACACCATAGATATGATCGCTAGGTGGTGCAGTTTGCATAAACTGGAACTCAGCGTGGGGAAGTGCCAGGCTATGGTTCTCCTCAGATCACACGGGAGACTGCCTGAACCGCGTCGGGATCTGGTTTCCACGGACGGCCAATCCAATGGTGCGACTCAATTAAGGTGCTGGGAGTGAGATTTGATCAACGTCTATCTTTCTACCAGCACGTAGCTGAAGTCTGCGCCAAGGTCCGCGGCATGTTGCCGCGTTTGACCGCAGCCTCTAATCTCAACTTTGGTTTTGGTTACCGCGCCTTGAGAACTCTATATCTGCAAATGGTTGTTCCAGCCATTGCCTATGCCTCTGCGGTATGGTTTTCTAATCTTTCTCAACGCTCCTTAAATGTTCTACTGAGTGCTCAAAGGCCTTTCTTAGTGAGAGCTTGGAGAGCTTTCAGATCAGCCAGCAACGCTGCTCTTATCTCCCTCTCGATCTGGAAATCTCGGTTAAAACTGAGCTATACCTTAAAAGTATGGATTGATTGACGCTGAAATTCCACTCGAGCCTCCTCTCTTTCCACATCCTCTCCCTTACCCCCCCCCCCCCATTACTCCGCTCCCAGTAATATTACTGCTCTTTCTTCCACGTTGCATACTATACAGATGGTTCCAAAACCAGAGATGGAGTTGGCGCCGGCATGTACAGGTTCTCTTGTCTCGATTGTGCACCTGAAATACGTGAATCTCATGTCCTGTCCCCTCATTGTTCTGTCTTTCAGGCGGAAGCCCTTGGATTGGTTAAGGCACTTGAAAACGCAACCACTTTACCAAATCATCTAACCTTAGGATTCTTCCTGGACAACCTCTCAGTCGTGAAGTCAGTTCTGAACTCTAAGACTGGTAATTACCTTATCGACAGAGCTCTGCTACTGATTTCGCGATTGAATCGCAATGGGAACAGATGCACCATACAATGGATCAAGGGCCACAGTGGGATCGTGGGCAATGACATTGCGGACACCCTCGCAAAGCGGGGTGCTGAGTCTGCTGACCCAATCTGTTACAAACTCGCTCCTTTGTCGTTTGTAAAATCGGCAATCTACGGCCGGGCCCGTGAAGCATGGGAGAGCAGATTCCTCTCTCTAGCCCATTCTATCCATACCCGATTTGGCCTTACTATAATGAGTCTTTTAGACAAAAGGTATGTGTACATCGTCCATAGCGAGCACATTGTGGTTGGCCTTCTATCGGGACACACGTGGACGGACAGTTTCGCCCACATGACGATCCTTCCTGCCCTTACTGCGACCCTGACAGGGAAGAAACTCTGTCACACATCGTGCTTGAGTGCAGCAGCCTTGATGCCCTTAGACTCCCCCTTCTTTCCACCTGTGCAGAAGAATTAGGTTACACTCCGTGGTCACTCAAAGACTTTATTTTCAACAGGAGCACTTGGCGAGCCTGCCTGGAGTTCCTAAAGGCCTCTGATAGACTTAAGCCACGCGTCACCTGAGTGACTCGAACTCCTCACTTCATGGTTAACACCGGTCATTAGCGGCCGCTCGTAAATGCAACTCTGGTATGTGCCACTGTTTAAGATCGGTTTCGCGATCTGCCTTGCGTATGTGATCGCCCCTGACGCTGTCTCTGTAACCCAAGGACAAAGGGAAAATGATTTGGCGATTCGACGGCGCGGGCTGCTCGAGAAATTGACTTACGCAGCGACCCATTTGAACGCGCTATGCAATCTATGGTGTACATTTCTGGTTGGTTGTCTTAGTACTGGTACCCTCACTTGTACTCCTTGTAAAAGATCTCAATTTCAAATATTTTATATATTACGAATAGCAATTTTCTTATCTAAAACTCTTTATATAATTATTTTTACAAAAAGAAAATCTATCTTTTCCCATCATCATTTCCCGTTTTATCTAATCTTCTTATCTAAACAACAGCTGTCTTTCTTTTATCTTCACTGGCCTGGGGAATCTAACCTTTTTGAACAACCTTAGTTGCGTGCAGCACCTTGGTACTTTGATATAGTGCATTGCGGCTTGTCTGCTTGCTACATTATTTTGAGTTTAAAATCAAACAATTTAAGCATTGCGGTATGTCTGCTCTCCACGGTCACCCCTGGGCTCAATACTATTGGACCCGTCTCTGCCTCTCCCTGATCTCCGCGGATCACCACCCTGCCCCCCTGATCCTCCTCTACATCCCGGCTCTCCTGGCCTCACCTGGCGATGATCCCCTGGCCACCCATCCCCAGGCCCCTCCAACAGTGCTTTGTATATATTCCGCTTTATGCGTCCATCGGGGCTCAAAAATCATTCATTTTGGTTAGCAGCTCTGTAAATAAAGATATTTTTCCCGTTCTTTTAATATTCAGCATTAATGTAAAGAAATAGGTCAATTTAGGGAATTAAAACAAAGTGCCCATTATTAAGTGTCTGCCTTTTCTTGTGTGTATGGCTGTTTTTTAATTATACGGTGTAAAAATTTAGAAACGTAAAAAAAAATGGCCAAACCGTGGCTATAGTGAACCAAAAGCTCTGTCCCATTGGGGTTCACTATAAAGGGATTTAACTGTATATATATATTTAAAAGATGCATATATTTTGGTTTTATAATTATTTTATTGTTCCAATATTTCGAGGGGCAACTCGCCTCTCTTTTTCGAGGATGTTTGTGTGTGTGTGTGTTTTTTTTTACTAAAACATGCGAGCACGCATACACCACTCTCGTTCTACAAGGCCAATGAAAGAATTGTATCTTTGATTCAAATATTGCATTCAGAGTATATATATGTCACAATATCGTTGCGGAATTTCTTGTTGTTGGATGAGAATGGTGAAAATTGTTGGAAGCGCAGTCGTTTGAGTGGAAAGTTGAGCATACAGTGGGGAATAACCAGGACACGTGATGGGGTTTTGAAAATAAAAGGCAACGGGTTGGAGGAAAGAAAGGCTTTAGAGAAGGTGGAGCGGATTTTGACTATTAACTATCTGATCACATGGCGGTGATTGACTTAGCTGATAAGGATGAAAGAGGGAGGTCTCTAGAGCAGATGTTACCTCGTTGGGAGCGAAGCGACAACTCACCATCCTAGGTTCTCGTTTTTTTTTAACACCAGGACCTTTCTCCTTTCCCATTGGTGGAAAGGTGTGACGTGGCAGTTTTCTATTGGCTGACCTTCGGAGGTGCTACTTTCTGGTTGGTTTACGCTACTTCTTTTGTCTTAAGACATGTCCTGACCTGACCAGGAAATACTGTGTCGTTGAACTCAACTTTTATTAGTTTCGCGATAATAAAATTGGCTGTAATTTTGCTAATGATTCTGCTCACTTCTAAGCCTCTTTTCTAGGCCTTGCTGTCCTCCAGTTACCTTATTCTTTATTAAATCTTTGAAACATACATTGCATACATATTGGGTCGGGGTTGCATACAGCTATTTACAAATTATGACAGATGCGCCCCCTACATGTGAAGAATTTATGAAGGGGTTTTAGTCTGAATAAGTTCTTTACATCAAAGAAAATAATTTTGGGCGAAAATTAATTGATTATAGGGAGGTTATATACAATCTTGATAAGGATATAAGAGATTAAAAAAAATGTAGTGTTAATGAAAAATATTTGCTTGTTAGTTAATAGAAATCAAAATTTTATAAAGGTGCATCTTATGTTGAGTACTATGGTATACAAAAAAAAAAGAAAAATTGCCTAACTAATTTTTGCTCGAGATTGGGAAAGAAAACGAGGAAATTTCATAAGGTATTTTGAAATCAAAATAAAAATTAAAAAAAATAGTTGAATGAAATCAAAGTTGAATGTTTGGTTGAAAAAGAGAAAAAAAAAATGCTTTGGTAAAAGAAAAAATGCCTAATTACTTTTTGCTCGAGTTCGGGAAAGAAAACGAGGAAATTTCATGAGGTATCAAAAATAAAAATAAAAGAGATGTTGAGCGAAATCAAAGTTGAATGCTTGGTTGAAAAAGAGAAAAAAAAATGCTTTGGTAAAAGAAAAATGTCTAATTACTTTTTTACTCGAGTTCGGGAAAGAAAACGAGGAAATTTCATGAGGTATGAAAAATAAAAATAAAAGAAATGTTGAGCGAAATCAAAGTTGAATGCTTGGTTGAGAAAAAAAAAATGAAAAAGGTTTTTCAAAAATAAAGGATGACTTAATGTCTTAAGTTTAACCGAAAACCAATGAGTTTTCGTTGATAAATGAAGCTACGATAATATAACTAAGTGGTACACAAAATAGTAATTAATGGTTAAAAGTGATAATAAATTGAATAAGTTGCTAAATTGGTTAAATATTTTAATTTTAATTTGAGAAAAAATAGTGAAAATGGTTAATATATAAACAATAAGGTGTATTGGTTTGAACCCTTTTTGTATCTACATGCCCTGATCTAGATGTCTTAATTGCTTAATTATGCCCTATAAATTTTTTGTCTCTTCTGTAGCGACACTTAGGCGGAAACGTGATCCTAATCCTCAAGTGCGCTTTTATGCTATGTGTACAGGAGACACGGAAATCTATATAACCTTTGTGTGTATTTTTGTCTTGTGTTATTGTTTTTTGAGATCTCAAAAGCCGAGTGTCGTTTTTTTAATTTGTCTCAAGCCTTAATGCGTTCTAGGGGTTTTTATGCGATCCCCTAGGGCACTTAAGATGTGCTCGCCCAATATCCACTTTATATATTGGGCATAGGTACCTATATTAATACCTTGAATACAGGATTCGAGGAGAATCTCGATCCTTCTAAAAGGTCGTTTAATCCCTTTTGGGAGAATACGTAAGTTTGAAACCTAACTAGCAAAGCGGTAGTATGCGTGAATTTTGTTCATATTTGACTTTGATATCTACGTGTAGGTGGAATATGTAACTTTTTTTTTGTTGGAGTCTGTAAAGTAATTATGATTAATTATAATAGGGATGTGAACTCATTTAGATGTGGGTGCGTGTACCTTGTTTAATTTTCGAGTGACAGTCGATTGGACTACATTTTGTAAAAGTCGGTACGCAGGCTCGAACTGGAATCCAAGATTGGCGACATGGAGAAATCTGTGGATGGGGAAACTCAATGACCTATTTTTATGTGTCGGTCAAAAGAGAGGCGCGGTAATTGGATCCGGAAATGGGGGAACTAAGCTCCCTCTATTTGCATTAGCGGGCTGCTCGAATTTATGGCCTCGCGGAACTACGTTTTCCTGTCTGCTAATTGATTTTGTGTGCGACTTGCATCTTTTATTGTCTCTCTACTTATTTTATTGGCGTGGGGATTTTTTTTCTTTCTTTCGGCACTGGTTTGTTACCTTTCAGTTACTTCTATCTCCTCGGAATTTATTTAGATTTTCTGCAAAAATGCTTCCTAATATTACAATAAGCTTTACAAATGCTTGTCCAAAATGAAAAACTGCCTCTTGCAGCTCGAAAATTCTATTAGCAGGCATGGTATAGGTTAACAAATAGCTAAGAAATAAAACTGGGATACATTTGTAGGGTAGGACTAGCAAACAAAGGATGAAAATCAGATGAAAGATAGGGTATCGATACATGTTCTTCCATATTGTTGTAAATGGGGACTCTGAAATATTTGTTCGAACCTTATTCATTGTTGGCCGTTCAATTTCGCACTGTTTGTTGACGTTGGGGAGTGGCGTGTAGCTTTTTTGGGACAGAACGATAGGATTGGAATGATGGTCAGGTTCGCAGTTCTTAATGTCGGGGAAGAATGGTGCAAATCGCCTTGTTGCAAAAATGGCAGGGTCGAAATGCCTGAAAGGCTCGCTGTTGGTGGGTTTGAACCTTAATGGACCTGCCGGGAATAATTCGGGTGTTAAATGCTTAAAAGGGAACGTGTAATCGGGTTTGTGCTTTATATGACATATGCTAACGGCGGGCGGTGATACAGCTTAAGCTTGTTGACGTGGATCGTGTCAGTGTCTCTTTGAAGAGGTTGATTTGGTCGATCTATACGGACCACATTTGGTGAAATAATTTCTAATACTGTGTGGGGTCCTGTGAAATATGGCGCGAGTTTCCCTGTATTTGGGTGGTGATATAATTTAACTAACACTAGATCACCTACTTCGAAATGTGGTTGTTTGTGTCGTTGATCATAAATGTTTTTGTCCTGAAGATGCTTGTTTTGTGTTCGTGTGTGTGCAATTTTTCTAGCTTTGTCGATATCTGGGTAAGGTGTGCTGTGGTTAGAGATTTCTGAGGGTAGGGTGCCAAACATTAAGTAGACGGGTGGAAAACCTGTGGTAGAGTGTGGTGTTTTGTTATATATAATTGTAACTCTTTTGACCAACTTGGACAATGCGATCTTAGGATTTTCTAGATGTAATAGCCTAAGTTTTCCCGTGAGGGTGGCGTTCAGGCGTTCACATAGACCGTTGGCTTGTGGATTGTTGCTGGTTGTGAGTAACGGGTGAATATTCCTATTAAGTAGAAAACTACTAAATTTGGGTGAAGTGAAAGCAGGGGCTCTATCCGTTAGAAGGCGTTTCGGAGAGCCATCCTGTAATACTCGCTTAAGTACCTGTTGGTAGGTGGTGATGCTGGTGGATTTAGATGGAAAAGTCCACGCGTAGCGCGAAAAGTGATCGACTACAACATGGAGGTATATTTTGGTGTTGCCATATTTGGCAAATCCTGCTATGGTGTCTAGGGATAATAGGTCAAAGGGTTCTTTGGCTTCCGGAGGTTGACTTAACTCCCCGTAAGTGGGTCCCAATGGACGTTTTGTTAATTGGCAGGTGGGGCAGGTCTTAACCTTTTGTTTAATATCTTTGGACATACCTTGCCAGTAATATTGCGTGGAGATGAGTCGTGACATTTGTGAAATACCGGGGTGATTGTATTGTGTGTGTACTGTTTGTAAGAGTTGTTGTATGAGTGGTTTTGGAATTATTATCTTAGTTACACCTTTTCGGGAAACTGTATGTAATCCATTACGATCAATGGTCAAACTAGACTCTCTCGATGGAGGAGGTTGGTGTGTCTTGATAAGGGTGGCGTCCAAGAATCCACAAAACGGGTTACGGGACAAGAGATCTGCCTCATACTGTTGTTTTCCCTTTATGTAGCGGACCTCATATTCGTAACTCGATAGTCGTAAACTCCATCGAAACAATCTGCTGGACGGGTTTTTGATGGTCTTCAGCCACTGCAATGCGTGATGGTCAGAAAATATAGTAAATTTTCTGCCCATAAGATAGATGCGAAACTTCTCCACACTCTCAACGATTGCTAAGCACTCAAGTTCAGAGATGGAGTAGTTTTTCTCGTGTGGGCGCAATGTTCGGCTGAAATACTGAACTGGATATACGTTCCCGTCAGGGTGAACCTGTTTGAGAATGCCTGCTATACCGAGGGTGGATGCATCGCAATACACTTGGCATGGCAGACCTTCTTTGTAAAGGTGTAAAATGGGGTGTTGTGTGAGGTTCCCTTTCAGGTCAATGAACGCCTTTTGACAAGCTTCATCCCAGATCCACACGACATCCTTTTTGAGAAGGTTGTTGAGCGGTGCTCGTAAGCGAGCGTATTCCGGAATGAATTTGTTATAGACGTTCACAGCGCCTAAAAAGGATTGTAGCGTTTTTCGGTTGTGTGGCTGTTTAATGGCGTGAATAATGTCGGTGTTGCGTGTGAGCGGTGTAGTGGTACCAGCTGTTATGGTGTAGCCTAGAAAATCTATGGACTGCTTAAAAAATTCGCATTTCGCGAAGTTAAGTTGTAGCTTCTCTGCTTCGCAAAAGGCGAAAAATTGTCGCAGGTGGTTTTGATGTTCCTCCAATGTGTTGGAGTAAATGATGAAATCATCAAAGTAATGTGCCACACAGTCAAGTCCGTGTCTCTGTAGGACCTGACTTATGGCTCGTTCGTAGACCTGAGGGCTGGTTTTTAATCCGAAAGGTAATCGAGTGGGTTGGTATAATCCTTCGAGGGTGGCAAATGCTAACAGTGGTCGAGAATCGGGGTGTATTGGGACTTGCCAATACGCAGAGGATATGTCGGCCGTGGAGAAATACTTGGCCTGTGCGAGGCGGTCGAGAATATCCTCGATTCTCGGGAGGGGATGGACATCAGAGCTAATTAGCTCGTTCACCTTTCTATAATCGATACAAAACCGTTTGGTCTTGTCGCGCTTAGTGACGAGGGTGACAGGGCTTGAAAAAGGAGAAAAAGATTGCTCTATAATGCCATTCTCTAGCATTTGTTGGACTTGATTACGGATTTCTTGTTGGTCACATATCGGAACATGATATGGACGTATGGTAATTATTTTTTCGGAATTCGTGGGTATTTTTACTGGTGGAATCCGTAAGCATGGTACGTTGAATTTGTTCTGTGTGAAGATGTGAGTGTATCTTTGTAGAAGTGTTGTGAACTGGGGTGCATAGAGAGGGTTGTGTGTCGTGTTGTAGCATGTATGTGGTAAAGGATTTTGTTGAGTCTTATTGTGAGTGTCGAGTTCGTTGTGTGGGTTGGTCATGTGATAGTTGTGTGACGACGTGTGATCACCTATGTGCTTGGTATGCGAGTTGTCCCGCTCTGTGGGTACGTTTTGGGCATGTTGTTTACAAGTTGAAGCCGTTGTGGCTTTGTTATTTGAGGGCATGTAAAAAAGGAAATTGGCCTTAGTGAAAAAATGGCATGTAGATAAGGGGTTTTTTTTTCAATGAATGCACGCAATGGTTGTCATAGGCGGAAGGTTGGGATGCAGGGTAAATTCTTTGTGACATCGCCTGACACTGCCAGTACGTGCATACATTCGGTACATGGTTAAAATAGTAGGATGGGGTAGACAATGGGGCGCCCAGATGGAATATAGTGCATTTATTAAAGTCTATTGCTAATCTGAATTTGTGGAGGCTATTAATGCTAAGAATTCCAAATGGTAACGGTGCATTCACTACATGGAAATTCTCTCTTCGGGTTATTTGTCCTATTGTCAGCGGGATAGACAGTTTACCCATGGTTTTTGCAAAACCGTTTAGGGTTTAGAGATCCAGTGAATGTCCCTTAAGGGTTAAATTAGGCAGGTGGTTTTTTAACATATGGTAGAGATTATAGGGCACTATATTCAGGCTGGCGCCTGTATCAATTAAAAAGGGGCATGGTATATTAGGGGCTAGGAAAAGTTTGACAGTCAGTTGGGTTAGGGATCCTACCTCAGTCTCGAAAGGTCTTCTCGGCTGGGGTGTCTCTGGCTTGACTTGGTTGCTGGGGGCTCGGGACTGGTTGTTTTGGGACTGTTTGCACTGTCCGAACGCCTTGGTATCTGTTTGGTGGGACTGATTGCACTGTCCGTTCTTTTTCGTGGGTCGCCGGGACTGGTCGATGTCGGCATTCGCTGTGCCAGTGCCTCGCGCCGCAGAACTTACAGTTGGACGGCGGAAGAGGTGCATTCCATGCACCTGGGCGTCGGGGTGTGCTGTGATACGGACCCGACATTGTGGGCGGTTGGTCCTCTCGAGGTCGCGTTGTCGGTACACTGGGCCCGTGGATCCGCTGTACCAGTCGGAACCACTCTCCTAGGTTCTCGGGAGGCACTACGCGGACTAGGCGTTGGTCGGAGAATGGCAACCCATCTGTCAGCGTCTCGAGGATCACCTCCTGCGGGAGTCCTAGTTGCAGCCCCATGGCGGTTTTCTCCCGGTAGTAGGTCTCTAGGTTGGCTTGTCCAGTAAGTTTCATGGCGAAATATTTCGCAAAGGACGCTTCGCTTGACTCAGGATAGAGATCTAGGAGGATTTGTCTCACCTGGAAATAGCTCCGGTCGGCCAGCCGAAGTTTGTCGCACCAGGTAGTTTGGTAATTTTTCTTGTTCTCCCATGGAGGCGTCTTCCATTTTCCGGTCGAACGCTTGGAAAAACTGGATCGCGCTGTATGTTCCATCGAAAGGCGAGATTGCCGGTCCTGTAGGATCGCATGACCTACCCTGAGCTAGTGCGGCAGCGAACTGTTGGATGACGTCCACTAGGGGGCTTGTTTCCTGTTCGTTCCCCTCCCTTACTTCCTGCCTTTCTCCCGTTGGTTCGTTTTCCCTCGATTGGCTGCCGTTTTCTCCCCTTTCTTTCGTTAGATTGTCCGTCTTTACGCCTATTGAATCCTGGCCAATCTCCATAATATCCTGTCGACTTAACCCGTCTGTCACAATATCGTTGCGGAATTTCTTGTTGTTGGATGAGAATGGTGAAGATTGTTGGAAGCGCAGTCGTTTGAGTGGAAAGTTGAGCATACAGTGGGGAATAACCAGGACACGTGATGGGGTTTTGAAAATAAAAGGCAACGGGTTGGAGGAAAGAAAGGCTTTAGAGAAGGTGGAGCGGATTTTGACTATTAACTATCTGATCACATGGCGGTGATTGACTTAGCTGATAAGGATGAAAGAGGGAGGTCTCTAGAGCAGATGTTACCTCGTTGGGAGCGAAGCGACAACTCACCATCCTAGGTTCTCGTTTTTTTTTAACACCAGGACCTTTCTCCTTTCCCATTGGTGGAAAGGTGTGACGTGGCAGTTTTCTATTGGCTGACCTTCGGAGGTGCTACTTTCTGGTTGGTTTACGCTACTTCTTTTGTCTTAAGACATGTCCTGACCTGACCAGGAAATACTGTGTCGTTGAACTCAACTTTTATTAGTTTCGCGATAATAAAATTGGCTGTAATTTTGCTAATGATTCTGCTCACTTCTAAGCCTCTTTTCTAGGCCTTGCTGTCCTCCAGTTACCTTATTCTTTATTAAATCTTTGAAACATACATTGCATACATATTGGGTCGGGGTTGCATACATCTATTTACAAATTATGACATATACATTAATTCTAAATTAATGATAAAATTTTGGAAGCAAAATCAGTGAGTAAATTAAAAGTATTTACATAGCTATTTACAAATAATTAAGATATGGGTTCTTTATAAATTTCTGGAAAATCAATTTTTCTGTTTATACTCTATTTATCTTCGGCAGAAGCCCAACTTTAAAAACAGTCTACAAATCTTTTCTGTGATATTTTTGAATATAATTGTTACCTGTTTGAAATCTGGTATATGTCAATTGTTTAGGGAGTGTTCAACTAGTAATAATAATGGTTTCTTGTTTTTTAAATCTGCTTTATGCTGATTGATACGATCTTTAAACGATTTACCGGTTTCTCCAATATACGTAAGTAGCTTGACGTGTTTGGCAGAGAATTTTGTGAATTACTTGGTATTTTCTTGGTTTGAAGTATTTTTTGTATCTGATTGGGCTAAGATTTGTCGAAGATTTTGTGTAGATTGATATGTTGTAATTATATTATATCTCTTTAAAATTCGGGCAGTTCTCTCTGAGCCGTAGCTATATGGAATAGAGAAATATCTTTTTTGAGACTGATCACGACTATTATTTGAAGGTATATCTCTATGTTTATGATTTTTTTTTCTATAATTTTTTTAGGATAATTATTATTTATCAATTCTTTGAAAATTCGATTTCTTCCTTCTGTTGCACTATTTCTATTTGAGTAATGTGTTTCTATTCTTCTGAAAGAGATTTCACTACGGCTATTTTATTATGTTAAAGGCCAAAGGAGATGAAACTCACGGTGTGAGTAGGTTTCCTGTATATGCAAGTTTCGATGTTATATTGATTCCTTTTAAACTGGATGTCCAAAAAAGGCTAGGGAATTATTGCTTTCTTTTTCAAATGTGAACTTTAAAAAACACAGTCCCCAATCCCATAGTAGCCGTTGAAGCTATCAAAACCCATCAAATATCGAATGACAGCAGGATGGTTTCCTTCGATATAGAATCTCTCTAAACCTCAATCCCGAACCTTGAAGCACTCCTGGCCCTCAAATCATTTCTTGAAATCCACCCAGAAATAGTTCTGCCCCTCTCTAAAGAAGCATTAATTGATTTAATCAAACTTTGTTTAGACCATAGTTATTTTAGTTTCACAAAGACAGATTCTTCCGGCAAATTAAAGGCCTACCAATAGGCAACCCGAGTTCATCTGTATTAGTCAACATTTTTATGAACGAAATAGATGAAAAATAATTACAACAACAACAATAAAAAGGCTTTTATTAGGGCCCATTGCCCTGCATGGATTCGCCATACAACAACAAAATAATACAGTTTTTTTTTCTCCCTTTCCCCATGTGCACGTGAGCCTTTGTTTGAAAAGGGATTTATTTATACATCTGTTCTAAAACTTTCCTCACTAGCTCTTTTGTGTACGAATCTATTTACAATTGATCTGTAGAAATTATAGAGTTATATTGCTATATTTTTCTTTTCTGAAATAGTTATAAGCGTCTTCAGTGGGTTGCTAAATCTCCAGAAGGTGTTTTTGAGAGTTTTCTCTCTTTCTTCACCTAAATATTTGCATTTTCTGATATAGTGGGAGATTTCATCAGATATCATATTTCCACAAATCCTGCAGTGAATGTTTTCCTTTTTGATTATGATAATATGACTTTCTCTATTTAGAGTTGAAGAAATTATAGTCCGTGCATTGAAGGCTATTATCTTCGATGACAGATTCCATGACAAGTATTGTTCTGGCAAAAATGAATTACAGAGAAGTTTATAGTTTGAAAAAAAATTCGAATTGTCAAGTCTAGCGAAGTCTTGTTGAATAAGCTGTTCTATTTTTGTTTTCATAATCTTAAGAAGTTATTTTTTAATTGTATCATAGTTCGGTGGGAGGTTCAGCCATGACTGACCACAACAGTTGATATATCATTAACGGTTTTGTATAATCCTATAGAGTTTTTTGACATTTGATGTACTTCTTTCAGTCTGTTCCAGCATAATTTTGGTAGTCTGTACTCGTCCATTTCCAGTATTCTCATGTAGTATTTCAATGTTAATTTTGTGGCGGTAGCAGTAAGTGAGATTTTTCCAGTTTCCAATCTTAGTATGTGCCCCGGGATATATCTAGGTAAATCAAGATAGTTTTTTTATAAATGAGGTTTGAAGTTGCTCTATAATGTCCCCATTATCACAGGCCCACACTGGGGCCGCGTAAAAAGAATTTATTTTATCGAAGATTCAAATAGTTTGAATGCAACTTCTATCGGATCGATTTCTTTTCTCTTTTTAGAAAACCAATGGTTGAGTTCAGTGCGGTATATGCCTTTGCTTTGAAAACTAGCGCAGCTTGTCTGGTACTGTGTGTGTTTGTATAGGGGAATCCCAGATATGGTATTCTAGGGATGACAGTCAACGGAGTGTCTCCCCTGAACCAGTTTTCATTTCTTGCTGGTCTTCCACCATTTCTGAACACCATTATTTTTGGCCTTTTTTCATTTAAAATTAATTTATTTTCCTTCAGATAAGTTCTAAGTAAATTGATTTTGCTTTGCAAATTGATTTTTGATTCTCCTATTATTGCTATGTAATCTGCATATATGAGGAGATGAAGGAAGCCGAAGTCTGGAAGATAGAATCGTTTAAGTGAATAATTATTATAATATTCAATTAGATCAGATATATAAGTTATAAATAGTAGAGGTGACAGTTGCTCTCCTTGTATAACTCCGGAATCAATTTTTACGTTGTTTGAGTATTCACCTATCCATCTAACTGAGATTTTTGCTGCCTCATAATAACTTTTTATTATTGATATAAACCTTGGCTGATTCCCATTTTTTGTAATTTATTCCAGCGTATTTCGTGAGGAACTATGTCGAATGCCTTGGTCAAATCAACAAAGAAAACGTATAGTTCACCTCGTTTCTTTCTTAAAGATAGTTGGATAAGGGTATTCAGGGTAAAAATATGTTCTAGACATGAGCTGTTTTTTTCGGAATTCTGCTTGATTTTCTCCTATATAATGTATTTTCTCAATCCAATTGTTGAGTCTGTTTCTTAGAATTGAGGTAAATAGTTTGGACATATTGCTGCATAGTGCAATTCCTCTGTAGCTAGATGGGTTATTTCTGTCCCCGTTTTTGAAATAGGATGCATAATTGAATTCGTCCAAATCTCTGGATATTTCTCTTTTATCATTATCTTGTTGAATATAGTTCTTAGTTTATCTAGAAAAAAAGGTATTAGTAATTTCTTTAAGAGTAATTGGGAATATTATCCGGTCGTGCTGCTTTTCCACCCGCTAAATTTTAATTTCGGCTTTGATCTCATCAAGCGTTATTTCTTTATCTAATTCGATATCTTCCCACCTGATCATCAGGTTTGCTTTATGGAAGGGTTCATTGTCGTCTTTATTTAGCAGTTTCTTGTAGAAGATAAACTAGTCCTTTATATCTATATCAACTGATAGGGTTACTTTTTTTTCTGAGAATAGATAGAGCGCTCCAGAAAGATTTGGGATCTCTAGCATTTTTTATTTTGTCTATTTTGTCTTTATTAAATTTATTCTTATTTGTTATTAGTAATTTTAAGTATTTCTTCCTATCTTCTATGTATTTTTCCGGTCCTGTTCTTCGGCTGAATTAGTATATTTCTTTAATTTTGATTTAGTTGTGTTTTTCATTTGATAGCATTCCCTATCGTACCAGGGCTTAGATATTGTGTTGCATTTATTTACTATTTTGGTAATATTTGATAGTTTCATTGCCTTGAAATTTTGCTCGGTGAAATTTGCAGTCATTGTATCAATATTTGTAGCGATATCATATATTTCTTCAAGTGCATCCAGATTTCGTTTTACTAATTCTTCATTTTGAGACGAGTCGTATTTTCTGAATGGTATCACGTTTTTTGCGTTGATTGCTTCTGTTTATGATCTGTATTTAGTACTAAGATTATTGGTAGGTGGTCAGAATAGGGGAGTTCTTCTATCCACATATCAGATATGTTCTCTATTAGGCTTTAAGTGAACATAAAGTAGTCGGACACTGATGAACCTCTATCTGACACAAAGGTAAATGAACATTTTGTGTCTCCTTTTGTTCTTCCATTTGCTATTGTTATTGAGTTTGAATCATTGAAGGCAATGAGTCTTTCTGATAATGGAGAAATTATTTGGTCTTTGGAATGCCTGTGCTTATTTAGGGTTGTTTCCAATTGTGATGGGTTGTGCAGACTGACCCTATTCCCTGTTCTTATATTTATGTGACCAGCAATCACGACTTCATTGCACTCTTTTATTTGGTATTCAATCTGATTCATCAATTTAGTTATGTTTTGTTCATGTGATGCATTGGGGAGTAGGTATGTAAAAAGCAGACATGTATTCACATCAGACCCATCGATTAAAATTTTTCCTAAGTCCTACTTTAATTCCTCCGGAAGCTTTTCACTTTATTTCTGTCTTAATTGATGGGAGTTGTATAATATGGTAATCCTCTGTCAAAATTTTGGTTTCTTCTATAAGCCACGTTTCAGTAATTGCAAACACTTCGAATTTTTTTAGATAGTCTATGAGTGAAAATAACGATATACAGAGGGTGTTCACACTTATAGGAAACAAGTTTTATTTTAAAATATTAAAAATTAACACCATATTTAAAAATTTTCAAATGTTCTATTTGAAAGCCTTTTTGTTTATTTACAGAACGGCACCTGATTTTCCACGATAGAAGACACTTTCTGATCATGGTCATACTTAAAAGATCCCATTCTTCCTTTACCACTTTCCAGTGAACTTCAATTGTCCTAGGGTGTCTCTTTCCAAGTGCTCTTTTAAGGCATCCAAAAATGCAAAAATCCACCGGGGCTAAATCAGGAGATTTTACAGGGGTTCTGTTCTTTGGAATAGTGTTGATTCCTGTTCTTTGCCTTAGATCTTCCAAATAAGCTTGGGTTGAAGAAGAGGTATGACTTGTGGCGTTATCATGGTGAAACCAGACTTTGTTGCTCTGTTTTCTATAGATAGAGGGAATATCATTTAAAAATATAGGTTCTAAAATGTTGTTTTGATAGTAGTCCGAGTTTATTTTGGCATTTCTTTCAAATTTTCTTATTTTTAATTTTTCTTCATATGATATACCGCATGCAACCATATATCCTTTGGGGTAACTTTCGGCACATTCCTTCAACCAAATTGGCCCTGATTTTTCCACTCTTTTTTGATAGTATATAGCTCTTTTTCTGTCGCAATCGGTTAAATATACCCATGCTTCGTCATATGTAACGATAAATTTCCATCTATCAGCAGCCAAGAAATTTTCATAAAAATATCTGTTGATAGTGTGTCTCTGGCGAATATGGCTCTGAAACAATTAAGGGACCGCATGTCTTTTTGTAGCTTTTAGGCCTAAATCTTTATTTATTATTTTATTTATTGTTGACACTGATGTTCCTATTAATTTGGCTATATCTCTTTGTGGCATAGGATTTTCTTTTGTAATATATTTTTTTACTTTTTTTGACAGTTGCAGGAGTTCTCACAGATAAAGGGTGGTAATCTTTTGTCCATTCCTCCGTAGGTGCTTTGAATAAAAACTTGATATTTTTGTCGTGAATAATATTATACACTGGTCCGCAAAATTAAAGGAACAACACATGTTTAAGAAAAAGAAAAGTTATATTAAGGGATATATATCAAGTTTTGGTATATTCAAAAGCTTCAATGAATTAAGAGAGTATGTAAGACAGAAAAACAAATAAAGTTGTTCCCAATATGCAAAATACCACCGTCTACGTTGACTCCGCCTCCAGCACGTGCCTGAGTCTTTCTCAAAGCGTCCTAATTTTACGCTCCACTTGATTTTTATTGAACTTTTTTGTTTTTTAAAGTTTCCATGGCTTATAGGCAACATTTAGGCAAGCTATTGGAAGGATGGAAGCAGGCCAATCACAGGCAGAAGTAGCAAGATGGCTTGGAGTGACAAGAAACGTTGTCTCAAGGCTTTGGAAAAAATTTCAAACGACAGCTAATGTTGCCAGAACACCCGGACAAGGACGGCCAAGGGTCACAACGTTAAATCAAGACCGTTATTTGAGTCTCCTTGTGCGTTGCAATAGAAGAATGACAGCATCGCAACTACGAAGTGACCTCAATACAGCTACAGGAGTCTTAGTATCAACTGATACAATACGCAGAAGGCTTCACAAGAAGGGCCTCTATGCTCGACGACCCATAATTTGTGTGCCATTGACACCACCTCAAAAGAGAGCAAGGAAACTTTGATGCAGACAACATGTCGCCTGGAATCCAGATGAATGGAGGCGTGTAATGTTCACTGATGAGTCCAGATTCTCTCTAAACAGCGATATTCGTCGTGTCTTTGTCTGGAGAGAGGTAGGAACCAGAAATAATCCCCGGAATATGGTTGAAAGGGATCCCTACAGAAGCCAAGGTTTTATGGTCTGGCCTGGAATCTTCTTGGGCGGTCGCACAGCACTCCATATTTTTCGGCAAGGAACCCTGACTGGACAGAGGTATCGGGACGAGATTTTGGCAGCATATGTGATGTTGTTGTTGTTGTCGTGTCCAAAGAAGAGTCTCAGATGTCTCCATGCATCTCCATCACAGCAGCAGCAATATCCACTATCTTGGGTGTGTAAAGCTGCTGCTCTGGGTCTAAGTCGATTTTCTGCAAGGCTGCGGCCATTGCTGGGCATGAGAAAGCATATGTGATGCCTCAAGCATTGGAAATGGGAGAAAACTTTATTCTAATCGATGATAATGCCCGTCCACATAGGGCTGGTGTGGTCAACACTTTTCTCCAAAACCATGCAATTGCTCGAATGAATTGGCCAGCTCGATCCCCAGACCTAAATCCCATTGAGCATGCATGGGACAACCTAGGACGGCGGATCTCATCCCTCCAACCCCCTCCTAGAAACACTCATGAGCTAGAAACAGCCTTAACACAAGAGTGGGCGTTGATTCCACAGGAGCTGATAAACTCCCTAATTCTTAGTATGGGTCACTGATGTAGAGCCAGTCTATTAGTTAAAGGCAATCACACCCCATATTAACAACAATATCCAAGATATTTATGCACTGACTGCAAGAAGATCATTGCTTGACCGGCTAATTTGCATGAAATACGTGTTAGAATTCTTTGATTTCGGGTATTCTAATCAAAAATGGAATAATAAATTTGTGCATAAAATTTCATTGATAAATGTTCAATAATATTTGAGATAAATGAAAATATATGTTGTTCCTTTAATTTTGCGGACCAGTGTAAATACCTTTTTTAGAAATGTTGATATAATCTTGTTTGCATATTTTAATTATGTCTAAATAGGTAAGATTATCTCTGGAAAGTCCTAAAATATAACCTCTTATAAAATTATTGTATTTGAAGGACATTTTTTTAAAATAACAAAATAAATGTATTGCGTGTTAGAATTAGCTTAAGCCTTTTTGTTGTATATATATTAATTAATTGTTACCACAGAGTGTGTGTAAGCTCAGGTAAATATGCGCTAACAGAAAAAAATGTTCCTTTGTTTAATATTAGTTTACCTTTTATATTTTGTTCTCTCTCTTGTAAATCAATAAATATAATGTTCAATTGATAATTATTGGAATCGGTTTCATTAATAATTCTAAGCAAAGTCAACAATTGGTAGCAGAGCGTTGTTGTTCAATATAAAGCTCAAAAGCGAAAATATTTAATCTGAAGATTAAGCAAGAAGTTTATTCTGATCGGTAAACTGAAGCACTTCTAAGGAGATTAAAGGTATTTATATAGATTAAGTTAAATTATATCTATATATTGCATGTTTAAAAGCTACCCAATATTTAAATAAATTTAAAATATATATTTGTTTTTAAATTATATTGGTTTGTTTATATTATCTCAAAAGGCGAAAATGGCTGATTATAATTTTTTATCCCAAACAAAAATTGAACCATTAACAGGAACAAATTATCAAATATGGGCGTTGAAAATCGGCGCAGTTCTGAGAGAAAGAAAATTATTTAAATGTGTAATTTCCGATCCACACAGAACCTGATATGGAAGACAAAAGTTCTTGGGAGATTTGGAGTGATAAAAATGATGAAGCTTTTGGGATAATCATCACAACATTGAGTAATGAACAAGCTGGAATGTTCATAAGAGAAACAAATGCTAAGAAAGTATGGGACTCACTGAGAAAAACATACACAGGCAATTTGGAAGATAAAATTATTGATATAGGCTTAGAATTAAAGAACATTAAAATGAAAGATAATGAAACTGTAGATGAATATATAACAAGGGCAAAAAATATTGCTGCTAGAAGTTCATTATTAGGGCATCAATTTACCTCAAGAGAACTTTTATTTCATATTGTCAGAGGCATACATCCAAAGTATGAAAATATTGCTATTGTCTTACGATCTAAGAGAGAGGCAACACTAGAAGAGATTCAACAAACTCTAAGAGAAGAGGAGTCAAGAAGAAATATGAGATTAAATCAATCGGTTGAGAATGGGCATGAACAGGCATACAGAATTAAAGATAGAAAAGTTAAATAATTTCAGACAAAAAGATGTTTTGTTTGTAATAAAAAGGGAAATCTAGCTAATGATTGCTGGTTTCGAGATAAACAGGAACAAGGATATCAAAAGAAATGGACTCCTGATTATAGAAATCACAAATACAGTAGGGAATATTCAAATAACCTAATGGATACTATGAAGAGTGGAATTAATGAGCAAGCATTTGAAACATATGTAAAAGAATTTGAAAATTCACCAGATAGGAGAAATGATAGGCAAATATGGTGTAGAAATTCAGGATGCACCGCACATTTTACCCCAAACCTAACTTTGATGGAAAATGTGACAGATTATGAAAGTGAAATCAACCTAGCTGAGAAGGGCAAAACTACCCAAGCCACAGCCAAAGGAGATATGAGACTAATAGGACTCTTATAGATACAGCGAGAACCTTACTAATTGACTCAAAATTACCCATGAGGTTTTGGGCAGAGGCAATTGCTACAGCTGCATACATTAAGAACTGTACCCCCCACAGGTCTATCAAGCACCATACACCTATGCAGAGATGGAATGGCAGGAAACCATCGGTCAAACACATTCGAATATTTGGATGTTTGACACCTTGGCTTGAGAGCAAACCAAGAAGAAACAGGTTTTCACCAAAGGGTAGAAAGGGAATATTTATTGGTTATTCCATTAAAAAAAAGCCTACAGAATATATGATATAATGACAAAGAGAATCCATGAAGTCAGATCAGTAAAATTTAGTGAAGAGAGGAATTGATTATGCAAATGATATTCAGGAAGATACTAATTGTGATAATTTGGCCTATAAAGAAAATTGTGAAGAAATAGTTGCTGAAAACTTTCTTATCTTTAAAGAAGACAATCCTGTCACAGAGAGTGAAATGAAGTCTCAGGAGGATACTTCAGTAAAACTAGGTGGTGACTGTGAAAATGACTCATCACAAACTGAACCGATACAGGAAAGATGCGTGAAAGGAGGAAGAAAGAAAGGAGAAACAAAGAGCATCTTAGAAGAACGGCACAAAGCAAGACGTGAAGAACAAGAAAGAAAAATGATCAAAGAAGGAGTTCGACGCTCACAAAGAATAAAAGATAGGAATGATGCAAACTTAATTATGGAAATAGATCATTATATTCCGGAGAACTTTAAAGAAGCAATGGATAGTGGAAAAAGAAATGAATGGCACAAAGCAATGGAAGAAGAGCTCAGTGAGATAGAGAAACATAAAGTATGGACACTAGTACCAAGGGAAAATGGTATGAAAGTCATCAATAGTAAATGGGTCTACAGTACGAAGAAAACACCAAGTGACGGCAATATATAAAAGAAAGGCCAGACTGGTTGCTGTTGGATGCAATCAAATATATGGTGTGGACTATAAGGAATCTTTTTCACCTGTACCCAAAAAGGAAAGCTTGCGAACAATAGTAGCTCTTGCAACACAAAATAATTTAATCATAAAGACTTATGATGTGAAGACAGCTTATCTCTATGGTGAGTTAGAAGAGACAGTATATACATGAGACAACCAGATGGTTTTATGCAAAAAGGAGAAGAAAACAAAGTGTGTAAATTGGAAAAAAGCCTGTATGGTCTACCACAATCAGGAAAATGTTGGAACAAAAAGATCAAAAAAATGTTATACCAGTTGGGAATGTTTAGAACCAAATGTGATCCATGTGTCTATAAACTCCAGAGAGGATAAGAGTATGCAATACTGGGTCTATATTTAGATGATCTCATCATTGCTGGAAATAGTAAGGAAATTAATGACAACCTAGCCTCAGAAATAGAAAAATATGTTACTCTAACAGAAAAAAAAGAAAGCGAACCATTTATTGGAATTGAAATAAAAAGGGCAGAAGATGGATTTTATCTATCTCAGACTCATTATAAAGATACAATTATTCACATATTTGGACTGGAAGAATGCAACAGTGTGCAGACACCTGGAGATCAAAATCAAAATTTGGATGAATATTTGGACTCTAAGCCAGTAGATAAAACTGTATACCAGGAAATGATTGGATCACTAATGTACCTTTCTATGGGTACTTGACCGGACATATCCTTCAACGTCAGCAATTTATCACAGTTTAGTAATGATCCAAGAGAAATACACTTAACTGGAGTTAAAAGGATTTATAGATACCTGAAGGGAACAAGAAATAAAATGTTGGCATATAAGTCAAAAGACAACAATATTACAATAAGTACTGATGCGAGCAGGTGCACAATCCGAGACGCAAAATCCTATTCAGGCTATACAGTAAAACTTGGCAACAACTTAATAAAATGGAGAAGTAGGAAGCAAAATTTAGTAGCCCTGTCTACATGTGAAGCCGAACTTATTTCAATATTTGAAGGCATTTCAGAAGTATTATGGTTAAAGGGATTACTAGAAGAACTTTGTGAAAAATTAACTTTCCCAAATACCTTGAAAAGTGACAGCCAGGCTGCAATAAACTGGATACAATCTGACAAAATTACTTCACGAACAAAGAATATAAACCGAACGTATTATTTTGTGAAAGAGGAAATTCAAAAAGGAATTAAGCTGGCATACACTAAAAGTGAAGACATGGAGGCGGATATACTAACGAAGAGTCTACCTAGGGACAAACTACGGAAATGTGCAGATAGCCTTGGACTTGCTGATTAGGGCTTACACACAGGGGAGCGTATGTTGTATATATATTAATTAATTGTTACCACAGAGTGTGTGTAAGCTCACAGGTAAATAGGCGCTAACCGAAAAAAAAAGTTCCTTTGTTTAATATTAGATTACCTTTTATATTTTGTTCTCTCTCTTGTAAATCAATAAATATATTGTTTAATTAATAATTATTGGAATCGGTTTCATTAATAATTCTAAGCAAAGTCAACACTTTTCGTATTCCACGTTGTTGATATTTTAAAATAAAGTAATAGTTCATTTTTTACACCGGGCGCTCGTTTCCTATAAGTGTGAACACCCTCTGTAATTCTGTGATATCCGTTAATATTCCAGTGTAGTAATCTTATTGCCGCATTCTTAGCAGGAAACTGTGGGGAAACATTTTAAGACAAAGATCTACATATATAGTTACCAGTCTTATTTGCGTGCAGCCCGATATTCAAATTTTCAGGTGTTTGCTACATGGATATTCCGGTGGCCTTAACTACCTGGCCGTTTTTAACCTGGTAACTGACACCGTTTACAAGCAGCCTATTTTCCCTCAATTTCGCTTTAGTACCCCTCTCTGACAGTTCTTTCCTTTTGGCATTCAAGATGCGTCTTTGATCTCGGATTTTAGGGCAATAGTCCTTGCTTGAATAAATAATTAATTCAAACTAATTTAAAATAATATTATGGCTACGATTTATTGATGACATTTTTTTTCTAACAGAAACAGACATTGACAGCTTCATACGTTTTCTCAATAGTCTCAAACCTTTTTCAAAGTTCACATATGAAAAAGAAAGCAATAATTCCCTAACCTTTTTTGAAAATCCAGCTTAAAAGGAATCAATATAACATCGAAACTTGTATATACAGAAAACCCACTCACACCAGAAACTATTTGAATTTCATCTCCTTTGGCCCTATACATAATAAAATACCCGTAGTGAAATCTCTTTCCAAAAGAATAGAAACACATTACTCAAATAGAAATAGTGCAACAGAAGAAAGAAATAGAATTTTCAAAGAATTAATAAATAATAATTATCCTAAAAAATTTATTTAAAAACATTTTCATAAACATAGAGATATACCTTCAGATAATAGTCGTGATCAGTCTCAAAAAAGATATTGCTCTATTCCATATAGCTACGGCTCAAAGATAATTGCCCGAATTTTAAAGAGATATAATATAATTACAACATATCAATCTGCACAAAATCTTCGACAAATCTTACGCCAATCAGATACAAAAAAATACTTTAAACCAAGAAAATACAACCAATGTAAATAGGGACAAAAAGTCCCCCTCAAGCACTCAGGGCGGTATCAAATCCTAGATTCGAGGCTCAACCTAGAACTCCCCATCCTACAACTCAGTATCAGAAACGAGGAAGAAGACGCAACATCAATGAATGGCGGACAACTGAGTGAAAGCCAATCTGTTTCTACTGCGGACGCCCAGGTCACGTCATCCGCTATTATCGCGATCAGAAGAGGCAAAATGAAGAAAGGAGAAATGAATATTTCCAAAGAAAGCAAGAGGCAATGGTATTCTACAACTCTCGAGCCGAATCTCAGGACGCAACGACGAATCATCGAGGAAAATATTCAGTTATTACCGAAGCCCTACCCCATATCCCGGTCGAAACAGACATTTCTCACATGCTATAAGATTTAGTTGGACGCCCCGCCATGAAAACTAGATGATAGACCATATTGGAGGTGAGGCCGCAAAGTTAGAAAATCCTCCCTTGCCGACCACAGTAAAAATGAGAAAAAACTACATTGACTTAAATATAGACCTACCAAGCCCTCACGAAGAAGATATCTCAACTGAAAGAAGACATCCACCGCAGACACCTGAAAAGATCCCTGGCTCTATTACTAGTCTTTGAGACTGACGACGTAAGTCTTCTTTTGAGCATCGGGTCGATGCTCTTTATAGGAGGAGGCTATGTGGCGAATAAATTTAATTTATATTTATTATTTAATTTAATTTAATTATTCAATGAAAATATTTGAAGCATATTTATTATTTTATATTTGAAAATCTCTCTCTCTCTCTCATTTAGTTGCCTAGATTGCTGCTCGATATTCTCTAGCTGTAAATAGTTGGGGTTAATTTGTTAATAATTATCGACTAGTCGCCGTGACGATATCAATAAATACTTTCACACCTTCAGATATACAAAGACTTGATTTCTACGCTACAATATTATCCAAACACTTTAGTATGTGTTATTCCAAATCTGCATTTCCCCATTATAGTTAATATTGGGTTTATATAGTGAACCTTTACATATTACAAAGGTTGAATACAGACACTCCAGTGGCTTCACACACTGTGAAAATCCAGCATATTATTATATGAACCATATCCACATAGGTAACGAAGAAATCCAAATGAGTAAATTATATGTGATATTTTGGTAACCGTCTTGTTGCCATCTTCCGACAAAGGTATCAAATTATTAAGTTAGTGCTCGCTTCCATTTGATCATTCAAATTTAGACGCTGTCAGTTTATATTAGGTTTTTTTGTGTATCTAGTGTCCTATAATGAGATTTTTTAAATTTTGCTTCACTGAATGCCTAACAGCTAATATATTTACAAGAAAATAAGACCTAATCCAAATAAATTAATATTGTGTCACATTTTGGTAACAGCATTGTTACCATCATATGACAAAAGAATAAAAAAGGAACTAATCTACATTTAATCCAAATTGGGCCTTATCATTGTTGATGATTGTGTACATATTAGTGGCTATATAGCCAGTCTCGAATGTTTTGTCATAAATAGTTGAGCCATGTACATCTGAATTTTATTATAATAATATGGAACAAATTTTAATTTTAAAAAATGATTTGGAAAATTATGAAAAATAATCACTGGATCAATAAAAAAAAATTTCTTAGAAAGTGCCGTATGATAATATCGTCAACTCATGGATTTATGCAATGTCTCAAATTTCTATAATGCACATCAAGGTTCATTATGACAGGGTATAGCCCACATTCTTATATGTTCAGATGGTGTACTCAAACCATCGCATCCCATTACCTTTTGTTACCAAGTGAAGGTAGCAGCAGAGATAAAGAAGCTGATAACTAGAAATCTGTTCTAGTCAACTTCTTTCATTCAAACAACAACAAAAAAAATTGGTCCCTTGAGCCGGATCTCCAACTAAGAAATCATTTAAACAAATAAATATGTCTAAAGCCCAAAGAAGCGTACAAGCCAGGATAGGGTGCCAAGTGAAACTTCTTGATGGGTACATAGTATCCATGGATGACATAGTTCAAGAGTACAATATCCATAAACTAAAAAGAACTTCAGAAAATACAACGATGATAGATACCAAGTTGGAAGAACTATTTGATGAAATACGTATTTTCACTAGAAGATGTAGATGAAGAAAAAGAATTTGAAAATTATGAAAGGATTCATCAAAAGATTGATAAACTACAAGTGAAAATAGCAAGTTCGCTGGATATTATTCAAAAAAGCAATGACACCAAAGAAGTCAAAGTCTTTGAGACAGTGAAGTTGCCCACAATTGAGCTTCCAAATTTCTACGGCGATATGAACTCTTGGTTCAACTTCAAGGAAGTGTTCAAGGTAACAATAGGTGAGAACCCTGGAATAAATGACCTTCAAAAGCTTCAATATTTGGGAGCAGCTGTGAAAGGAGATGCTGCGCGCTTGATAAGAGGATTCCCGACAACGGCTGAGAACTACAAGCAAGCATGGAATACCCTCGTACAGAGGTACGATAATAAGCAGGAGCTGGCCTACGCACAGCTGACTAAAATCTTCAGTATCAAACCTATAAAAGCTCTAACAGCAAACAACCTTAGGGATTTTCTAGAAAAGGATCACTAAAGAGATGAAGCGCCAATGGGAATTATCCCAAGATGAAAAATCGTTTCCCTCTTATGAAGATTTAATTTCTTTTATGGAAAAGCATTCTAGATGTTTACCTCAAGAGCTGAAAGAATTCCGCCAAAAGGATGGCCAGGAGAAAGAATATGCAAAAGTGCATACTGCGATAGCAACAGAGCCAATGGTTTGTATACTATGTAAAACAAACCACATATTAGACAGCTGTCCCAAATTTAGAGCTATGCCTATACAACAAAGGTGGAAGGCCGTGAAACTTAGAAGGCTATGTTTTAATTGCCTATATATAAAGGAATAACAATAAAGTGAAATGTTATAAAGGGCCTTGTAATATATTTCACATAAAGCACCACTTCTTGCTACATAACGAACAAACGCGGGAAACGGTCCCTAAGAACAATGAGGTGCCCGAAGGTTCCGCAGCAGAAAATGCCATCAACCATACCAGCATACAACTAGGAGGCGGAACCAAAATCCAAGTGCTGCTAGCGACTGCACTCATCCAAGTTGAGAGTACCAAGGGAACGCTGCAGACTTGTCGAGCCCTTCTTGATTGCGGATCGCAGGTCAGCCTAATCACTCAGAATTACTGTGAAAGACTCGCCCTAAGAAAACAAACATCGGGACGCTCAATAATAGGCGTCGGTAATAGACCAGTCAATGGACCATCCTTGTCGGTCAATTTTAAATTTAAATCGATTTACGGATCTGAGAATTATCAGAGAGATGCTCTCATGATGGAGGTCCTAAGGACTAAGGTTCCTAATTTTGAACTGAAAGAGCCAAAGAGGATCTTGCAAAACTATGTGTAATTAGCAGATCCAGAGTTCTATATCCTTGCACCAATTGACATCATTCTGGGTGCAGATTTATATGCAATTCTGATGCAAGAAGAAAAATGAATATTGGGAAACGACCTGCCAGTAGCAATGAACAATAAACTCGGATGGATTCTAGTGGGAAAAATCGTTGGTGAATCGAATTACAAAACGGAGCCGTGTAGCTTCACGATTTAATCAACGACCCAATTGAATGATCTCGTAAAACCCTTTTGGCAATTGGAATCCGTACCATCACAAGACCCGAATCCGCTGGAGCAGGATTATGAAAACTATTATATTAAGACTAATTTTATAGAGAGACTGCAAGGAAAATATGGTGCAAGACTGCTATTTAAAAAGGAGCATACTATGCTTGGCAAGTCAAGGGAAGGAGCTCTAAAAAGATTCCTGACATTGGAAAAAGGATTGATGAAAACTTCGAAGATCTGTGAACAGTATAAAGAGTTATGAGGGAATATGAGGCGTTGGAAAATATGTAGTTGGTGCCAGAACAGGACATTCCCAAAGATCCTTCTAAGTGGTACTACATGCCACACCATGGAGTTGAGTTGTGAAAGAGTAGTCTACAACGACTAAATTGAGAGTTGTTTTTGATGCTTCAGCAAAACTTGATTTCGGTATTTCACTGAATGAAATAATAGAAACAGGAACAAATATTCAGAGAGATATGTTCCTTATTTTATTAGGATTTAAATCACATCCCATCGCTATTACAAGTTAACATTCACCCAGAGAATGCAGATTATCAAAGAATCTTGTGGAGGGAAACACCTGAACAGCCGGTGAAGGATTATAGATTGACAACGGTGACATATGGAACCACTTCCGCTCCATTTCTGGCAATCAGAACAATGCAGCAGCTAGCCAGAGATGAATCCCACGAGTTTCCCGAGGCATCAAGAGTCGCACTGAAATATTTTTATGTGGACGATCTCTTAACGGGAGTTTTATCAACCAGCGATGGTGAAGTGCTGATAAGGCAGATGACAGATTTAATGTCAAAGGGAGGATTCACAATTAGAAAATGTAATTCCAATTGCCAAGAACTTGTGTCTCAAATGAATTCAGAGAACAACCGAGGCTGAATTGAGTGACAGCGCCATTTTGAAGGTTTTGGGTATTCTATGGGATAATACGCGGGACGCTTTCGCGATCCAAATAAGAAAACCCTCAGAAGTAACAACAAAAAGAGATATTTTATCTAATATCGCAAATATATTTGACCCATTAGGCTTTCTTTCACCCACAACGCTAACATTAAAAATAATGATTCAATATCTATGGAAAGTGAAGTCTGATTGGGATGAACCCGTACCAGAACCTACATCTGACGACAAGATAAGTTTAACATCTAGGTGTTGTCTGGTTCAAAAACTGAGAAATATCTTTTGGAAAAGATGGTCTCTAAAATAAATAAAAACAAGAACGGTTGAATATAGAAGTCAACCAACTTGTCCTAATTAAGGAAGACAATATTCCGCCCATGCGATGGCGACTGGGAAGAATCATTGAAGTGTTTCCTGGCACAGACCAAAAAGTGCAAGTAGCACTTGTCAGGACAGCCGGAGGAGTTCTCAGGCGACCGATAACCAAGCTGGTCCCTCTTCCCTTCTCGCCCTGAATAATTTAATTCTGAACTGGAGTTCAGCGATGGGGCGGAGTATGGAGACGCCGGTTATGTAAATTTCTCTTTTTTGTTTATTCATTCGGAAGATTTACATATTTGTAAATATAATTCTGTATATAAGAGGATGCGTTAGTTTAATAAAAGTATGTCAGTTATAAATCGGGTGTTGGTGAATTATTAGTGTCATCAGGGTAGCCTTTCTGGTGTTGTGGTCACTTTTAAGGAAGCATATAGGCTTCAATTCGGTTGGAGACCAGAATAAGTCTGGCAAGAAGATACAGTCAAACTCTGTAACAACTATTTAGATAAGGCCAAACATATCGAGGATGCAGCAAGCTTTCCAAGCTTAGTAAGTGAGGCAGTGATCGTATCCGAAACATTGGTAATTCAGTAATTTACAGATGAGAATACAATTACCAGAGAATTAGAATTCAATGAGTCTATTGAGACAGAATACCAGATTGAAGAAGCCAATTAAATACAGATTTTTGTGACTGTGTAGAAATACATATTATTGCTCATAGTAAATTTAGTTTGTTAATGAATTATCAGTCAGGTAATTATTTCATACCACCCTAATAGGCTATATTACTGATGATTCTGTATTTATTATCAATAGTAATAGTAATTAGGGAAGTTGTCTGGATTGTGGTCACTAATATTAAGTAGAATAGTGTGTCTAGGAATTGTGCCAGTCTATCCAAATTTATTGCCCCCAAGTTAGTCGCAGATTTTTTTTTTAGATTTTCACAACTTAATTTTTTTTTTTTTTCAGAAATAGATTTGATATTTTTTCAAACTGATGTGGAGGGAAGGACAAAAATGAAGAGTTAATGCCAAGATATATATTGAAGCTAAGTTAGCATAGTTAGACAGTCAGAAGCCAGGTAGTTGAGAGTAGTTCGCGGTAGTGTAGGCAGAGTATAGGTTTCCGCATTAGTGTAGATGTCGGTTGGTTTATTTGCGCCCTATAATTCCATATTAAGATAATAATGTGTGTTACACTGAAGTTGTTGCACTGGTGGTGTAGAGTAGCTGTTGTGTTTGGAGTGTGTACGAGGAGAGACGGTTGGTCAATAAGATAGATTTGCCGCACCCAACAGCACTGTTTAGACGATCTTATCAGTAGAGGAAGTAACTCCAGTTGTCACTGTGTTGCTTTCATGAGTTGAACGTCATATTCTTTGTCGCTCTAATTAGTGAATTGTCCTATTAAATTATCTTTGCTGTGGTACTGGGTGCTGAGGTTGACGCGACCATAGGTACTTTTGGGCCAACCGAGCGCTGGCAACCCTGCACCCGCTGCCCCCCGCGCATGCGCGAGCAAAAAAGAATACCCCCGCATCTCCGGTAAACAAAGCTGTCTCGACGCCAACGTTTTGGTTTTGACAGGCCTGAAAAAGAACTATCTCTCATAAATTTTAATAATTGGTTTTGAATAATATTTGTATTAATATTAATTTGTGTGATTTTTAAATAAATATTTCTTTCAATAAGTATTAAATTATTCATCACTGTTTTCTACTTTAGGCCTCGCCATCCAGCGTTGTAACTCAATTCTTCTGATCACTGCAACAAAGATATTGATTTATCAATTTATAATTTTACAAGTCAGTTTCCAGCATTACTGTAAAGCTAGGAGCTTTTAGTTCAGGTTAAGCCATCGGGACCTTGTATTGTCTTTTTTCAAATTTAAGACAAGACAACATTTTTGGCGCAGCCGACAGGATACAGATTGAAAAATTACTGATTACACAAAGTACAACTGTGAACCAGTGATTACTTATCAGGATGGCTGACCAACCAGTTAGTAGTGCTGAACTGAAAAAGCTTAGGACGCCAGTGCGTGCAAGGTTCACCAAGGCGTTCAATGAGCTCGAAACAGAGATCAAGAAGAAGGAAGTCAAGAAAGCAGATGTAGAGAAAATCCTCCGCCGACTCCAGACCCACCATGAAAAGCTTTCGATATTGAACATGAGGATGGAAGAAGCTCTGCTACGAGAATCAGCGTCTGAAGACATTTTCACTGCCGAGTACGAATCCGTTTGTGAGTACAAAGAAAATTTCAGTAACATTATGACTGATTACGAGGCTCTTGCGGAAAAGGATGACGTTAGTACAATCAGCGGCACAGCAGCAATGAACTATCGACTACCGAAGCTGGAGTTCAAGAAGTTTGGGGGAGAACCAAGAGAATGGATTACATTCTGGAGTCAGTTCAGCACGATTGACCGGGATCCACAGATGTCTCCAGAAACTAAGTTTCAGTATCTCTTTCAAGCCACCGCCGAGAACTCCGAGGCAAGAGAAGCAGTCGAAAGTTTTCCACCGAGTGCCGACAACTATCCTAAAGTCATCGAGTGACAAGTTTGCGGCTATGCTGTACCCACTCGTCGAATCAGCGCTACCAGAGGACACCCTTAGAGTATGGGAACGAAGTCAATATACGGTGAGCAGAAGAGGAGTACAGGATAAGTTGACACAACTCATGACGTTTTTGAAGACAGAAGTGAAGGGCGAGAGTCGAGTGAATATGGCCAAAGCAGCGTTCAAGATCGACAACAATCAAGATGCGAAGGATGATCGATCAAACAGGAAATCTCTTTCTAAGAAGAATACTGGAAGTAAAATGCCGACGGCTACTGACCTCGCCAACACCACTCAGATGCGAAACAACTGCATCTTTTGTGGGAATGGTCACCCGAGTCAAGAAAGCTACAGTGGACAGCGGATGCATCTACCAGAGAAGAAATATAAGGCTAAAGGGAAGAATGTTTGTTTTTGTTGCCTGCTTCCTGGCCACGGATTCAAGAAATGCCGGATTAAGCCACGTTGCCCTGTCTGCGGAGGGAAGCATTACCCCATTATGTGTCCTACTTTGGAAGCCCAGAAGACTTCTCATCTCCAAAAAGCGGAACTAAAGGTTTCAAGGGAAAGTGCTGCAACAAAGCAAGAGACCGCCAATCAATTCACGTCAACAACTTTAAACAACGCTACCGTGGGAGGAGTCTATCTACAAACTCTGATAGTCAAGATAAGCGGACCAAGGGGGAAGCATAATGTTCGAGTGTTGCTTGACTGTGGATCCCAGCGGTCCTATATTTCAAAGAGAATGGTGGACGCACTGGGCCTAAAGAGAGTGCAGCAAGTTACACTTACCCACAATCTGTTTGGAGGCGGGTAAATTCGTCAAAAGAAGCACAATGTGTACGAAGTAAATGTTTCCAGCCTCAACAACGAATACCTGGATGATCTCAAATTCTTGGATCAGGAAGTAATTTGCGGACACATCAATCAAGTACAGGATCATACTATACTCAATGAGTTAAAAGCTCGAGGGATCAACTTGACTGACATATGCCAAGGTGAAGAGATATCAATCCACATGTTGATTGGTTCAGACTTGCTTAGCAGCATTCTGACAGGCAGAATGCAAATATTGCAAAATGGAGTTGTGGCAACAGAAACCAAGTTGGGGTGGACAGTAATGGGACCAGCAATAGGGAAAGACATGGAAGATTCATGCCTGATCGTGACTTTATTTCACGTTAACAGTTTCGACGTTCAGGATTTATGGAATTAGATGTGCTTGGCATCATGGATGCAGCAGAAACAAAATCTAGGAAAGATTTAATCGAAGCCTCCAACACTCATTTCAAGGAGACTGTGAAACGAGACGAAAGCGGAAGGTACATCGTGTCACTACCATGGATAGCTGGACATCCACCAGTTCCGGTCAATCGCCGAACTACAGAAAATAGATTGCTGACTACAACAAGGAATGTCCAGGGCAAGATGCTGTATGAGAAGTATGATACTATTTTTGAGGAGTGGGAAAAAGAGAGATTCATCGAGGAAGTTGAGGATAAATGGGAGGAGTGCAGTTATCTTCCTCATCGCCCAGTGCTCAAGGATAGTCACGCCACTCCTATTCGTCCAGTATTCGACGCAAGTTGCAAGAAAAAGGGGCTCCAATCATTAAATCATGTCTGGAAAAAGGAGACAACCTGATTGAGCTCATTCCTGATTTGCTCTTGCGGTTTAGACTTGGAAAGTATGGAATCATTGCAGACATGCGAAAAGCTTTTCTCCAGATTCAGGTTCGAGAAGAAGATCGTGAATTCCTTCGGTTCCTTTGGTGGAAAAAGGACCAGAAGACACTAAAATTTTACAGGCATTGCCGAGTAGTCTTTGGCCTTACCTCAAGTCCTTTTCTGCTAGCTTCAACCATTAAGTATCATTTGAGCCTGCCGCAGTTTCAAGATAATAGGTGCGCAGAACTTCTTGCCCGAAGTTTTTACGTTGACAACTGCATTCTTAGTTTGTCATCTACACATGATGTGAAAATATTTATCAAGGAATCCTCCGACATCATGATGCAAGCCAAATTTGAGTTACGAGACTGGATGTGGAATGAACCTGGAATCACAGAACAAGATCCAGCCTCTATTTTGGGTATGAAATGGCACCTTCAGACTGACACTATTACCATTAATGCGCAGTCATTGAAAAATATAGATGAAGAAAAATCAATCACAAAGAGAAGTATCTTGTCAACCTGCCATCGCATTTTCGATCCGATTCAATTTACTTGTCCAGCTACAATCAAGATTAAGAAGATGGTTCAAGATGCTTGGAAGGAGAATAAATCATGGGATGAACAGCTGAACGAAGACAGACGGGTCGAGTTCATAAAATGGAGAAAGCAAGCTTTAGAATTGGATCAGATCAAGATACCTCGATGGATCTTACCTATCAAAGGAAGAACAACATTGCACGTGTTTTGTGACGCTTCAGCTATAGCGTACGCAACGGTGATCTTCATGCGAATAGAGAATGCGGCAGTCATAGTAGTGCGATTCGTTAAAGCAAGAAATCGACTGGCAACTATTAAGAGGATCACGATTCCACGACTGGAGCTATTAGCCTGTTTTATTGGAGCACGACTGTTGGTGCATGTTCTGGAAAATTTAGAAGAAAGTCCGGAGAAGATTCAATGTTGGACAGACTCCAGTCCTGCCCTATACTGGATACAACAACAAGAGAATTGGGCTCAGTTCGTTTCCAACCGTGTCAAGGAGATCACAACACTTACGAATAGTGAAGATTGGAACCATGTCGCAGGGGAACACAATCCAGCAGATCTCCCATCCCATGGTGAATCCCCATCGAAATTCACAAAATCCGGATGGTGGGAGGGACCAAAATGGCTTCGGGAAAAGAAAGAAGATTGGCCAGTATCAAAAGTACAGTATGATCTGGAAGTCATTGAAGAAGAGAGGAGGAAGACTGTGGTGGCTGGATTTGTAGCCAAAAAGCCCGAGGAGAATCCATGGTATCTGAATCTATACGAGGGAAAACGTGAAGTGACTCTAACACAAATACTGAGAGTAATCGCGTGGATGTTACGTTTCAAGCCCTCTGAATACAAAGGAGATATCATCTCACAAGAGGAGCTAGACAGTGCTGAAAAGTCCCTAGTTAAGATAATACAGAGTGAATCGATCGGTGAGGAAGATCCCAAGATGAAGCAGCTACACGCGTTCCAAGATAAAGAAGGATTTTTTTTAAACATGGAAACTTTCTCCTTGGATTATAAATACTATAGAATAAAGCGTTAGGAGAAAATATTTTTTAATAATCGACTACTATAGGTAGTAGTCGATTATTAAAAATTATTTTCTCCTAACGCTTTATTCTATAGTATTTATAAAGAAGGATTATGGAGAGTGAAAACGAGGATAGTGAATCGAATTGACGATGAACTGTTCCGATTGCCAATTTTGATCCCAACGAATCATCCGGTCACAGAGCTAATTGTGAAATCAATCCACGAGAAAATGTACCACTGTAGAGCCCAGACGCTGCGATCAGTACTAAGAGAGAAGTTCTGGATTCCAAAAGCTCGACAACTAGTTCGTCATGTAATTCATAAATGTCCTCGCTGTCGACGATTTGAAACCAAGCGAGTCGACGTACCAGAAGCATCGTTGCCTCAACATCGCGTACGAGATGTTGTGGTTTTTGAGGTGACAGGAATTGACCTCGGAGGACCTTTATATCTGAAAGATGGACAGAAGGTTTGGTTCGTCATCTTCACCTGTGGCGTATACCGTGCGGTCCACCTCGAACTGGTGACTTCCTTATCGACGGAAGCATTGGTGGGAGCAGTAGAGAGGTTCGTAGCAAGACGAGGTTGCCCTGCAGTCATCTACTCAGATAATGGGACGAATCTAGTTGGACTCCGGAACGAGCTTTATCTAGTTAATTTTGGAATGAAATGGAAGCTCAATCCTCCGGCAGCACCGTGGTGGGGAGGTTGGATCGAGAGAATTGTTGGACTCACCAAAAAGCTGCTTCGAAGATTGCTGGGAAAACGTGTTGTCAACTACGAAGAAATGGTGACGATCCTCGAAAACTGTGAACGAGTTATCAACGCGCGACCACTCACCTAAATTGCTGAGGACAATGATGACCTTGTGCCATTAACCCCAGAGATGTTCCTTCGAAAACCAAGAACTGAAGGAGAGATTGATCTAAATGAATTCAGGTGTAACTTTGGGAAGAGCTATGAGAAACGCAAACGACTCCTGAAGGAATTCCGTAAGAGGTTCAGAAGTGAGTACCTAGGATTGTTGGTGCATCACGACAATCGCAAGAAACAACGACAGTTAAAAGTTGGAGATATCGTCCTTGTGGAGGTTGAAAACAGGAAGCAAATAAACTGGCCTATGGGAAAGATTACGAAGGTGTTTCCTGGAACTGACAATATGCGAAGACTTGTGGAAGTTAAGACTAAGTCTGGATTCATGAAGCGTGCAGTTCAACGATTGTTCCCATTTGAAGTACCATCTAAGGACGTAGAGCAACGCGACGGGGAGCTTAAGCCAGCGGAGGATGAGAACGTCAGGGAGAAAACACCCGGTGTGGAGTCCGTGTCAGTGCAAGAGAAAACTACTCCAGTAAATGTAGGGAAAGTTTACTCGCGTTCTGGAAGAAAAGTCAAGTTACCGATTAGGTTTGAGTGAAGTTTGAGAGAAAATTTAATCATAAAACATTCTGTTAGATTTGAGATAATTCCTTCTTTGTTTTTTTTTTTAATTAATATTGACCTTATAGCAAAGTTCAAAAGGTCAAGGTGGGAGAGTGACGCGACCATAGGTACTTTTGGGCCAACCGAGCGCTGGCAACACTGCACCCGCTGCCCCCCGCGCATGCGCGAGCAAAAAAGAATACCCCCGTATCTCCGGTAAACAAAGCTGTCTCGACGCCAACGTTTGGTTTTGACAGGCCTGAAAAAGAACTATCTCTCATAAATTTTAATAATTGGTTTTGAATAATATTTGTATTAATATTAATTTGTGTGATTTTTAAATAAATATTTATTTCAATAAGTATTAAATTATTCATCACTGTTTTCTACTTTAGGCCTCGCCATCCAGCGTTGTGACTCAATTCTTCTGATCACTGCAACAAAGATATTGATTTATCAATTTATAATTTTTCAAGTCAGTTTCCAGCATTACTGTAAAGCTAGGAGCTTTTAGTTCAGGTTAAGCCATCGGGACCTTGTATTGTCTTTTTTTCAAATTTAAGACAAGACAACAGAGGTAAAGATAATTTAAGGATCATTGATATTTATATTTTCATATGGTTTGGTTAGTTTGCAGATCTAGGGCTGACATCAGTCATTTTAATATATAAAAGTTTGTTCAGATATTGCAAAGAGGCATAGGTTGATTTTTATTAAGGGCATTTAGTTCTCTCTCTCTCGGTTTTGACCTAGATGTTTTGAAATCACGAATTAGTTCTGAAAGTTTTGAGCTATTGATAGGTCAAATTTTCAACAATTTTTAAGGTATTTTGGCGTTTATAGCAATTTTTAACTTTAGTGTATATGCATTCCACGAGTGATAGGGGGGAGGGTGTATGAAAGGATTGGAATAATGAATGTGAAAAAGGTTAAAAACTATTATATTGTGTGAGACCAAACTACGTATTTAGTATAGTGTTAAGGAATTTTAATAGGATCGATTTTTATTTTTGATTTCAAATTTTGTTAGGGTTTTAAGCCTTTCAGGACAATGCAATTCTCAAAGTTAGAAAAGAGTCGCTCCTGTTTTTATTATTTATTAATCTTTGATATGTGTGAGACTTTGGTGGACATAGCGGGTTTTCACCGGTGCACCAGATGACTACATGCAATTCGATTAAATCAATGTAGGGTTCCATATGTGCGTGGTATCTGGTTTCAAACCCCAGTAGGGGAAGTATATCCGCTATGGGTTGTTACGCCTGTTGGTATGCTTCCTTCCGTATGTATAACGTTAGTGGTAAAAGGCTGAGTTAGGGTGGGTCTTACAAGTCAGGAACTTGATTGGTTCTATGCACTGGCTCATGAATTGGGTCTGATACCATTAAGTGGGACGCGGAAGGTTTTGTAGTGTGCGGTGCCTTTGGAACGACTGACACGAGGACTCCTTGGCGAGGGTATTAATAAATAGTGCAGTTTAGACCAGTAAATCACGTCACGTGCTTGGTGCTGGACGTGAAGTCTTTGGCATTTCTAGCTTTGTGCTGGATGTCTTGTTTACTTATACACTGGCTATGTGCCATGATGAGTTGAATGATGTGTTCATCCTGGAGAACCAACCTAGCCCAGTCAACTTTTTATAAAGGGCTCCCTACCAGATGTATACTATGGAAATACATTGATAAAATATAATCGCTATTTTATTAGGTATAAGCAGGTTTCGAACTTGCTCATGTTAGTTTAAATAATATTAGTTAGTAGGAAAACCCATATAGGAATTCACTAAAAATCTTAAGATGAATAGGCCAAGAGTAGACCTTAATAAACCTTAAGGACAGTATACATTAAGGTTCTAATTCTATTTAATTTCTTCCTCCACATATATAAGGATGATGAGTTTGTCGCACTTAGTGTAACAAGTCGTACTAGGTGTAACATACTAAGATTTTCTACAAATACTGCATTCTAGAGTGAATTAGGATGACTGGCACAGATAAACATTGATATAGGTGGAAAGAAGGAAGTATAGTGGCAATGAATTACTGTCTAATAATGCTTTAATTCATTGTTTAGGATTAAATTATTAGTGAATGATTGTAGAACAATCCAGGCAGAGTGTTCACATTGTAGTCAACATCTCCATCATATTTATAACATACTAGCCGAATGACCCGGGAAACGCCCGGGTTTTACCCGATTAAATGTTTTTATTCAAATACTATTCGTTACAATTATAAATTGGCGCCGTTGGTGTCACTCTTGTGAAACGTCCCGCCCAAATTTGTGTCTGAGAAGCGATATTTTTATTGAGAGATGATCTGGCTTCGTGTCTTCTGCTCGAATGAATGTTTTTCTGTTAGAATTTTGTTCCTGCATACTGAAAATGAACTGGCTTCACCCGTGGTCTCTTATTTTTAGAATTTTTCCGGATATAATTTTGTATCTGATAATCCGGGTCCCCCCCCGGGTCATTCGGCTAGTTATATTTATAAATGCAAGTGTTTTTCTAATTTCACTAAAAGTTTAAATATTATCATCATTACCTTGTTTAAAAAAAATTGCATGGCGCCCCGTTCATTTATGTAATAGGCAATGTGAATGGACCTTTTAATAATTGTCAATACTATGAAAATAATAGGCTGTCTTAAGAAAATAATTTTTCATTTAATAGCTTTTTTTTTTTTTTTTGAAATACTCAACCATTCTGGACATTTGAAAACTTGAACTCAGTTGTGTATAGTCATTTTAATTTTAGTTATTTATCTTTAGGAGGCATTTTTTTGTTTGTTTAAATGGGAACATTAAATTTTGATAAACAGCGGATGTAGTCCCTGTCTTCTGGTCAAGTTATTTTCTTTCGGTCTATAGAGGTTGAGGAGGGTGTCTAAAGTAGAAATGATTTCCTACAAGTCCCATATTTGAATGGGTATTGAAGAAAGCAGTCAAGGTGTTTAATAGGATGTGTAGGGAGTGAAGAACTGCAGGTTTTCGCAAACCCTATATTCATATCTTCTAGAGAGTTGTTTATGTGTAAGGTTCGGCAATAACTCCATCAGCCACTTTGAGAAGTTAGGTGGCTCAAAGTTAGAGAAGACTTGAACTGCGAGTAGACATGTTCAAAGTAGTATAATTGAGAGAGAAATCAGAGTTGAACAACCAATTTGTCAGAGGAATGAAATTATCTCACCTAGACTAGTATCATTCAGATCGATAATCAACATAGTCATATTGATATTTTAAATTTTGCCAATTTGGTTGTCACAATGCCCAGCATAATACACATATTAGTCAATTTGTACAATTGCCACTATTTCTGTAGAGGTTGTGTAAAATTAGGCTAGATAGTATTTTTTTATTTATCATTAACCCATGTTTATTTTTTTATCTTGTTATATTATGGATTTGTGTTATAATACATTTATAAAGTGGATACCTAGTAGTATATTTTGTTCATAATACTCTATGGTGTGTATAATGATGTCATGAACTTGTGAAACAATTTGAGATATAAGTGGATATTTTTTTTTAATATATCTTTTTTAAAAAAGTATTTTGAGTCATTTATTTATTGTTTGGTTATTTATTGTGTGGATGCTTAAGGATCCATAAATTTGTCTTTCGCATTGGGAGCACCAAAAACTTTTCTTCAATAATCCTCCCTAAGTTTTTGATGCTTGTGGCAGGGGAGGATTGTTGGAGGATGCGGAAGACAAACCTAACAAAATTAGTTGTAGATAGTTGGTGGCCTAAATAAATTTAAATGGATTGAAAGGATGTCTGCGATAAGGGGAACAATGTTAATAATAATTAAAAAAAAAAAAAAAAGAGCTCACCTGTATGTGAGAGTGTTGCGGTAGGGGAGGCGTGAGTCCCTGAGAACCAATTCTGACAGCCAACTGACTACTGTATCATGCAGCCTGGACTACAAGGCAGCCCTACTCCAGGTCCAGAACCCCATGGACATCTTCAAGGAGATGGCATGCTACAGGAGCTCACCACTGACCAGGAAGTGTGTGTGAGGGGCTATACCAAGCCTGGTGTGGGAGCTGAAAAGTGTGGCTGTAAGAATTATTAAAATAAAAAAGGCCTATAGACCTCCCTGGCCCTCCTACGGACGACCCAGCCCACGTGACTTTCTACACCCCGACGCCAAGAGCCCCTCAGTGATGGAGGCAGACATGTGAGGCTCGGCAGAACCCATCACCCAATAAAGACATCAGGCATGAAATTATCTTTTGCTCTTTTCGTTTTTTTCTTATTAAATAAATAAATAAATATATATATATATAGCGTAAAAACTATATAATAAAAATATAACAATGATTCTACATTTAAAACTTAAGGAGCAGACTGATAAGAATGATAAATCATATCAAGTAGATTTGGTTAGATTAGCAAGCTAAATCTAAATTAATTATAAAAATAAATAGTTGTATAGTTTTATAGTTAAGTATTCTATTAAAATTATCTTAATTAATTTGATTATTTAAATTTAAATTATAAGATTAGTAAATTGTTATTATTTAGTATAGATAGAGAGAAAAAAAAATTCTTTACTTCTAATACATCATCTAGTTAATTATATATTTATAATTAATAACAATAAAAATTTAACAAAGTAACGTCTTTTGTATCGGCTTTTACACGTCATTTAGACATACTCTAATCCTATATATAGAATAATCGAAGTGAGAATATATATAATAGTTAGAAAAAAGAGAGAAAGACAGAACCATGTACTTTTAATCAAACTAATAATAAGAAGATAAAAAGTTTTGTAAATAAGGTAGTTAAGATTGTTAGTATATATATATATATATTTTTATAATTTTATATTTTATTCTTTTTTTTATATTAAATGATTTTTTAAAGTTTTTTTTATTTTAAATATGAATATAAATAGTTGTATTTAGTAATATATCTATACTATGAATTAACTTTTGTTATAAGTTTGGTTATTATGTTTTGAAACCCTAATGGTAGACCAGACATATACAAAAAAATTAAATTGGAGTAATTATTGAAAAAAGAGGTCTGCTGAACCGGGACTTCTCAAATAGAAGTTCAGCGGCGTTTCATCCCTTCTCTATTACGTCATAGACCTCTTTTAAACCAGAATTTATGTGTTAATATAAAGTTACTTCAGTGAAACATTTTTATGAACATATATCAAGAATATGAGTGTTACCAAATTCTTACTGTGAACCTACTTTGACCGCGCCGATTTCAACTGTAAACATCTATTTCTGGATGACACATGTTGTGGGGGGTGGGGGACAGAATTAGATCGTCCATTTTGAAGTTTTAGAAAAACAATATATTCAAAGAAGAAATAAAAGATAGTTAAGGGAAGAAATCCAAACTTTATAATCCTTACAGCTAGTTATATTAAAATAACTGATTCAACACTTATTCATCTTTCAATATTCCTTTAAAAAGGCAAACTATTAGAGTTTAATAAAGCTATTAATTGTGAAAATTCACTTTTATTTAATTTCCATTTTCCTCCCCAGAAATTGGATATTAAATAAAATGAATTCTATTCAATATTACTTTAAAAATCTTGTGAAAAAATCTTCAAATCAGCTATTTAATTTAAGTTTAACTAATTGTTAAAGATTATAAATTTGTAGTATTAATTATTGAGAGAAATTATAGAAAGTTGATTTAATAAATGGATACTTCCATTTATTTTTTTTTAAGTACTTTATAATTGATATACTGTTGAAATATTTTACTTGTCTGATAGTAAATTTGTTTTTAATAAATTCCATGTTTAAATTTTTAACATCTTCTATGAAATTTTCTAATATATTATTTATTCTATAAAATCTTAGAAACTGACCAAAATATATACCTTTACAGCAATTTAATGAAATATTAGAATTCATATTACAGTATTTTATAATATTGAAATTATAATTACTTTTTTTATTATAAATTTTAATAGCATTATTTGTAAGGTCTATATTTAGGTCTAAAAAGTTAGCTTTTTTGTTTCTATAAATTTTTTCATTGTTCTTAAGTTTTAAGTATTTAGGATAAATTTTAGGTATTAAGTTTTTGAACTGTGGATTGTTAAATATTATGATGTCATCTACATAGCGGAACATTTGCCAGTTAACATTATTTTGTAGAAAGTATTCTCTTTCGTACCAGAATAATATTAAATTTGCTAATAATGGACTAGAAGATGTTCCCATGGGAACGCCTTCTGATTGAATATATATTTTATTTTTAAATTCTATATAGTTAAAATTTAAAAATGTTTCCAGTAGAGTTTTTGCTGTTTTAAGATCTAATTTAATTGTTTTATATCTGTTATGAATAATTTTAATGTGGAAAGTTTTGTCATTAATGATTTCGTTAAATAAATTGGTTATTTTATTATTTAGATCTCTTAAATTTATTTTAGAATATAGGTCCTCAAAGTCAAATGTGTGTACTGTTTCCATGTTTGTCCAATTGTTCATTAAATAGTTAATGATTTTTTTATTTGAGTCGATAAATTTATAATTATATTTATTAGTTAATTTATTTATAATAAATTGTAGTGTTGAAGCTAATTGTATATCAATGTTTTTTATAACTGAATTTATACCAGATGTGATTGTTCTGAAAGAAATAGGTTTTTTGTGTAGTTTAGGAATTATATAGAACTTTGGTATGTTTGGATTTTTGTAGTGATTATAAATTTTTAGTGAATTTTCAACGTTTTTGATGTCTTTTTTGATTTTTGTGGCTGTAGTTCTAGCAAAAGTGTATTTATGATTATTATCAATTTCCTTTTTTAGTATATCGTGGTATAGATTTTTACAAATTATAGATAAGTTATTGGAACATTTATCTATAGGAGTGATAATAAAGTCCTTCTGTAATTTAATTATATTTTCTTTAAAAGAAGGAATATCTGAATTAGGTTTTGTGTATTTAAGTGTATTATTATAATAATTTATAATTTCCTTTTTAATATTATGTTTCCACTCTAGAAAAGTAAATTCTGGAATACTGTATTTTATACTAGTTTTATTTATGAAAATATCTATATCTTTTAATATAGATTTAATTGTATTATTATAATTGTGTTTAATTTGAGGTATATATTTATACCCTTTATTTAAAATATCCTGATATTCTGGATTTAAAAAAGAAAAATTGCTAGTTAATATATGACCAGAAAGCTTATATCTATCAATATAGTTGCTGCAATTACATTTAATTTTTTTAAAATTTGCCAAATTATTAATAAATTGGTTATAATTGCAAACTAAATTACCTATATTTTTGTTGTATCTCCAGATTGTTTTGAAATTTAAATTTTTTATAGGGAAAAGATTATTAATGTTTTGGTTATTAAATATATCATTAAACTTAATATGATTAAATAAATTGTTATTAAATTTAATGATAATATTAATGTTATTAGTAGATTGTTTAATTTTTCTTTATTTAAAGATGTCGTGTGTGATATCTATTTATCTGTTAGTCAGATTATGAATTTTAATATATTCTATAAGTTTGATAAATTTATTATTATTTAGTTAAATAATGTTTTAATAAATTTATCGACGAAGTTGTTAGTGTACATTTGTTTTGGGTCCAGTAATTCTTCAAATTCAATGTAACCTAATTTATTGGTAGTTTTACCTCTAGTTTTATTAGGTTTAGTTTTAAATTCATTTTTTTTTGTATTTGCAGCTGATTTCATAAGTTGAAATTTCTTCTGTTTGTGGTTTGTATGTGTAGTTTAATTCGTCATTAAGTCCATAAGGGAATAATGTGTTGTGTTTATAAATGTAGTTGTTTTCTAATAATAGTCGTTGTTTTTTGTTTTGACATATGTCTAGTATTTCTATCTTAAAGTTGTTAAAAGAATGTAATTGATTGTGTTCTTTCATATACGCCCTTCTACAGGAATTAATGAAATAACAATCCAACTAGTTTGAAATAAGATTTATATATAAATTTAAATGTAACGTGCATATCCACGATACACGTGCATATCAACTTGCAAGGTATCCCATCAGACATGTGATATCTTATACTGTGAATGAATTTGTTTTATCTAATTTTATTTAAGTCTATTGAATTATATGCTTCTGGTAAATCAATTCTGCGATTTATACTGCTATATTGTTTGGACACTATTGCTTCAATTATTAATCTTTGATATTTGCTATTGATATTGTTGTAATGTACTTTAGGTTCATTTAAGTTAAATGTGTGTCCTGTTGAATTGGAGTGCTGTACTATTAATGATAATGGGTCATTTCTGTTTATGTTTCTTCTGTGTTCAATGATTCTATGATGTAATTTTCTTCCCGTTTCTCCCACATATTTGGCATTACAATTATTACATTCTATAGAATAAATTACCTCTTTTCTGCTTGACATATATTCGGTTTGCCTGTTTTTTGTAATCGGGTTTCTTAAGATATCTGATAAGTTGGGAGAGTTGCTATAAAAGGTTTTATTCCATACTTATCTAGTGTTCTAGAAATGTGGATGGATTTCGGGGAATATGGGATGTAACAATTCTGCCTGTATATTTTAGTTTTTTGTGCTGACATGTTAGATGTGACCTGTGCCTGATAGAAATGTTTTAAAATAAATGTTTTGGGATAACCAGCTGATGTCAAATTATGGATAACTGTTTGCGTTTCTTGCGTTTTGTATTGATTTAAAGAACAATGAGTACAAATTATTTTAGTTAATGTTTTCACTGTGTTAATTTTATGACTAATGGGGCAGAATGAATAAAATTTTATATAATTGGGGGTGAATGAAGGTTTGTAGTAAACTGTTGTTTGCAATCTATTGTCTATTTTAATTATTTTAATATCTAAAAATGGCAATGTGCAATTATCTTCTTTTTCTATTGTGAAACGTAAGCTATTGTTATAATTGTTGAGTGAGGCTAAGATGTTGGGAATCTGTTTTTCTGTACAAATGCAAAATATATCATCTATATATTGTCTGTATAATATGATGTCTGCTGGATATGATGATGT
>CP092886.1:88475103-88487035 GCA_030710605.1 Cordylochernes scorpioides | reverse complement strand
ATAGTGATGAAAAAGTATAGGGAATTGGTTGAATAATATGTTTGTTGAAAACGATTGTTGCATGCCCGATAGTTGATGATAAATAAACATTGTCATATAATGAAGTTATTTAAACAAAAATATAGTGAATAAAAAGATAGAAATATGATTGCGGATAAAAAGTGTAAGTGGATAAGATCAAACATGTAATATATAAAAGATATAATAATGAATTAGTAATATATAAAAGATATAATAATGAATTAAAAATGATTATTGAAACAATTAAATGTTTTGCCATACTAAAATAATATCATGAAAAATAAAATTGTTAAAATAAAGTTGTTAAAATAATGTTGGAATAAAAATTTGATTATATAATTGAAAGGTAAAATATAAAAATAATTATTCAAGATTTTATACAAAGTTATAATATAATTAAAGGTTATTAATGATTAGATAAATGTTAAGTAGTGAAAAATGGAACAAAAATTGTCTCTTTGGAAGAAAAGTTCCACTGTGGTGTGTAACTAGGTCATTTCCCTTTGGTAAATATCGGTGTTTCTATGTATCTCTGAAACTGGGAATACGTGAACTGACATGTTCATGGTGATATGTATAGAATGATTTCTCTTTTGCGTCATAAAGTCTATAAGACTTAACCAAGTTGTTTTAATTGTTGATATAAAAAAAAACATGAAAAATCTTTAACGTATGTTGTGTTGTGTTTTTGAGTTTGGCGTTGGTGAGATGTGTAAGAAATAGATTCAACTTTGGGGATGGTTTATAATGGCTGAGTGTGCTGGGGTATAGAAAAACAAAAACATATAGTATACAAATATGAAATAAATGATAACTTGATTGATTCTTAAAAAATGGATGGCATTGACGAAGATAATTGTAATATAACAATAAAGGATTAACATTATATAAAAGATGGCGTTCTAGTTTAGAAAAAAATATTCCACACTGGGCGCGAAAATACTGTAAAAGTTGTAAAACACACAATGATTATTAAAGATATAAAGTTTAATGATATTTCAATATTAAAATTCAAATTAATAAGTGAATTGGGTAATTATTGGTAAGTCAATTAGTTTTAGGTGCTGCAATCTATCCGTCCTGCGAGTTGGATCACGTGTCAGGTACAGGCGAACTGCAACTGGATGTGCCATTTTAACATGGCGGCTGCCCTTTGATGCCGACCGACATAGCTGGGTTGTTTATTGTTGCTGGCGGTGCGGTGAATCATCCTGCTTTATGTCGCTTACACAAAGTAATAGGACGTATTAGGTTATTTAATTGGTTATTTGAAAGATATAGTTTTCTTGGTCTTCGTATGTGTTGTGTCTCGACGATATCTGGAGTCAAATGATTGAATTCAATGAAATATACATCTTGAGGCAATCGCTCTGGGTGTTGAACGAATCGGGGCTGTGGAGGTGTTATGTACAAAACATATCGAGAATTTTCAGATTGTTATAGAGGTGGTATGTTTATTGCGAAATTTTTTTTGTTCGCGCAGATATGGATCTCGTGTGGCTCGAAATTGGACGTGTTGTTAAATCGCGCGTTAATAGATGGTGGCCAATTGGAGAAAGTGATGTGGGAATGTGTTGAAGTTCGTTCCGAGAGATGTGTGAATTATTAATAATTATGCATGTAAAAAGAAAAGGTCGAGGGAGTGTAGCTATGTTGGAATTTTTAACTTGTTTTGGGGAAGGACAGTTACATTTCTAGTTGTGCTTTTGAAGATAGTGTATCTTTCGATTTTTGTATTTAAAAAAATGCGTTTCATCTATGTTTATTAAAATTTGAATATATTTTTTAAATTGTTGCTTATGGTAGTGCAAAAATTATACTTGTAAAAGGGCAATGGCATGATAGTGACTTATAATTTGAATGGGGCGTGTACATAAAATAGTGAACATAACAATGATTTTTGCAAAGTTTTGTGTATTTAATTAAGACATTGGTGTTTTTGGTTTAGAAAATAGGATTCGAGTAATTAAAATATAATATGAGTTTTTTCCATGTAAAATTGAAAGTAATGAATTAAAATTTAAAAGTTGCTTAAAATAAAGTAAAAATTGATAAATGAGGGTGTACAAGATTTAAAATTTGAATTGAAATGCTATAAAAATGGTAAAATTTGATTTAAAAGGATTACAGTGAAAATAAACATTAAATATATGGAGAATCAAGTTGTTAGCATGAAGAGAGAGTTAAGTAGATTTTTTTAAAAACTCACAGTTTTTATGATTGTTCAGTCAGGAGACTTGGTCTTTGGTTGTTGTCCTGATGACGTGGAAGGCGTCCCATGTAGAGCTTGTAGAAGCTTGTGGATTCTGTTTGGCGATGGTGGCATGTCGTTTGGATGGTTGCGTTGTAAGGCCGATGGTGGGTAACTTCTCACCGGCTTATTTTGCGGGATTTTCGGCTGTGTCGTGGAGGGGAGATTGCTTGGTCGTTTCGTTGGAATGGCGTGCTTGTTCCTCCATCTTTGCTTCTTGGCTCTTTCCTATCTGGACAGTCTTTTTACCTTCTTCGTTGTGGTCTCCTTCGTTGTGGTTATCCTGTCGACTAATCTGTAATAATGTGTTGAAGGTTCTGGTTGACTCTTGTAGAACCTCGTCGACTCTCGCTATAAGCTGTGGCAACCGAGGGTCAAACCTGTAGTAACCGAGAGGGACAGTCAGGGCGTGGAGAGTTTTCCAGTACCTCTCTGCACCTTGTAGGACCTTTAACAGTTCTCACAAAGTACAGGCAGTCGTGGTCGAGGCAGAGTGGAAAAGCTTGGGAATGTCCACACACAAAAAACGAAGCGACACAGTTGTAGAAGGAAAGTTCCTTGAATAGATAAAAAGCGAGCTAAGAGCAAGATGGAGCTAGGGTAGATTTCTTACTGTTTTACATGGTCGATGAGTTGGTCCTTGGAGACGATAAGGGGTGACGCTGACCAAACGACTCACTGGAAGCTGGCTGTTGCTACGTGGGGTCCTATTTATACAACTCTTTGGACCAGGAAGGGGACCAGGAAGTATTGCCTTTCTGCACGTGTCCGTTAATCGACACTGGCACCGGTCTGTCGGCTTCCCATCTATCTTTAGAAGTTACTTTGTGATTCTCTCAATCTTGCTTTTAACTCAGTTTTTAATCTATTATATAGTTTTATTTATTCATCCTCAGTACATTACATATGGTGATGCAAGGACACATGTCAGTTATGCGTATAATTATTTATAGATATGTTTCTATATACAACACAATCTTGTTATAAGTATTATATAATATAGGATTGTTGGTTTAAATTATCATATATATATATGTCATAATTTGTATATAATTGTATGCCCCCGACCCACTATGCATGTACAATGTATGATTTTCAAAGATTTAATAAAGAATAAGGTAACTGGAGGAAAGAAAGTGGCAACAAGACATAGGAAGCAGGCTAAAAGCGGGCACCAGTATAAATAACTTGTACAGTCAATACTTCCTGGCAAGCCCGGACGTATCTGGTATCCGCAGAAGTTATATTAGTCGAGAGACACCCAATATTTCCGGACAGGACCGGACGTATTTGATACCGCGGAAGTAAAATAGAGTCGAACTAACACCCGATACTTCCTGACCAGGCCGGGCGTAACTAACACCAAAGAAAGCCGCCGGTCCAATTAGAAAGCCTCCCCTAAATAGGTCAACCAATAGAAAAACGGACACGTTCCATCCTTCGACCAATGGGAAGGAAGACAACTCGTGGTGTTAAATCGAAAAGCAAGAATTGAGTAGAGTGCTTTGGCTCCCAAGGAAGTGACATCGGCTCTGGACCTCTCTCCCTCTGCTCATCCCGTAGCTAAGTACAATCACCACCATGTGATCAGATAATTAACAATCAAAACCCGCTTCGCCTTCTCAAACTTTCTTTCCTCCAACCCAGTTGCCTTTTATTTTCAAACCCCATCACGTGTCCTGATTATTCCTAACTGTATGCTTCACTTGCCACTCAACGACTGCGTTTCAACCAATCCTCACCATTCAAATCGAACAACAAGAAATTCCGCAACGATATTGTCACAGAACGGTTAAGTCGACAGGATTCTACAACAGTGTAATACATCAAATATTGCAGTGTAATAACTTTGGATATATTACATATATATATATATATTGATAATTTGAAACTCATAAATTTGAATCTCTCGATAAATTGAACATTTTTTCCCGGTCCCTGTGTGCCGTGTCATCCTGAATTTTGTCTTTCCTAATTTTCTACATTAGAAAATCATAGTTTTATCTTGTGAACATTTTTTCCCTTGTCACATTGCCGTGTCGTCTTGAGATAATCTTACTTTTGATAAATAATATTGAAGATAACAAACTTATAGTGATAAGAAAACTTGTTATCATCGTCACAATGGGGGCGCTGCTTGCGAGTTAAATCTACAAATCTGCAAATAACTCTAAGGATATTCAAGATATTCAGGAAATTATTTTTCAAAAACCTTCCCGGTGATATACCTAATAATATCCCAAAATTTCACGGCGATTGGATGTATGGTTTTTGAATCTATAGAGTACAAACAAACAAACAGACAGACATTAAATTTTAAATATATAGATTTTATTATTATTAATTATATTTATAAACATGCATATTGTAGATTTTAGATATTTTAAAATTTTATAGCAGTTGTACATACTCGTGAATTGATTCGCGAGCTTATCAAAACAATCTTGTTCCCCGAAGAAGTTTGGCGAGTTGCCACACGAAATATCGGAAATAAAACTTTATGATCCAAAAATGGCATTTTTAAATAATATAATATATGGATTGCTCTATTTTCAAACATATATATATATATTAAAAATAAAAATGGCATATCCTGACTAGGAGCACATGTGCTTTTCAGAAGGCAGAGCGCCATCTGGTGGAACAGAAATCAACTATTCATTGATTTAGCCTGTTCCCTGATATTTGGCTAACCCAATCTATATATATAAAATTGAATTTCTGTCTGTCTGTCTGTCTGTTTGTCTGTACTCTATAGATTCAAAAACTATACATACAATCGCCGTGAAATTTAGGGATATTATTAGGTATATCACCGGGAAGGTTTTTGAAAAATAATTTCATGAATATCTTGAATATCCTTAGAGTTATTTGCAGATTTGTAGATTTAACTCGCAACCAGCGCCCCCATTGTGACGATGGTAACAAGTTTTCTTATCACTAAGTTTGTTATCTTAAATATTATTTATCTAAAGTAAGATTATCTCAGGATGACACGGCAAATATTTGACCGGGAAAAAATGTTCACTAGATAAAACGATGATTTTGTAATTTAGAAAATTAGAAAAGACAAAATTCAGGATGACACAGCAATTTATTTGAGACAAGAGTAATGATACAATTCCAAGGCAAAGATACTATTCCTTTAACTTCCCAATTACCGAGGGAACCAATTAATATTGATTTTATTCAACTTATCGAGTATTTTTCAAGGGACCGGGAAAAAATGTTCACTAGATAAAATGATGATTTTGTAATGTAGAAAATTAGGAAAGACAAAATTCAGGATGACACGGCACACAGGGACCGGGAAAAAATGTTCACTTTATCGAGAGATTCAAATTTACGAGTTTCAAATTATCAAAATATATCTATCTTTTTTTTTATAAGTTTATAGAGAATTGTTTTAACAAATGTTCGTTAGACAAACCTTTACTCGAGTAAAACCTCGGGCGAAGCCGGGTACATCCGCTAGTTTCTTTATAAATCAAGAAAAGCCATCCACGAACGCGTTTCGCGCTGTTGGTGTTCCTCAGCGTTTTAATATCAACACCTGACCTTTTTATTTTTTTCTATTGTTTTTTCATGTGTTAAGCGTATTTACGCAAGTTTGGCCTTAAATACCCATTTCTTGGTTTCTCAAGAAGCCACTGGGACCAAAAATCTTTTTGGTCGCAGTGGTACAACCTACTCCTCGCTGACAAGCGGCAACAGCGCGAAACGCGTTCGTGGATGGCTTTCTTGATTTATCAAGAAATTGGGTTAGCCAAATATCAGGGAACAGGCTAAATCAATGAATAGTTGATTTCTGTTCCACCAGATGGCGCTCTGCCTTCTGAAAAGCACATGTGCTAGTGGTCAGGAAATGCCTTCTTTATTTTTAATATATATACGGGTGTGTTCAAAAAGTATCGCGACTTTTGTGTTTTTTCAAAAATTATTTATTTATTCATGAATACCTATTTTGTCCCCTTCAAAGTAATCCCCATGAGATATTATACACTTGTGCCAACGGTTTTTCCAATCTTCGAAGCACTTCAAAAAATCATTTTTTAAAATCTTTTTCAGCTCCTCCTTCGATGCCGTCTTTATCTCGTCAAGCGTAGCGTAACGTCGTCCTTTCATGGGCCTCTTCAGTTTAGGGAACAATAAAAAGTTACAGGGGGCCAGTTCTGGGGAATAAGGTGGCTGCGGCATCATTAGTGTGTTGTTTTTGGCCAAAAGGTCGCGCACAAGCAACGATGTGTGAGCAGGGGCGTTATCGTGGTGCAAAAGCCAATTTTTGTTCTTCCACAAATCCGGGCGTTTCTGGCGGATTGCTTCGCGCAAATTGCGCATAACTTGCAGGTAATATTCCTTATTGACCGTCTACCCTGTGGAAAGAATTCATGATGCACCACGCCCCTGAAATCGAAGAAAACTGTCAGCAAAACTTTCACATTCGACCGAACTTGGCGCGCTTTTTTCGGTCTTGGTTCGTGCGGCAGCTTCCATTGAGATGATTGAGCTTTGGTTTCCACGTCATAACCATAAACCCACGCTTCGTCACCAGTTATGACCCTCTGGAGCAAATTTGGGTCGTCGCGGACAGAGTCCAACATCTCATTAGCAATGTTCATGCGATGCTGTTTTTGGTCGCAATTGAGCAATTTTGGTACGAATTTCGCGGCGACCCGTCTCATGCCCAAATCATTCATAAAAATCGAATGGCACGAGCCAATCGATATGTTTAGGTCCTCAGCAACTTCTTTAACGGTGATTCGACGATTGGCCAATATCATTTTCTCCACTTCATTAATTTTTTCGTCTGTTGTTGAAGTACTCGGGCGTCCGGCACTCTCTTCGTCGTTCACATCTTCTCGGCCTTCTGAGAACATTTTGTACCACCGATAAACATTGCTTCGGTCCAAGGTAGCTTCTCCGTATGCCACAGTCAACATTCGGAATGCATCCGCGCACTTAATTTCGTTTTTCACACAAAATTTGATACAGGTTCTTTGATCCATTTTTTTAATAGGTAAAAATCAAAGACGATCCAAAACACCTGCAAGCTGTCAACAATTAAGTGAACATTCAAAATGGCCGAGCTTGTCGGCATAAATGAGAGACATGAGTACCAACATAAAGCCACAAAAAGATCGAAATTCGAATATACGTAACCCGCGAAAATTCAAAAGTCGCGATACTTTTTGAACACATCTGGTATATATATTTTTCATAAATTAAAACATTAATTTATTTTAAATATTGAAGCACCTTCTTCATTACCAAATCACACGATATGCTTTGATATGTGTCCAACATATATCCATTTAATATTCCTAAAGAGTTGAGTGTCAATGTTTTATAAAAATATATATATGTTATTAAAAAAAATGAGATTTGATTTTCTGCTTGAATTTAGATCAAGTTGAGGATTATCGTAATGGAGATGCAGTCGTGGTTGAATAATAATCTTGAAAATATGAAATCTTGATCACCGATTCTTTATTTGAGCTAAGGAATATATAACTAAACATAATTCGATAAAAGTAATGCCTGGCTTAAGGCGAGTAGAATAAGGAAAAACAAAAGATCATTTACATAATGTACAAAGGTTTTGAGCCGGCCATTGGGATAAGACAACAACGAGTTTTTATAGGGGAAGCATGAACTCTGGCGGTCGATTTAATAATATTTGAATCTATGAAATTATAATTTAAAATAAAAATAATATTTTTATATAACATTTCCCCCCTGTGAAGAAAATAATATGCGTAGAGAGAAAGGTGATAAAAAATATAGTTAAAAAAAAGATATAATGATTTTTGTGTATATACTCTATCTTATGAGAACTTTGTTAATTTTAGAACTATTTGTACAATAATTTACAAAACAATACTAATCCATCGTGTAAATAATTAATAATATATATATAAATAATACTGGCACATCACAATAGTCCTTTGGACTTCGTGCTTTTTGTAACAATAAAAAAAATTAATTGAAATAAAATAACGAGAGGTGATATTCACTTATATTGTTTTTTTATATAGTAACCAATAGACAGGAAAGCACAAAATGGTATATAGTGTGAATGATTATAAATATTGTTGGTAAAAAGTGAATAAAAATGTGATATTCCACAATCATATTGGTTTTTGAATGGGAACCAATATAGACAGGAAATGGGAAAATAATATAAATGTAGACAAAAATTATTGGTAGAGAGTGAAAATGAAATGCATGATTAACAAAAGGTGAGAAATAAAAGGGTGATATACCATTATCATATTGGGTTTTGAATGGGAACCAATATAGACAGGAAAGTACAACAATTAAATGAAGGAAATGTGAAAGATGACAAAATTTATAGGGAATTTTAAATATAAGATGGAAATGTGTGTGAAGCTATAAGGTATAGTGGTCATATTATAGGGAATTTGGAACATATTGAAAAAAAAGGAAAATATGAGAAACATTGAAGTTTAGGTAATTTTTAATAAAAATTTATGATATGCGAGAAAGATATATTGATTTGTTGTTGTTTTTCCTGGCCGACTGTTTTACATATAGTGTGCTAACTTAAAATTATTTGAAGGGTGTAAATGGTTTAACTTAAATGCAAATATTTAAAGGTATAAATATGGAATGGGAAATATATTTTTAGGTACAAATTATGCAGAGAAAAATAAGGTGTAAAAGAATTAAAAGTTGTACTATTTAAAGGCAAAAACAACTATGGTAAAATTGGTATCTAAATATAATTTGACAAATTTGTATATAACTATAAGTAAATAGGCGATTGAAAACTATTGTGAATAATGGGTGATAACTTAAAGTTAAAATGAGGAAAACTACGAAAAATGTTGATACATAGTACCTTGGGTTGGGTGATTCTGGCTGGAGTTGATTTCCGGAGATGGCTGGTGTTGGACGGAAGATGTGATGGCTGGAGATGGAAGGGAGAAGGCTGCTTGGAACTTCTTGAGATGGAGATGGCTATGTTTGCTTGTGGTGAATGCTATTTTTGCTTTTATTAAGCTATGTCTGATTTGCATAATTTAAAATGGGCTGTGTTTGGTTGTAGTAGGTTAAAATGACTATTTTTGATTGTAGTAATTTTCATATTTGAATTTGAAAAGTTTTGCTTTTGTCATTTTGAAAAAATAAACAGGTAAATACCCTGTCGGCTATTATTATAAAACAAAAAAAAAAAATAGAGATTTTCTGTTGTATTTTTGATCATATTAAGGATTATGGTGATGGAATTATTTGCTGGTTCTTTTTAGGATTAAATGGTATTGGTAATGCAGTCGTGGGTAAAATCTTGAAATTATAATAAAAATATTGAAGATCAGAGATTTATTTACATAATGTACAAAAGGTTTGAGCAGACCATTGGGATAAAACAACAACGAGTTTTTATAGGGGAAGCATGACCTCTGGCGGTCTATTTAATAATATTTGAATCTATGAAATTATATAATTTAAAATAAAATAATATTTTTATATAACATATATATAAGGTGTAGACATCAACTTTCAATTACCATAACTATATAGTAAGATCATAAACTCCAAAGGAGTTTCTTCTATAGAACATGTTTATTTCGCTAGCTTTCGAATGACATCGTTCTTCAACAGGTGTAAAGATATTTCAAAGACGTCTTTACGCCCATTGAAGAACAATGTCGTTCGAAAAATAGCGAAATAAACATGTTCTAAAAAAGATGCTCCTTTTGAGTTTATAATCCTACTATATATTATATATATTATATATATATATATATATATAAGTCTCCAATGTAATTTCAGAATGGAATTTTGAAATATAGAAGTATTAACGAACAAATCTCCCTCCCATAATGGTTTGGAGTTTCTGCCTATTCGGAACGTTAGTAAACTCTCGCCTAAATACTTATTTATGTTCTCCGCGTCATAAAAATAAAATGGATCAGAGAACTAATATTAATTTTATATTAACTTGATTAGTGTCTATCTGAAAATAAACAAATGATTATTAAAGTGTACCATGAGAATGCTTCATTTTGTTTATATGCGTTTAAATGATATTCAATAATTAAAAATTTGACTTTCGACAATATCATTACGTGCATAAAAATTTTGATAATATTCTTTATACAGTTACGAGCGTCATTCCTCATATCCTAATCTACAATCAGTCATCAGTTTTCATCTCTGTCACCGTTTGCTTATTTTTTGGAATGGCGCCCTCCTATTGGTTGGCTACGGTCACGCCATCTTTGCCCCCCCCCCCCCCCATCATGCCCACCACTCGCCTTTTTTTTTTAATGGCGCTCTCCTATTGGTTGGCTACGAACACACCACCTTTGCCCCCCCCCACACCCCCCCCCCCCCATCATGCCCCCCCCCCCCCCCCCTTCGCTATTTCGTCTTTGTAACTATTGTGTTGGAGCGAGTCGCTCCCTAAATAAATGCATATATTAGATAATAACCAAATGGAATCCTCTCTTTCTTTTACCCAATAAGAGACGCCTACGGAAGCCAACAGTACATAGACAGATAAAGCACATAGGCTATAGTTATTAACTAACATATGCAATTATTTAAGGCGCCAATTTATAATTGTAACAAATAGTATTTGAATCAAAACATTCAATCGGATAAAACACGGGCGTTGCCCGGGTCATTCGGATAGTATTTAATAAGTGAAAGGTAAAGGGTATTTTTCGTTACAAAGGTCTAATTCCATAAAGGTTTCTCCAATTTCTCTGTCAAGTAGGAATGTGAGTAAAAGCCGTCTATAAATGTATGGTATTATGTTTACCTTTAATGTAGATTTTTATTGTTGTTCTTTGTTTAGAGAGAACCTATTATACTGATTTATAATCCTATAACCACGTGGTCATCTGCTTTTCTTTCATTGCCGTACTCTGTTAAGCGGGAACGTGTTATTTTTGAAAGCTTTATGACTATAGTAAAGCCTTTCTTTTTTTATTGAAAACTGTTCTAGCAAAGAACTTTGTTATCCACTATTTTTTCTGATTTTCTGAGCCGCCGCTTAAGGCAGTCGTTAATGCACGGAACATTTTTTTCTAACCCTCGGTTATATTTGCTCTAGAAGATGGGCTAAAATATAACATCGTTTAAAGCTTTTTCAGCCCGGATCGCGGGTGAAAAGAATTGGTATACGAAGGAAGACGTATATAACAACATACCTCTGCTTTCGAGTTGGAAGGAGTAGAAAGCTAAATTGTTATATGAGGTAGTATAACCATGCTCTCTAATATTTTATCTATAATATATATATAAATATAATTCATAATTGAATAATATATTTATAAAGTGGTATATATTCCTTTTGAGAAGGGGTATATCTATGGAGAAATGCGTTAGCAAATATAAATGGGAAACGTCTACGTTTTGCGCCACTTTGAAACTTCTGCTTGCATGGATTAATCTCCGTGAATAATTCAGTTTTTGTCAAAGTGTTTTATATTTTATAAGTGTATGCATATCTACATGTAGTAATATTTAAAATGGTATTTTCTGTTTTTAAACTCTTTTGAAACTAAATTGAGAGGTTATGATCGTTTAACTTGAAGTAGAGCAGACGAAATGTTTTGCTTATCTACTTATATAATTGCCTTATTCTGTCTGTCTGTCTGAAGCTCACGGATTGAATGCGCGCCCATT
>CP092886.1:88244539-88475003 GCA_030710605.1 Cordylochernes scorpioides | reverse complement strand
ACTGTGAAAAAAGGAATTAATGAGCAAGCATTTGAAACATATGTAAAAGATTATATAGAAGGTCGTACCTGGATCTGTAAAGAAAAAAAAAACAATTTTTTTCTTAAAATATTTCGAGAGATTGCTCCCTCTTTATCAATTTATTGCACAGTGAATTTAATTTACAATTTATTGTACATCATATGGAAACAAATTTGTCATTGGTCAAAAATAATTATTGATAATGATAAAAAAAAATTAATAATAATAATAATATAATAAAATATTTTGAAAATTAAAGGCTTTTTAGTAATGCAGTATTTTTTAATGTTTTTGAAACAAAATTTAAGGAAATAAAAATAAGAAACAAATTAAGTTGACTGCGATTATTAGAAAAAAAATTAAGTTAAAAGAGACAAATAAGGTTCGGGGATTTCTTCGTATCTATTTACACTAGCAGGGTCCTTCATTGATGCTATGGCCTCCAGGAACTTCCTATGGTGCGAGTTCTGGATGCCCCTGTAAATAGTGGAAGTATTTTCCCAATCTGGCTGAAGTCCCGATCGGAGACCATGCTCCACCATGGCAAACCTTTCCTTTGCATACTTCCAAGAAGATTTGTGTTCTTGGAGTCTGGTCCCAAGGAAACGGCCTGTCTCTCCAATGTAGGATACATTGCAGCTTTTACATGGGATCCTATACACAACGTCCTTTGTGTTCCCTATCTCCACTTTCTGCTTTGTTATTGTATTTCGGACTATAGTTTTTAAAGATGGTGCATTTTTGAAAACAGTGGTTATTCCAGAATTTTTTAAAATATGCGCTATTTTCTCAGCTCCTGCTCCATATGGCATTATACATTTATTTTTCAATTATTTTTACTATAAAAGATATTAATTTTATACGAATGTTTGTTGATGAATTTTGTAACTCTAGATTTGAAGGACTTTTCAAGAGAAGTGGGATCCATCACCAACTTACCACCACATACTCACCACAAAGTAATGGAGTCGCAGGGAGAGTGAATAGGACTCTTATAGATACAGCGAGAACCTTACTAATTGACTCAAAATTACCCATGAAGTTTTTGGCAGAGGCAATTGCTACAGCTGCATACATTAAGAATTGTAATCCCACAGGTCTATCAAACACCATACACCTATGCAGAGATGGAATGGCAGGAAACCATCGGTCAAACACATTCGAATATTTGGATGTTTGACACATTGGCTTGATAGCAAACCAAGAAGAAACAAGTTTTCACCAAAGGGTAGAAAGGGAATATTTATTGGTTATTCCATTAAAAGAAAAGCCTACAGAATATATGATATAATGACAAAGAGAATCCATGAAGTCAGATCAGTAAAATTTAGTGAAGATAAGAGAGGAATTGATTATGCAAATAATATTCAGGAAGATACTAATTGTGATAACACAACACACTGGTCAACAAGATTTTTGCACAAGAGAACCTTATTATGTTTCTAGTGTAACTTTTCATGCTGAACTCAAAAATCTAATCAGAAATTTCTCATCACCTATGGTTTTTGCGTGACGGTCTTTTTTTTTAGTATTGGGATAAATACAGTAAAAAATGCAAACAATGTTACGTAAGCAGTTTTGCATAACCCTTATTACATTACACTGGTTTATCAAAAATATTTTTCTTTGTCCACAAAGAAATAGCATCTTATATACATGTCCTGAATCCAAATATATCATTAGTTTTTTTTCTATTACGCAATATTTCTGAGATACACCTACTTGAAATTTGGAAATATTGTTAATATATAGGCATATATGAACGAAACATATTTATTTATTGAAAAGCAGTGACAGTGGATTTTCTTCTATACTTTGCTTGTGGTAGATCCCTCTTTAGTGTTCACCAGTAGTCGGCAAGCATAGCGGGATTCCATTTACCTTGGTACCGCTTCTCCATGCTTGATATATCTTTATGAAACCTCTCACCATGCTCATCGCTAACTGCGCCAAGATTGTCTGGAAAGAAATCTAGTTGTGAATGCAGGAAATGAATCTTGAGGGACATGTTACATCCCAGTGCCTTGTAGGAAAGAAACAGATCATTAACTATGTCTCGGTAATTTTCAACCTTGACACTTCCTAAGAAGTTTTTGAAAACGTTTCTAAAGGAATTCCATGCTGCTGCTTCAACTTCATTCAAACTATTTTGAAAATTTAAATCCTGCTGCAATTCTCGAATCTGAGGTCCAACGAAAATGCCTTTGTAGGATGGTTGTTGATGTGCTGTGTTGGTGTGGCTTGTGGAAAGGCTGCTGATAAAATTATAATTAAAATTAATGTATTTAAAGCAAGAAATTATAAAGAGAAAAGAAGCAACGGTTGCAGTAACGGCCGTTGGAGTTTTTAGCCCTAGATGTTTACCGCTAAAACCCAGCGTCTCTGATGACGTCCCACGCGCATGCGTAGTGAAGTGTTGACGCCCGCGGCTCGCTCAAGCAAAGTGTAGTCGCCACACTACTCCCCCTCCAGTAGGATCTTTCCAGCGATCCTATGCAATCTTATTGGCTTGTTAAGTTCGGGTCTTGGGAAAACATCGGTCCTTCTGATGTGAAAGCAGGCTTGAGGCGGTCGATTGACACCCACGTGGATCTCTTTTTAATTTCCAGTTTGTAAATTTTGGGTTTCCTAAAAAGGACTTCAAAGCTTCGATTTGCGTATGCAGGTCTTGGATTTGCGTCATCAGCTGATGGTGGGCTTCCGCGCTCTGACCAGTGCTTGGTTGGTCCACTGCTGAGACCGTTGGCAGTATGGCTTCGTGTATGTTGTCTGCCATTTCCGCCAGCTTACTCAAACTTGTTTCAGAGGATGCTGCGAGAGCGTCCCTTATGTCCTGAGGTAGGCGTCGAGTCCACATCATTTTCAGTGCTGTATCGGAGAAATTTCTTCCTGCCTGATGTTGCATCGCGGCAAGGACTGTTGATGGCTTCTGATCTCCCATGGGACGCCCATCCAGAACCTGTAAGATTTTAGTTTTATTTGATTGACCGAGTCGTTGGAGAAGGCCTGCCTTCAGCGCATCGTATTTACCAGAGGGTGGGGGGGGGGGGACGTTACGATGTCCGCGACGTAAGTAAGGGTTGGCTGGTCTAGGCTCGTTACCGTTGCTTGGAATTTAGTTTCGTCGCGGGAGATCTCGGCTAGACCGAAAGCGGCTTCTAGCTGGCTTATCCACAGTTCAACGTTGTTGGGCCAGAATGGTGGTGCACGGAAAGCCAATCTTGATATTTGGGAGGGTGCCGTGGATTTTGGCCCTTCCGGATGTTCCGTAGTTGCGTCTTGCATTCTGGGGCTGTTGAAAGTTTCGTGGATGAAATAAAAAAATATATAGAAGTGTGATTAAAATAACTTTTGCATCACGTCCGGCTCACCAATTTGTAGGATGGTTGTTGATGTGCTGTGTTGGTGTGGCTTGTGGAAAGGCTGCTGATAAAATTATAATTAAAATTAATTTATTTAATGCAAGAAATTATAAAGAGAAAAGAAGCAACGGTTGCAGTAACGGCCGTTGGAGTTTTTAGCCCTAGATGTTTACCGCTAAAACCCAGCGTCTCTGATGACGTCCCACGCGCATGCAATCGCAAAGTGTAGTCGCCACACCTTCTTTAATCTTCGCTTCACTTATACTAGAAAATTTTTGTTTTAGGTAGGCAAATCCACTGGCATTTCGATCCATTGCCCTGACAAAGTTCTTCATTAATCCCAGTTTAATATGTAATGGTGGTAAGTAAATATTTTCTGAATCGATCAGGGGTAGATTTGCAATATTTTTATATCCTGGAGTAAAGATTTTACGGTTTGGCCAGATTTTTTAAATGTAATGCATTTCCCTATCTCTGCTATCCCACTCACACAGAAAACAACAAAATTTTGTATATCAATTAAGAAGTTTCAGAAGATGAGTTTCTTTTAATTGTAAAAACGTTAAAAGCTTTCGGGCAAAATTCCTTCGACAGGCAAAATATAACTACACTATTAGTGTAGTTATAAATAGTGTAGTTATATTTTGCCTGTCGAAGGGTTTTTGCCCGAAAGCTTGTAACGTTTTTACAATTAAAAGAAACTAATCTTCTGAAACTTCTTAATTGATATACCTTACTGGAAGAGTCTTTAACATTTAAAATTTTGTATATCCAAGCTGTAATCCACGCAAGAGAGCAACGACTTTCAAATCGATGCATATTTTCCAACCGTATTTTTCATATTCTATCTTTTTCAAAATCAGTTTCATGTTTTCGTAAGTCTCTTTCATGTTGGATGCATGTGCTATTGGCACTGATGGGAACTTATTTCCATTGTGAAGGAGAACAGCTTTCATACTAATTTTTGAAGAATCAATGAATAAACGCCACTCTTCTGTATCATGGTTATGACCAAGCGCTTCCATTAGACTAACAACATCATTGCAATATACTAAATCATTCTCTTGTGAAAAGAAGTCCTGAAATTCATCTTGACGCTTGCGAAAAAAGCATAATTTTGTGCCTTTATGCAGCAGATTCCAGCCTTTTAACCTAGAGCCTAAAAGTTCACTCTGTTTTTTGGATAAATCTAAATCACGTACGAGGTCGTTCAAATCTCCTTGGGTTAATAAATGAGGTTCAGATAAAGCACCTGCTTCAAAATTTGTGTCATCCCACTGTTGCTCTCGTCTATCTGAATCATCGTCACTAAATATTACATTTTCAGGAGGCTGTGGAACAGGTAAAATATCACTATGAGGAACCGGTCTCATAGCAGAAGGCAAATCTGGATATTAAACTGTATGTCTTGATTTGGATGTAATACCTGTAGTCTTTGTCAAACAAAAATAACAGTCTGAAGAATGGTCTTTAGGTTCCCTCCGTATCATTGGAACCTCAAAAGGCATATGACGTTCACCTTTAATCTACCATGTAAGATGTCGAACACAAATTACACAACAATGGTGAGGAGCCCAAGTCTTATCTTGGTCACCGATTTTAAAGCAAAAATAAAGTTCATAGCACTTTTTGATGAGCGGTGTTAAGTTTCGCCTTTGAACTCTGAAAGTTAATTCCCCACAAATATAACAGAAAATATCAGGAATATTAATGCAACGCCTCGGCATATTGACACAGTCTAGTGCACACGATTTATAAAATCAAATCGATAGAGAAGAATAAACTAATCACTTCAAATTTACCTGTCACTTCTGCTGCAAATCTATTAAACAAATCGTGTTAGGTTCAATTTAAACATATATATTAAAACTGTTAATGAGCAAATAGCATTACAGAGCTTGTCGTTATTTTTGAGTTGAAAGCAAAACAGATTATAATATTATATAATAATAAATTATATATATTCAATAAAAATTTCAATAATTTGTTATTTAAATTAATATTTATGATTCTTAAAGAGCAAAATTTAATTAATAACAAATAAAATAAAGCTTTTGGCTCCACATACCAACTCTTCTTGTCAAAAATAAAGCGCTAGCTTAGTTAATGATGTAACTTAAAAAATGCTTACGTAACATTGGTTGCATTTATTACTGTATTTATCCCAATACTAAAAAAAGACCATCAGGCAAAAACCATGGGTGATGGGAAATTTCTGATTAGATTTTTAAGTACAGCATGATAAGTTACACTAGAAACACCATCAGGTTCTCTTGTGCAAAAAAAAGTTTTTTTTTTGTAGACCTGTGTAATTTGACCTATAAAGTAAATTGTGAAGAAATGGTTGAAGACTTTCTTATCTTGAAAGAAGACAATCCTGTCCCAGAGAGTGAAATGAAGTCTCAAGAGGATACTTCAGTAAAACCAGGTGGTGACACTGAAAATGACTCAACACAAACTGAACCAATACAGGAAAGATGTGTAAAAGGAGGAAGAAAGAAAGGAGAAACAAAGAGCATCTTAGAAGAACGGCACAAAGCAAGACTTGAAGAAAAAGAAAGAAAATTGATCAAAGAAGGAGTTCGACGCTCACAAAGAATAAAGGATAGGAATGATGCAAACTTAATTATGGAAATAGATCATTATATTCCGGAGAACTTTAAAGAAGCAATGGATAGTGGAGAAAGAAATGAATGGCACAAAGCAATGGAAGAAGAGCTCAGTGAGATAGAGAAACATAAAGTATGGACACTAGTACCAAGGGAAAATTGTATGAAAGTCATCAATAGTAAATGGGTCTACAGTACGAAGAAAACACCAAGTGACGGCAATATATAAAAGAAAGGCCAGACTGGTTGCTGTTGGATGCAATCAAATATATGGTGTGGACTATAAGGAATCTTTTCACCTGTACTCAAAAAGGAAAGCTTGTGAACAATAGTAGCTCTTGCAACACAACAGAATTTAATCATAAAGACTTATGATGTGAAGACAGCTTATCTCTATGGTGAGTTAGAAGAGACAGTATACATGAGACAACCAGATGGTTTTATGCAAAAAGGAGAAGAAAACAAAGTGTGTAAATTGGAAAAAAAGCCTGTATGGTCTATCACAATCAGGAAAATGTTAGAACAAAAAGATCGATGAAATTTTATACCAGTTGGGAATGATTAGAACCAAATGTGATCCATGCGTCTATAAACTCCAGAGAGGAGAAGAATATGCAATACTGGGTCTATATGGAGATGATTTCATCATTGCTGGAACTAGTGAGGAAATTAATGACAACCTAGCCTCAGAAATAGAAAAATATGTTACTCTAACAGAAAAGAAAGATAGCGAACCATTCATTGGAATTGAAATAAAAAGGGCAGAAGATGGATTTTATCTATCTCAGACTCATTATATTGATACAATTATTTATAGATTTGGACTGGAAGAATGCAACAGTGTGCAGACACCTGGAGATCAAAATCAAAATTTGGATGAATATTTGGACTCTAAGCCAGTAGATAAAACTGTATACCAGGAAATGATTGGATCACTAATGTACCTTTCTATGGGTACTCGACCGGACATATCCTTCAACGTCAGCAATTTATCATAGTATAGTAATTAGACGAAAAACATGGTGAAGGAAAACGAGTTTTTTTTATTGATGCATAGGTGCAAGCTTTCGGGTAAAAACCCTTCAACAGGCGAACAATGAAGCGCGACTTATAAGTACTATGGTACAAATGGTATATATATATATATATAAAGAAAGTTTTTAAACTATTTATATATGTTAATATCAACGGAAGACCGATTTTGAGTAAAGTAAATATTAAATCTGCAGTCTGAAACCACGAGACGGCGCGTGATTAGGGCTATTTAAATAAACATGTGGGAGGTTTAAATAAAGGACAGGAGTGGATGATAAGATTCTGGGAGATCTATTTTTCTGTTGATGCTGTTCAGTTTGTGGGATACTATGGATTCTAGAATAAGTCTTTGGTGTAAGATATGTATGTGCCTGTAATGTATGGTGGGGTTTTTGATGTTGAAAGTGTGGCCTGTGCTCTGCATATGTTGATAAATGAGGGATTTGGTATCTTGTCTGGAAATATTACGGGAATGTTCAGTCATCCTGATGGCCACAGATCTACCTGTCTCACCAACGTAAGTGGTAGGACACTGTTCACATGAGACGGAGTAGACTGCGCCCATAGAACGAAGAGGGTCAGGAGGAGCTGAGGACTTAGTATGAGGATGACGGAGGGATGAAATGTTGGTGAGACAGGTAGATCTGTGGCCATTAGGATGACTGAATATTCCCGTAATATTTTCAGACAAGATACCAAATCCCTCATTTATCAACATATGCAGAGCACAGGCCACACTTTCAACATCAAAAACCCCACCATACATTACAGGCACATACATATCTTACACCAAAGACTTATTCTAGAATCCATAGTATCCCACAAACTGAACAGCATCAACAGAAAAATAGATCTCCCAGAATCTTATCATCCACTCCTGTCCTTTATTTAAACCTCCCACATGTTTATTTAAATAGCCCTAATCACGCGCCGTCTCGTGGTTTCAGACTGCACATTTAATATTTACTTTACTCAAAATCGGTCTTCCGTTAATATTAACATATATAAATAGTTTGAAAACTTTCTTTATATATATATATATATATATATATGCCATTTGTACCATAGTACTTATAAGTCGCGCTTCATTGTTCGCCTGTTGAAGGGTTTTTACCCGAAAGCTTGCACCTATGCATCAATTAAAGAAACTCGTCTTCCTTCACCATGTTTTTCGTCTAATTTCAAATCAGGAAGAATTCTCTATCTATATTTATAAATTCATTATTACAGTATAGTAATGATCCAAGAGAAATACACTTAACTGGAGTTAAAAGGATTTATAGATATCTGAAGGGAACAAGAAATAAAATGTTGGCATATAAGTCAAAAGACAACAATATCACAATAAGTACTGATGCGAGCTGGTGCACAACCCGAGACGCAAAATCCTATTCAGGCTATACAGTCAAACTTGGCGACAACTTAATAAACTGGAGAAGTAGAAAGCAAAATTTATTAGCCTTGTCTACATGTGAAGCAGAACTTATTTCAATATGTGAAGGCATTTCAGAAGTATTATGGTTAAAGGGATTACTAGAAGAACTTTGTGAAAAAATTTAACTTTCCCAATTACCTTAAAAAGTGACAGCCAGGTTGCAATAAACTGGATACAATTGACAAGATTACTTCACGAACAAAGCACATAAACCGAAAGTATTATTTTGTGAAAGAGGAAATTCAAAATGGAATCAAGCTGGAATACACTAAAAGTGAAGACATGGAGGCGGATATACTAACGAAGAGTCTACCTAAGGACAAACTACGGAAATGTGCAGATAGCCTTGGACTTGCTGATTAGGGCTTACACACAGGGCAGCGTATGTTGTATATATATTAATTAATTGTTACCACAGAGTGTGTGTAAGCTCACAGGTAAATAGGCGCTAACCGAAACAGAAAAAAGTTCATTTTTTTCAATATTAGTTTCCCTTTTATATTTTGTTCTCTCTTTTGTAAATCAATAAATATAATGTTTAATTAATAATTATTGGAATCAGTTTCATTAATTATTCTAAGCAAAGTCAACAGTTCGTTATAGAGGTAGTTCGCTATTTCAAAAATCGCAAAGTTCATTATAACGATGGTATTTTGAATGGAATGGAATTGGGAATCGCCTTAGGTTAGTTATAAGTAAGGTTCGCTATATCCAGGGTTCGTATTAGCGGGGTATTACTGTGTGTGTATATAGAATTATTTAAAAAGAAATTATGTAAAATTTAATAAATTTAGAGTCACAGAATTTGAATATTAAATATAAGTTAATCATTAAATCAGAAAAGCAAGCTAAAATTCTGTATTAAATAATACCTTAAGATATAAGTTTAAAATGTATATATTTGCCAGTTAATTTTAAATATAAGAGTTTTTTTTCAATATATTTTTAATAAATAAATAGATAAAATAGAATAGGGAAGAAACATCAGCGGGGCTTCAGCAGTTACGTGTCATAATCTGGGTACAAAGGAATAAGTGAAGAGATAGGTTAAGAAGAGAGCAAAGACGAAAATACTCCTTCTCTTATACCATTTTTTAAAAATATATATATACCAGCGAATATACTCGGCTTCGCCCGGTTTTTACCCGAGTGAAGGTTTGCCTAACGAACAATTTTAAAACGGTTCTAGCAAACATCTAATCCCTACTGAATCTATATTTGTCAAGTTGAATTTATGTTTGATACTCTGCTCCACCTAGCTGTACCCGTTCACACCACACGTTGCTGTGTTTGAACAAAAAGGCAGTTTTGATACCTCAAACATAATTTATTAATGATCAAATGCATATAATAGGTCAAAATAAAAATTAACAATAAAATTATCCCTACATATATGTCATTTGAATATACCATCTGCAAAACAGATATACATAGTTGATGGTAAAATAAACATGCTTCTTCACTTGTGATATAAAACAATATTGAAAACGAATTTCAATTGAGCAATAATTTTGTAGTGCTAGAACCCCAACTCTGATAAAAAAAAATTCAAAAATCTTCTCAGATATATATGGTAATTTAAACCAGCAACCTCATATTGTATAATACTTTTAACAAGATTTTCATGTTGTATAATAGAAACACATCTGTAAATGATTATACGCATGATTGACATGTCATTACATCATCATATGTAATGTACTTTGTAGAGACTGAGGATAAATAAATAAAACTCTGTAATAGATTAAGAGTTGAGCTAATCAAGAGATTGAGATAGAAGTCCAACGATGTCTAAAGATAGCAAGATCACAGGGCGTTGCCAGAGTGTACAATTTCGCCTCCGATCCACGCTCTTGTTTCACATCCGCTGAAATTCAATACTTCCTCTCTCGGCAAAGATATATAAGACCTCCGCCCTAGCCGAAATTATAGTCACTTCACCATCAGCGGGAGCCCTCGTCACTTCATAGTCTGATGCTCGACCATGCCGTAGATGAGTAAGAAAACTTCTTATCTCTCCATCTTTCGCTGCTTAGCTCGACCCCTATCTGTTCACGGAACTTTCCTAATGCAACTGTGTCTCTTCGTTTTTGTGTGGACATTCCCAAGCTTTCCACTCTGCCTCGACCATGACTGCCTGTACTCTGTGAGAACTGTTAAAGGTCTTCCAAGGTGCAGAGAGGTACTGGTAAACTCTCCACGCCCTGACTGTCACACTCGGTTACTACAGGTTTGACCCTCTCGGTTACCACACCACAGCGAGAGGCCCTCGGTTACCATATATATATTGTAGCGTAGAAATCAAGCCCTGAAATATCCTAATATGTAAAAGTATTTATTGATGACGTCACAGCGACGAGTCGACAATTATTAACAGGTCAGCCAAACTATTTACAGCTAGAGAATCTTAAGCAAGCAAGCAAAGAAATATTTTAAAGATGATTTCACAAATACAGATTAATATATATTTTTATAATCTGTTGAATATATTTTCTCATTGAATAATATTAAATTAAATATTTCTTCGCCACATAGCCTCCTCCTATAAAGAGCATCGACCCGATGCTCAGCAGGAGACTTACGTCGTCAGTCTTAAGATCTAGTAATATGGCCAGGGATATTTTCAGGTGACTGCGGTGGATGTCTTCTTTCAGTTGAGATATCTTCTTCATGAGGACTTGGTAGGTCTATGTTTATGTCAAGGTAGCTTTTTTTAATTTCTACGTGGTCGGCAAGGAGGGATTTTATAACTTTACGGCCTCACCTCCAATGTGGTCTATCATCTAGTTTTAATGGCGGGTCGTCCAGCTAGATCTTCTAGCAGGTGAGAAATGTTGTCTGTTTCGACCGCGATATGAAGTAGGGCTTCGGTAGCGAGTGAAATTGATTCGTCATTGGGGTCCTGAGATTCAGCTCGAGAGTTGAAGGATGCCATTGCGTCTTGCTTTCTTTGGAAATAGTCATTTCTCCTTTCCTCATTGTGTCTCTTCCTGTCACGGCAATAGCGGACGACGTGACCTGGGCGTCCGCAGTAGAAACAGATTGGCCTTTCCTCAGTTGTACGCCAATCATTGGTGTCGCGTCTTCCTCCTTGTTTTGGGTATCGAGGTTCAGGGTGCGGTCTTATCGTTTCGGCCTCATATCTGGTATTAAAAACTGTCGGGGTTTTTCCTTCTGAGGGGGACTTCTCCTAGACTTTGAGATTGGCGCCAGGGTCCTTCCAATCACCTCCTTTACAATTTCTTCGATTGTAGCATTTTTTGGTTCCTCCCGAGGAGAGCCTAATGCCCGTGGTACCTCCTCACGAACAATTTGCCTAATCAAAGATGACAGATCTTCTCCGTCATCCTTGTCACAGAGAGAGGCTACATTTGGTAGGCGCTCGTACCTGGTTGGGGTAACTCGCCTACAACGGAGCGCTTCGACACGGCGACATTCTGTAATGAATTGCTCGGTGCTCTGTACATCCCTCGGTAGGAGTGCTTGATAAAGCTCCTCAGCTATCCCCTTCATGAGGTGGGAGATTTTATCTTCCTCGCTCATTTGAGGATCAATCTCTTTGCACAAGCACAGGACATCCTGGATGTAACATTCGGTACTTTCACCTTTTAATTGTGCCCGTGTTTTAAATTTCTTCTCCGCTTGCAATTTTGAATTTTCTTTTTTTCCGAACACATTCTCTAATTGAGATGTGAATTCCTTCCAAGTCTGTATGCTTTCTTCGTTGTTCTCAAACCATTTGAGAGCAGTTCCAGACAGATAAAAATAAACTTTAGTAAGACAAAGGGTTTCGTCCCAATGGTTGTACCTTGCCACACGTGCATACCCTTTTAACTATTTTTTGAGATCTTCACCATCCTCCCCGGAGAAAATGGAAGGGTTCCTTGGCAGATGTTGAACAACGTAGTTGCTTACCTGAGTACCTTCTTTCTTTACATTCATAGAAGTTTCTTCTGGTTCAACAGAATCAATTTTTCGTTTATTTCTTAATGGGTATCGGTCCAGTCTCTCCACCAGTTGTAGCGTAGAAATCAAGCCTTGAAATATCCTAAGGTGTAAAAGTATTTATTGATGACGTCACAGCGACGAGTCGACAATTATTAACAGGTCAGCCAAACTATTTACAGCTAGAGAATCTTAAGCAAGCAAGCAAAGAAATATTTTAAAGATGATTTCACAAATACAGATTAATATATATTTTTATAATCTGTTGAATATATTTTCTCATTGAATAATATTAAATTAAATAATTAAATATTTTTTCGCCACAATATATATAAATATATCATTTATTTTTATAGATATAAAGGATAAAGGAAGGATATATAAATATTGTTATATGCGTTTAAATATATTTTTGGAACACATAATTTTTGAAAACATTTATTAAATCTTAAATAAGATATTTTCTTTAAATATATATTAATATTGAATTTATATATATCGTATATTTTAAACTGCATAATAATGGCCCTTTTAGTATATGTTACATATCTTCCAATTAGTTAGAGCCGATACCTTATAAGATCCTACCCTTCTATTAAAATGTACACTTTCTATTTACTACCACCCCATATTTTGTATATAAACTATTTGTATTTAAACTCCCTATTTGTATTTAAACTAAAAATCGTGATGGCAAAATAAAGATCCAAAGAGTGGTCGGTCAGCGGGGACAGAGATGGAAAATGCCAAAGCCCAGATGGGGCCCCCCCTCCTCCAAGGGACTTTTTATAGACGACCCCTGTAAACAGTACAGGTTTTGGCAGGAGGCAGCAGTATGTTCTAGGGGGTGTCCTGCGGCAGACCGCTTCTGTCTCTCTCGCTCTCTCTCCATGTCTCGGTGATAGGCATCCAAGTTTGTGTCATGGCCTCTACCTTTGTCCCCTAGGCTGTCCCCGATCACTCTCGGTGCTAACATCTAGCCCTGCCTCTGCTTCTTGTTGTCCGCGTGTGGGAAGAACATCAACACTCGCCTCACGTACACGACTGTCAGTTTATCTATACGTCGGAAGGATCATTTGAAACAATATTACATATATATATTCTTTATCCTTTCCTTTATTATTATTATTTTTTTTATTATATCTATAAAAATGAAATCCAAAATCGATTTTTGTTATCGCGTTTCGCAAAATCTACGTAATAAATCATTATGAAATTTCGCATGTAGGTAGCTAGAGATTTCGATTAACATATAGGCTATTCAAAAAACTAAAAAGATTAATGTGCTTTTTTTTTTAAATGTAAACCAAAAATGCGTTAGTTCCAGCCTTTTGCCGCTTGGCGCAGTACTGGTCGCGACGATAAATGAATTTGATTGGTTAATAATTTTACTCGTAGTTTGTTTATACGATGAATGTTAGTTTGTTTACACATTGAATGTTTTCGAAGGTAAGAATATCCAATCGCCGTGAAACTTTAGGAAGTTATTTACTATACTGCTGGGAAGGTTTTTGGTTTGAATTTGATTTGAAATAAATATTCGTTGCAATTTTATTTGCAAATTTTCTACTTTCACTCACAAGCAGCGCCTCTCACGGTGTCTGGTGAAATTACAAATATAAATTGTAAAAATGCTAAAATGTGTTCCAAGTATAATAATTTTGAAATTTAATTTGAGTATTTAGTAATATAATATTCCAATGACGTAAAAAAACTTGGAACTTCAATATTAATATACAGGGTGATCCAAAAGTCCCGCACAACTTTAAAAATTAATAACTCCGCGAATATTTGCGCTAGAGCAATGCGGTGAACACCATTGTGTTCAGTATACAATGGGATCTTTTATGGCAAATAATGAAAAATTCGAAATTGAATTTAGTTACAACTTTATTCGCTAGATGGCGCCCTACCAGAATCAGCGATTCAGCGGCCAAATTATTTGATAAATTGAAAAATATAACTGAACGACACGTATTTTTACTTTTTGAATACCAGGAAATAACCCTAATAATATCAAATGATAAATTAATAAAACACCATTTCGCCAAAAGTTAGAAGAAATGGTTAACGATTTTTAAATACAATCTGAGATATGTAAAATAGGTATATGCAAATTAAAACATGTAGCAAAAAAAAATGATATTTTAGATGCGGTTTGCTGGAATCCTCTCAGCTATTTATATTTCGCAAATAATAAATTTCTATTTTTTTAAATTTAACTCTCTCTCAGTATCGATTATATTTATTTTAATTCATTTGAAAAATATTTATCTAACTCTGATGATTTATTTTACTCTGGAATGCCGTTGCTGTTTTTGTCGTGTCCAATAAAGAGCCTCAGATTCTTTTCGTTTGGCCAACAAAAAATGTCCAATTTATATACACATATATTCTTACATAATGAGACTTTAAAGAATGCAAATAATCTTCATCTATTTACATACACAACACATCTCCCCCCTTAATAATACTCCAGTCGGTCTAGGGGTTTCCTGGCTCTCTGAGGTCTAGGACTGCGGACGGGCACTTGCACAGCGGCAGCCTCCGGTTTAGGAGTGCAAGAGGGCACGTGCACAGTAACAGGCCCTGGTATATGAGTGCAAGAGGGTACGTGCACAGAAGCAGTCTCCTCCTTGTTTCCTGATGTAACCTCTGGAACCTCCTCTTCACTTTATTTCTGACTTCCACCTACAGGCTTCTCTCCTGATGTTCGAGGAAGTATCAAATTTATTGTCTCCACTTGTTTCTTTCTCACAGGTCGCAATTGATTGATATGCCTCTTATACACGACGCCCTCGCAACTTATAAGGTAGGGACAGTAGCTCAATAATTTCAAAATGGTACCTTTTTACCGTTTAGGTCCAGTTGCATAGTTGCGGAAATAAACCTCGCAACCTGTAGTAAACTGCTCCTGCCTTCTTACGGCCTCGTGAAATACCTCTCGCGGATTTCCCATCTTGGTATTAAATTCGATAATCTTGATCTTAAACTTATCTTCATTAGCAGTTCCGCGGGGGAATCCTTTATTACAGTTTGGGGGAATGCTCTATGAGCAAATAGGAATCTTTGTAGATTCGTCTCTAAATCATCCTTCCCATTATTCTTTCTCAAAAGGATTTCAAACTCTCTTACATATCTCTCAGCTAAACCATTTGTACTAGGATTATACGGACTGGTCTTAGTGTGCCGTATACCATTCGGTAAATTGCTCGAATTCGCCGGAGACAAACTGTCTTCCGTTATCTGTAACCAAAAATTAGGGCAATCCAATTCTGGCGAGAATTTCTCAAAGATGACTTATGATCGTTTTTCTGGTAATATCTTTTATGATAAAAATTTCTATCCACTTTGAGTATGCGTCTACGAAAACCAAAAACATTCTTCCCATGAACGGACCCGCTAGATCAAGATGAAGTCGATGCCACGGTTTTTCGGGCCAAGTCCATTCCGAGATGGTAGCCGGGGGCATGCTTGCCGATTCTTGGCATTCTCTACATTCTCTAGTTAACTCCTCGATGTTACTGTCTATGCCTGGCCACCAGAAAATACTGTCTGGCAATCATCTTCATTTTAACAATCCCCATGTGTATTTCATGCAAGTCATTTAAAATTAAAGATCTTAATTTTTGGGGAATTACCACTCTTTCACGCCATTGAAGACAACCAAACTCCAAACTTAATTCCTCATTGATCATATAATGAGGAGCTAGTGGGTTTTCTCTCGGTACCCTTGTGAATTTCCACACACAGTTGCCTTCTCTAACATTCCTTAATACTATAGACAGTATTTTATCTTGGGGCGTCTCATTATCCACCTCCATAAAAGAGAACGGTACCTCATTCGACTTCCTAAGAAGTACCTGGTCTTCATCAAGAGACTCCCTGACACTCGATTCTAAAGGAAGACGTGACAATGCGTCAACATTGGAATTATCACTAGTTTTTCGAAATTCCACAATATAATTAAATGCAGCTAATTTTAAGGAACACATTTTAATTCTGGATGATGCACATATGGGAATTGGTTTATGAGGTGAAAATATATGAATTAAGGCCGGTTGTCTGTGACCAATACAAATTTTTGTCCCAGTAAGTATTGTCTGAATTTCTCAACGCCAAAGGTTATGCTCAACGCTTTCTTTTCTAGTTGAGAGAAACGTTTTTCCGCTTCAGTTAATGTTCTAGAAGCAAAAGCTATAGGGCATTCTTCCTTTCTATCATTTCTATGACTCAGAATTACGCCTAGTCCATATTCCATTAATAATGATTTACATTTTTAAAATAACATTCGATATTTTTTCGTCCAATTCCATCTACAATTTTTATTCAAAAGTTGATAGAATAGCGCTAAAATGTTTGCTATATTCTATATGAATCTATAATAATAAATTAAGAGTCCTATGAAAGATCTCAATTGCGAAACATTCTTTAGGTTCAAGCGCCTCTATCAATGCTTTAATTTTATTTTCCTGCAACCAAAATATCATCTATGTAGCAGGCCACACCTGGCAAATCAGAAAATAGGCCTTCCATAATCCTCTGAAATTTATTTGGTGCTACCGCTACGTCATATAGTAGTCTTTGTTGTGTTTATATCAACTACAGCTTTGGCTTCTTCCGCTAACATTACTTGTAAGTAAGCCTGTGATAGGTCTAGAGTCGAAAGTACGGTGCTTGTAGATAATTTTGAAAAGATCTAATCGATCGATGGAATGGGATACCTATCTAATTCTATTGCTTTATTAGCTGTACATCTAAAATCACCACATATCCTTAACTACTATCCTTTTTTGATGCCCCTACTATTGGAGCGGTCCAATATGCATGAACTATAGGTTATAAAATGCAAGAATTCACTAAACGATCAATTTCATTCTCTACTTTGTTTTTTATAGAGAAAGGTAAACCTCTGGCCTTTACAAAACACAGGAGTCACATCCTTTTTTAAATTAAAATTTATTCTAACGTCCTTTAGACAGCCCACATCTTTGTTAAACAAATCTGCATACCTATCCATCAAATTTTTATATATTTAAATATATTTCTATTATATTCACTATTTAAAATTTTAATGCTAAACAATATGGAATAATCAAGTTTCAACTGTTTAAGCCATTCTCTTCCTAATAAAATTACCTGGATTTTATCGTTTACAACTATTAATCGTAAATATTGGTTGGCTTCTTTTACAAAAACATTCTTTTGATCTATAATCTCTATTGATTTACCACAAAAGGATTTTAATCTTAAATTTGTTGGAAATAATATTTTACCTTGCCAATAATTCTTATAAATATCTTTAGGTATTAACGTAACTGGACTTCCTGTATCTATTGTAAAGCACAAAGAATAATCATCTACTGTTAAATTTATTGTGGCATCAGTTTCGCCCTGTACAGAATATATAGAGTCTTCTTGTACAAATTTACATCCCCATTCTTTTACTAGATTTGCAGACCCTACTTAAATGACCCAGTTTATTACATTTTAAAACAAGTCTTTGTTCTATGAGGTAAAACAGATGCCACGTGTGAATGTCTTTCACCACATCTATAACACACTATTTTGCCTTTGCCACTTTGCCTGAAAGGTCTATACTGCGCCGTACTATTATTGTACTCACCCTTTTTATCCTTTCAATTCACAGGGGATATCTTGGCCACTAATATATCTTGTAATTCTCTTGTATTTATCTCCGCCAATTCGAACGAGATCGCCACTGCAAAAACTTTATCCAGGGTGACATCGTCGTCCTCTTGTAGTAGCTTCTTTTGCAGGATTTCCGACTTGATTCCAGCCACAAAACGGTCTCGCATCATGGTTCCCAACATATGGACGAAATTACAATTTATTGCCAAAGATAAAAATCTGCATCGCTGTGGTATCACTTTCTTCTTTGGATCCAAATGCAGCTTAATTCTTTGAATGATAGTATCATAGGGTTGATCTTTCATTAGACCAGGAAGAAAATGTCGTTTCCCTGCTTCAAAGTTTCAGAATCTGGTAGCGAGGTAAAAATCAGCACTTTAATCTCCTCCTTCAGATGCCAAAAAGAAAGCCTCAAATTTTTGTACAAAAAGATCGAAGTGTCCTCCACTGGGCTATAGCATCTAAAAGGTACTATTAACTTTGAACTTGTCGTGCTGATCTTTTCTACTCCTTTGTTTTCTTGATCCAGATAGTTTAAAAGATGTAATCTTAACCCATTTTCCTATTTTTCCTCTCCATAATCCGAGAGTCAGATTTGTGTAAAAGATGTAGTTGTTATACTTGCATAGACACCGTTTTCCTCAGCCTTTTACTGGCTCTGTAGATCGCGCATCCTCGTCGCCACTTTTGTTGTGTCGTAATTAGACGTACAAGAGCTCAAACTTGACCATGGCCAACAACAAATGTCCAATTTATATATACATATATTTTTACATAATGAGGCTTTAAATAATACAAATAATATTCATCTATTTACATAAACAACGGTTAATATATAGCGAGAAGAGTAGAGGACTGAGCACAGATCCCTGAAGTACACCAGCCCATGATCTTCGGTCCTTGGAAAATGTTCCATTGACCCGAACCTTTATCCTTCTTCCCCTTAAGAAGTCTGCAATCCAGATTAAGGTTTTTCCCCTTACTCCGATGTTGTGCAGCCTTTCAAATAATTTCTACACTCGATCAAAAGCCGAGGTCATATCCAGGAATACGGCCGTTGTCTTCTTTGGCGGTTTTTCCTAGAAATCTATTATTGATTGACAGAAGTAGAACAGTTTATCAGTTTAGTGGATAATTCATTCTGTTATTTTACAAAGTATGCTGGTAAGAGCAATTGGCCGATAGTTCTTGCATTCCTTAGCATCTTTGTTTGGTTTCAGTATTGGCACTATAATTGATATCTTCCAATTCTTTGGTAGTTTACCAGTTTTCCATGAAATGTTCAGTATTAGTAGGAGTTGATTTTTAGCTTCGTCTCCAAAGTGTTTAATCATTTGACCAAAGATTAGAGCATATCCAGGTGACATCTTGGATTTAACTTTCCTATTGATGAATTTAGCTCATTCAGTGTGAAGTCTCTCGAGTAAATATCTTGTTGATGGTAATTTCTTGCTTGTTTAACTAACTTGTTTATATTATTTTTTTAGAGTCCTGCCTTCATTCGTATAGCTGAGTCTGGAAGTGCTTGAAAGATATCCAGCAATTATGTCACCCACCTGTTTGTTCGTTCTCGCTGTTCATATCGGTTTGAGTATTGGAGGATTAGTGTTGGTTTTGATTGTTTTATAACACTAATTATATTCCAGTGATGGCTTTCCTTTTTTGGATCCATTTTTTTCGCAGAATTCTGCCCATTTTTCTTGTTTGAATATCCAAATTTCTTATTCTATTTTGTGACTAATTTCAATGAGTTCCTTTATGATTTCTTCTGTTTTATTTGTTTTAAGAAGTTCATTTTTATTGTCTCTCTCTACAATCATTGCCTCGATATTGTGGTCCTTCCAGTAAAGTAAAGTATTCACAGGTCTTTACATCTACCTCTAGGTATCGGTACTTTGGCAGCTTTGGATATGTTCAAAGAGAATTTTTCCAATTTTTTGTCAATCGTTCTGTGATTTAATTCTTTGTTGCAAAGTTCTCCAAGCTTTTCTGTAATTTTTTTCCAGTGTTCTTTTATTCTGTTGAAAATTCTCAATTTTGAATTTTAGGGTTGTTAAAATTGGTCTGTGGTCACTGATAGCACTTTTCAGAATTTTCCATTGTGTTGAGGGTGCGATGTTGTAATTTATCGCTGTGATGTCTATTGCGGATTCTGTGCCTGTGGACTTGGATAGATAGGTGTTCTTTTCGTTATTTAACGGCGTACGGTCGAGGTCGGTTAGCATGTCCTCAACCTGCTGACCTTTGTTATCCTGGACAGGTGATCCCCAAGTTGGTCTTTCGGCGTTAAAATCACCAAGTATGATTGCGATATCCGAAGACGCTTCACTTAATGTCTCTATCAGGCCTGTATTGATGCTAGTATTATCGTGGTGATAAACATTTATGATTGGAATTGTTTTATCTGTAAGATAGAATTCTTTTGCCTGAGCTTCTGTCGTGCTTTCTCTATGCTTACTCTGATTATAGGCGATTTCCTTAAATTTGATTTATAGAGTTTTAATCAAAACGGCAAGTCCTCCTCCGAATTTTCCCGGTCTGTCCATTCGTAGTGTTGTATAATCTTTGATATTGAATCTCAGATTCTGATTCAATTTTGTCTCCTGAGGACAATTAATATGTACATTGTTGTCAGAAAGAAGACAAGTCAGCTCTTTATTTCCCTCTGGGTACCATTTATATTGAGTTGTAGTAGATTGAATTGTGTCCTCGTAGTAGATGTCTCATCATGAGCTCGAGCTGCAGCTCCTGACGCGGCGGTTACCCCGGACGCGGTAGCATTACTGGAGATATCAGTTTTGCTATTCATTTGAAAATGGGTGCCGTTGCAACGTTAGTTATCTTGGAAACGAGCCAGAATTTGGTCAAATATTCCAAGGGTCCAGGGGGGACCGCAAGGAGGTGTGGTCGAACTTCTCCCCTTCCCCCTGGAATGCCGTCACTACAGGATAAAGCACTCTTGGTGAATTTTTTCAATTGTGATTCAGAATCTGCCACTGAAGCTTTACGAGCGTTTCGTTTCTTTAAAGATATTCGAAGTGGTAAAGGACCAATGAGTTGCTACTCTCTAAAGCGATTGATTAAAAGTTTTGAGGAAACTGGATCTCTGGAAGCAAAACCTCGGAGTGGAAGACTATCGACATGCAAGTCAGTGGCTGTTACGGTTTTGCAGAATGCTGAAGCTATTGAAACGTTATCCACGTATGGAGAAGTAAGTGCTAGACAAGTTTCTCGACAAACGGGGAATTCGTATGGAACAGTTTGGAGAGAACACACATTTAGAATTTATCTATAAAAATACCCTAAAAAATACAAAGTTTTCACGAGTTGAAAGTCAGCGATTTTGAGAAGCGTCAAGAATTCGCTGCATGGGTTTTCCGGCAAATTGATATTGATGAAATCTGGCTGTCAAATGTTCTAAGAACAGATGATGCTCACTTTTATCTAAAGGGAGAATTTAACATTCAAAACTGCCTCATTTTGGCAACAGAAAACCCTAGGATTTTTACAGAAATACCACTTCATCAGCACAGAGTTACAGTTTTGTGTGGGTTCACTTCTTTTATTATTGGGCCATTTTTCTTTGAAAAAATCAATGGAAGAACTTTTAAAACCGTTTTTGTAACTGGTAAACGTTATGTTCAACTTTTGAGAGAAAAGGTTATTCCCATATTGCAGGACAGACAAGCACTAAGCGAAATAACATTCATGCAAGATGGAGGACCTCCTCATATATTCCGCGGTGCCAAACAATTGCTGAAGGATACGTTCGGTGGAATTCGTTGATAAGTCGCCACTTTATATACCAGTGGCCTCCAATATCACCAGACTTGACGCCTTACAATTTCGGTTATGGGGGTACATTAAGTCGCGTTTTTATCGATGACCAATGTGGATTGGCCATGTTGAAGGCTTCTATCAGATGACACGTTTTATAAATTTCAACTATTTAATTGTGACCATTCTGTCATCTATCGTCTGCAGGCGGTGTTTGAGAATGAAGGGCGCCACATTGAGCAAGGATTGTGACCTAATACAAGAGAGAAGGCAGTTACCTCATGTGTTATATTTTGCAGCTCTTTGTTTTGGGTTATGGGAATAATAAATGCTGTCCTCACATCTTGACTCTTTTTTTCTGTAAACAGTAATTTTTTGTTTGTCATTTGCCCACATTTTATATTATGTCGTGCAGTCCAAAGTGTTATAACTTCTCGAATAACACTGGTATACACAATTTTACCCTTATGTTTAGTTTATCGCTTTTCGCTCATTAGAAGAAATAGCATAAGGAATAATCTCTGTATCCCCCCCCCCCAACTTTAGATATTTTGAGCAAAAAAAATAATACAAAATGATTTTACTACCACGTTTTTCAACGCAAAAGGTCGATTTAAAAATGATTTTTTTTGAGGGGATACATTTTCAAAATTATGTACAGTATAATAAACAATGATAACATTTGACAAACCCATAAGATATTTGGAATAAACTACGACAAATATATTTTGTCACTCCCCTCTATATTTCATTTTTGGGTCATGACAAATATCCAGTTAAATAGTCAAATGTCGACAATTAGTCAAGAAACTATACATTCCTTATAGCACGAAATCCTATTAGTAGTGCCATCATAATTTTTGGTACTATATTAACATTTCAAAAATCGTGTATTGATATCAGTAGTTATTTTCAAACATTCAATTTATTTCACAAAACTCCATATAAAATATAAATATTTTTTGCAACATGTTTTAATTTGCATATACCTATTTTACATATCTCAGATTGTATTTAAAAATCGTCAACCAATTCTTCTAACTTCTGGCGAAATGGTGTTTTATTAATTTATCATTTGATATTATTAGGGCTCTTTCCTGGTATTCAAAAAGGAAAAATACGTATCGTTCAGTTATATTTTTCAATTTATCAAACAATTTGGCCTCTGAATCTCTGATTCTGGTAGAGCGCCATCTCTAGCGAATAAAGTTGTAACTAAAATCAATTTCGAATTTTTCATTATTTGCCATAAAAAATCCCATTGCATCCTGAACACAATGGTGTTTACCGCATTGCTCTAGCGCAAATATTCACGGAGTTATTAATTTTTAAAATTGTGCGGGACTTTTGGATCACCCTGTATATTTAAAGAAAATCTTATTTAAAATTTAATAAATGTTTCCGAAAATATTATGTGTTTAAAAAATATATTCAAACGCATATACCAATATGTATATACGTTTATAAATCTATATATAGGTGGATTGGATGTTTTCTAGAATCGTTTTAACAAATGTTCGTTAGGCAAACATTTACCGGGCGAAGCCGGGTACATTCGCTAAATACAGTTATTTACAAATGTTCGTTTGTGAAAAGATACTATTCCTTCAACTTCAACTTACCGAGTAGCCCAATTAATATTGATTTTATTCAACTTATCGAGTATTTTTCAAGGGACCGGGAAAAAAATTCAAATTATCGAGGGTATAGACAAGTATAGATTCAGTAGGGATTGGATTTTTGTTAGAATTCGTTTTAACAAATGTTCGTTAGGCAAACCTTTACTAGAATAAAAACCGGGCGATGCCGGGAACATTCGCTTTTTTGTTTATATTTTGCTACTCTGTAAACTTCCCTAGTTGCTTATCAATCATAGTTTTTTCTTGCCTTAAATAAATTGCTGTGTCATCCTGAAGTTTGTCTTTCCTAATTTCCCCCGTGGCATTTTGGTGGAAATGATGGGTAAATTAGGGAAGACAAACTGAAGATCATCGAGACCAAGAGACCATGGGTGCTGTGATCTAAATTTTCAGAGACTAACACCAGGATTCTATCGCCGTGTCAAAGCCAAGACTTCCCTCCAAGAAGACGATGTCCCTATAGACGATACGACGACAAAGCCGCTATTCACGCCTCAATAATGGAAAAAAAAGACGCAAAGGTACTAGGGACAAAGTTCCAAGACTTTCGATGAATCCTTGGCAGAAGCACGTCAGATCCATGTCAGTAATCACAATATTTACAAACTGTGGGTCACAGTTCCCATAGGGAAGGGGCTATGTAGCATAGTATTTATAATTTTATTAACAGAGTATCTTTTTTGTTTATATTTTGATACTCTGTAAACTACCCTCATTGCTTATCTTTGGTTTATCAATCATAGTTTGTTCTTGCCTTAAATAAATTGCTGTGTCATACTGAAGTTTTCTTTCCTAATTTTCCACATGGCAATATAATTTCTGTGAAAATGAACAATAGTGACTTCCCCATATATATGTCTAACTCAACTACTGGAGATATCACGAATAAGAAATATCTATATCTGATTTGCAGAAAGTTTGGCCATAATACTCAATTGGTAAATTCACTGCAATGATGTAAGCATGGTCCATTTTAGACTGAAAGCTATTTTAGCTTTTTCCTCAATATTGCACAACAGAGAATACTCCTTTTTTTTCAGGAAAACCACACCAAAATCTTCAGTGAGGGGAATGCAGTATGCCATCTTTGCAAAGAAAAAATATAAATTGAAATATCTTATTTCATCTTTGGGTGCCAGTATATTAACGAAGCAAGAGAGACGTTCTTCTCAAAAGTAAATGACAGCCAACTTACCTCAGTGCAGAGTATTTTAACCAGCGCCATATTAAGTCGAATGGTTGATCTGTCCCTGTTTAATTTTTACAAAGCAGTAAGCAGAAAAATAACTTAAATTAATCGTTTTCTCCTCCATTGCATGATGCTCATTGATCATCGTGGGGATATCGTTGCAAGCCGGCAATGAGAGAGAAGAATCTGTATAAGACTGGTGTCTTAATGAGGCTTTGTGTGTGTGTGATGATTATTAGATCAGTACCTATTTTTTCTGTTATATAAGGAAGGGTAAGATTATTACCTTATCAAAATTTTCAACTAAGAAATTATGATTTGAAATGAGAAAAATAAATTTTCAGACTCTCTTAGTTATAATGCTTAATGCAGGAACACCTTATATAACCTCTTCTACTAAGAAATAAGATTGATTGAAATGAGAAAAATAAATTTTCATATCCTATTAGTTATAATGCTTAATGCAGTTTGCCATTATTACCGTAATCCTTAAAAAAAAGCAAACAACTCTCATTTGGTGTGATAGCCAAGCTGCAATCACACACGCTAAGAAATATGTGACAGATCAAGAACGAGACACATTGCTATCAGGTACCATTTCATCCGTGAGAAAATTTAGGATGGTGCTGCATCAGTGCAATATATCCCCACTGGGAGGAACCCTGCTGATCTGCTCACTAAGCCCTCAAATAGAGTCCTCCATTATACGCATCGGTAAAAATGATGACTCGTTGGAGCCAACCAGCTGAAGGCCAGCGAGTTAGATCCTAGGATGGAGTATTTTGGGCTAGCAACCGATGAACACGTGGCCTACGACCACCACCCCGCTCCCTATTGCAGAGAGCATCATGGGATTGTGTACCCTCTTTGTTTATCATATATTAAATATGCCCACGCAAACTTTTATTTTTGTTTTCCATTTAAACCTTTTGTCTTTTTTATATTCTAATAAACTAAAGTTTACACATAAAGGTTTCTCTGATGATTGCGCTAACACAAATAAATACTAAGACACTCACGAAGCATTGGTATCCATCTAGATCTCGGCGCTGGGTGTAGGTGTAGACGACTCCATCTTCCTCCCAGCTCCCCAAGCAACGGTATTCGCGCTCTGAGATCAAAAACGTATGACATATAGGCACATTATAAAGAAGGCAAAGAATGCCCTTACCTTCAAACAAGTGACTACGATTCTCGCAGCTTGAAACTGTGTAGAACATGATGTCGGGGTTGTTGCAATCGGAAGATACCTTGGCGCATAGGCCTGTCGTACCTGGCACCACCCCGGTATAGTCGCCCGTGATGGGGCATGAGGATGTGCTCTGGTAGTTGGTTAGTCCTGCACGGCCCAGTCTTCTCAGTCTCATTCCAACTCTCTTTATGCGGCACCTTTAGCATAATGCCGGTTCCAAAGGTTCGGAAAATGAAGTCAGAAAATCAATTTCAAAAATTAAAATCAATGGTTAAAGGCAATTATTTGACCCCATGTTCTTATAAAGTTTGTTCAAAAAGTGGGATGAATGTAATAAAAAAATCTTAAGAAATCCAAAATGAAAACTGATTATTTGATGGAAGAAGTAATTTGTATTATGCTTTTGCCTTAAACCTGAAAATAGCTGTAGTTTTTGGAATAACAATAGGCAAGTTTCATTCTAACAATGTCACAAGAAGATTTTTTTTCTCTTCTGCAGGCTCATCTATCTCTCGTTACACTTTTGATTGTCTTTTGTTTGCGTTACCATATGGTATATTCCTGACCGATCACGTGAGCATTTTAGATGGCAGAGCGCTATCTAGTGGAACAAAATTCAACTAAATATTGATTTACCTTGTTCTAAAGATATTTGGCAAACCAATTTCTTGATAAATCAAGAAAAGTCAACCACGTACTCGTTTCGGGCTGTTGGCCCTCGTATATATGATGGCAATATGATGAAACTTTTCAGAAAGTTAACAATAGAAGCTATAAATAAATATATAAATCCTGAGTTATATACATTCTTAAAATATTTAATTTTCTAAAAGCGTTATTTCATTAATAAATAAATTATTATGTGGTCTATATTGTTGCACCAAGTTGAAGCTTTGCAGGGTCGTCGACCTTGGTTTCTTCCTTCTTGGTGTTATACACGTTCCCCGAGCGGGTTTCCATATTAAAAGTAAATAAATAAAATTAAATAAAAATAAATTACCTTTTAAAGTTATTGTGTTTATTTATTCTTGTCTTCCTTGTAGGTTGCGATCCGCAGTCTTCTTCTAGGTCCTCTCCCGCTCCAATAAGCAATAAAGATATATGTACAATAAATATTACAAAAGGAGTGAAACTATAAAAAGGAATGATGCTAATCTAAATATTCTGTTTTAAATAAATATTAAATATCATAGAATATTTTGAATAAATGTAAGGCGCATTAAAATTAATGTAACACTTCCCCCTCTCCAGAGGTTGTCACGTCCTCGTGAATGATCTCATCCATTCTCTCATAATAAGGCTTGATTTTTGAAACATGAACTATCAGAGGGTCTTGGCCCGGATTATCTTTCGGTTCTATTAGATAATTGACGCTAGACATCTTTTTGAATATTCTATATGGACCAAAATATTTTCTCAGAAGTTTCTCACACTTTCCTATTTTCCTTATTGGTGTCCAAACTGCTACTAATTCTCCTGGTTCGTAGCTTCTTTCCATGTGTTTCTTGTCATAGTTCTTTCTCATTCTTTCTTGAGTCTTTATTGTGTTGTTAATAACTAATTTCTTTTTCTGTCTATTTTGTCTAAGTGATGTTTTATGTATTCATCATAATCAACCTTGTCAATGTCCACCGAGATATTCCTGTCGTCCAAAAGAGACGTGGGTTCTCTTCCAAACATCAGGGAAAAGGGAGAATATCCTGTGGTTTCCTGAATTGTAGTATTGTAAGCGTGAGTGATGAACGGGAGTATTTCGTCCCAATTCTTCTGATCAGTGTTAACATACATACTAAGCATATTGATCAATGTTCTAGTTAACCGTTCTGTCAATCCATTAGTCTTGGGATGATAGCTCGTTGGGAAGCAATGTTTAATCTTGCACATTTTCATCACCTCTTTCATTAAATTACTGGTAAATTGAGAGCCCCTGTCAGTAATAAGATATTCTGGGGCTCCGTGCCGGAGAAAAATATCCTCTACTAGAAATTTTGAAACTTCTTTCACTGTTGCTTCCGAGACTGCTTTTGTTTCTGCATATCTAGTGTAGTAGTCCGTCAGCACGATTATCCATTTTTCCTGTTTTTCGTAGATGGCAATGGACCAACAAAGTCAATTCCAATTCTTTCGAAAGGAAAGTTGGCTGGGGGAATGGGCTGTAGTAGTCCAGAAGGTAATTGGTATGAGCCTTTTCTACTTTGGCAAAGGTGACACGTCTTAACGAATTCTGAGACATCCTTTAGCATGGATGGCCAAAAGTATTTACTCTTTATTCGGTACATGGTTCCGGCGACACCCAGATGGCCATTCGACATATGATTGTGATATTCTTTCATAATTTCTCTCTTTTTCTTCTCTGGAACCACAAGCAACCACGCCCTGCCTTCAGGGTTCGGGTTTTTCTTAAAGAGGCATCCATCTTCTACTTTAAAGTTTTGCGCAATTGATCGCCTTCTTCCAATAAGGTTTTTCTTAACACTTTCGATAAACTTATCCTCTTCGTCTGTTATTTGATTTAAAAATAGCCTTTCAAAATCCTCATCCCAATCAGTTTCTGGTAAGGGTCCCCTAGATAAGCCATCGGCGTCCAGATGCTTCTTTCCTGATTTATGTATTATATCGAAGTCATATTCTTGAATTTTTAATGCCCCTCTTGCCAATCGACCTGTTGGATCCTTCAAGTTTTTGAGCCAGCATAAGGCGTGATGGTCTGTTACTATTTTAAAGTGTCTTCCATAAAGGTAGGGCCGTAATTTTGACATTGACCAGACAACGGCCAGACATTATTTTTTAGTTGTTGAATAATTTTGCTCCGCTTTACTTAGGGTACGACTCAAATATGAGATCACCTTCTCTTCACCACCGATGTCTTGGACAAGTGTTGCACCTATACCGATGTTGGACGCATCAGTATGAACATAAGTAGGCGCATTTGGATTGAAGTGACCTAAAATTGGTGGACTTAATAGTGCTGTTTTTAGGGTTTGAAACGCTTCCTCTTGTCTTTCTGTCCAGATAAATGATACACTTTTTTTATAAGGTTGGTCAAAGGGTCAGCAATTTTTGAGAAATCTTTGATAAATTTTCTATAATATGAACACATTCCCAAAAAGGATTGTACTTCTTTGACCTTTTTGGGCCGAGGAAAATTTCTGACAGCTTTGATGTTATGTTCCGCGGGTTTTATACCATGTTTGCTCGTTATATAGCCGAGAATATCCAATTCTTCAAAAGCAAATCGGCATTTTTTTGTCGTTTAACCTTAAATTAGATTCACGAAAACATCTAAAAATAGCTTCAAGTTTTTTTAGGTGCGTTGGAAGATCCGGGCTATATATGATAACATCATCCAGATAACACAAACAAATTTGCCATCTCAGATTTCCAAGCATATTCTCCATATTTCTCTCAAAGGTAGCAGGCGCGTTACAAAGTCCAAAAGGCATCATGTTGAATTCATATAATCCATGCGCTGTAGTGAAAGCTGTTTTCTCTTTGTCTCTTTCTTCGACTTCAACTTGCCAATATCCAGATCTGAGGTCTATTGCTGAGAAGTTTGTAGATCCTTGGAGAGTATCCATAACTTCATCTATTCTAGGGATCGGATAGACATCTTTTACTGTCACATTATTCATTTTTCTGTAGTCCACACAATATCTGTATTTACCATCTCGCTTCTTGACCAATATTACTGGAAAAGACCAGGGGCTAGAAGATGGCCTAATTATGGCTTCTGTAAGCATCTCGTCAATTTGCTCTTTTATAATATCTCGTTTTTTAGCACTTACCCGGTAAGGCTTGTGTTTAATTGGCTTCGCGTCTTCTGTGTCTATCCGATGTTTTGCCAAATTGGTTCTCCCTAATCTCGACGAAAACAGATCTCCATACCTTTCTAAAACTTGTTTTAACTCCTTCTGTTCCTTTGGTGAAAGATTTTCGTTTATTTGGAATCTAGGTTCTTCGTTCTCTTCTACCTCTCTTTCTCGTTTCACATTTATATTCGCTGGACTACTTCCAAAAGCCAATGTTTGGTTTTTCATTAATTTTAACGGTCGAGGAAACGGATTAGTTATCCAGATATGTGTTTCCCTATTTATAACATTGATCAAGCGTCTTGCTAGACGAAGTCCATTTGTTTGAAAAATTTTGCTGCTCTCCTCGATAATATATTCCCCATCCTCTGTTTCTACCAATGCCATGATCAATTTAATGGAACATTCCGGTAAAATGGAATCCTTGGCACTCTTTATTTTCAACATTTAAAAATTGATTTCGTCATGATTATTCGTCAAATCATATTTTATAGTTTCTTGCTTACAATCTATTTTTGCGTTCATTTTCTTAAGGAAATCTGTTCCAAGAATTAATGTCCGTAAATGCGTTTTCAATATCACAAAGTTGTGTGATAATGTTTCGTCATCAATTTTCATATTTAAAAATATACTTCCTACCATGTCCAATTTTTTTCCATCGGGTCCTGCACAAATTTTTGCGAGTTTACTTATATCATGGCCTGTATCGAGGGCCGTTCTGAGGTCGACCACTGAGCGGTCAGCACCTGTATCAACCAAAGCTTCAAAAGTCCCTATCTTGTCCACATTAATTTTTAATTTGTATTTAGGGTCCAACTTCTTGATTCCGTTAATGGTCGACTTGCTTTGATTGACAGATTCAGGCGCGACGCTTAGTTTAAATCTTCCAACACGGAATATCTATTCCGGGTAGGAATATTTGTCTGTGTGCTAGGACATACATCAGCATAAAGCCGAGGTCCTGATTTCTCTGTAATTTAATTCATTTGGCATTTCTCTTCGACCTTCTCTTGGGTATCTGTTGGATCCTCTTCTAGGATTATTATAAACTTGACCTTACAATAACGGGCCACGTGCCCTGGCTTGTTACACTTAAAGCGGATTGGTCTTCCATCTTCCGTCCTATTTTTGCTCACTTCTTGGCTTTTATTGTAGGTGTTTCTCCGAAGGTTTGGTTTCGGCACAAAGTTAGGATTATAAGGACGTCTAGGGGTAGAGGGCTGGGGAAAGTGGTTTCGATACTGTCTGGGAGTAGGAGGGAAGTCGTTCTTGTAATTATTGGAAACATGGGCTTGGGGCCTGGAAATGGTCTGGTAGTTTTGTGTGGCAGTCGGCGGCACGTACCTCGATTGTTGTTGGGGTCTAGAATAGCGTGGACCGTTATATAGGTTTCTGGATTTCTCCACACGCGTTCCCGATACTTCTTTTCAAAAAAATCCATTTTCTTGCACACGACAAGAAGGTCATCGGTCGTTTTAGGAGGGTTTAGGTAGAGCGCGAATGAGTACTCTTTTTTCAGTCCTCCAATAACATGTTCAATTTTGTTTCTTCTTCCATTGCGGGGTCAACCTTGTTGCACAACATTATAATGTCTTCCGCGAACCTGATTGCTGGTTCATTCCAGTGTTGCATTCTGTTGAGCTTCATTCTAAGTTCTTCTTTATTCGCGCCCAAAGAAAAATCCTGAATGAGGCGGATTTTAATATTTTTCCAGCTCGTGAAACTAGCTTTGTGTAAATTCAACTAGGTTTTAGCGCTTCCCGTCATGTTCATGGCGGCATAACGGGCAATTATGTAGTCTGCCCAATGATAGAGTAAACCAATCTCTTTGAGGGATTCTATCCATGGGCGAGGGTCTTCTGTCCTACCATATTTCGGAATTTCTATATTGGGGTTCAAAGCAACTGGTTCGAAACCAGCATCTCTACCAATTGTTGCACCAAGTTGAAGCTTTGCAGGATCGTCGACCTTGGTTTCTTCCTTCTTGGTGTTATACACGTTTCCCGAGCGGGTTTCCATATTAAAAGTAAATAAGTAAAATTAAATAAAAATAAATTACCTTTTAAAGTTATTGTGTTTATTTATTCTTGTCTTCCTCGTAGGTTGCGATCCGCAGTCTTGGTCTAGGTCCTCTCCCGCTCCAATAAGCAATAAAGATATATGTACAATAAATATTACAAAAGGAGTGAAACAATAAAAAGGAATGATGCTAATCTAAATATTCTGTTTTAAATAAATATTAAATATCATAGAATATTTTGAATAAATGTAAGGCGCATTAAAATTGATGTAACAATATACAATTTAAATTATTTTTAAAATAGCTTCAATAAAAGGTCGTATATTTTAATATCGTAGTAACTTACTTCCTTGAGTGATGTAGTTCGAGATGGTGTTTTCTTCACAAACGGTTTGGCTCAAGGTCTTGCTGTACTTGGTACCTAAATCCAGCCAATGCATCAGATTATGTGGATCAATTAATTAGAAGTGGGATTTTTACCAATTTGATATTCAAGAATCTCTTGGCCGCGTTTTATCAGCTCAACGCAGGTGTATTCTTCTTCACCACTGCAATTACAAAACTGGCTCTTTAAATTGCATATTATATACAAACCTCACTGTTTATATAAAATTGATTAAAATAAAATATTTATCATATACTAGCAGGGTTGGTGATGAAATGTAATTTTTAATAGAGCGTCTATGTAGAATAATTAAGAAAAGAAAAGGTCATCTCCCTATTGTGCAACTGAAAGTTGCTGATGGCTTGCGCCATCTATCGAAATAAAATTATTTTTATTTATTCCAGAATTTGATAAATACCCATTCTTGATTAATCAAGAAAAGTTAACCACGTTCGCGTTTCGGGCATTTGGCCCTCGTCAGCGTGGTGCAAACTGTACCTCAACGACCAAAAAACTGTCATTCAGGCATCCTGAAAAATCATGAAACAATGTGAAAAAATAGTACAAACGTGTTATTGTGCTGATATAAGGTTCATAAATTAAAAAGTATTAATTCATTTTGAAAGTTTTTAAAAGCTTTTATTAAAATACTCTAAAAATCATGAATAAATATTTCAGATTCCACCATTGAACAATTAGATCTCTATTATAAATCAAAATAAAAGCGGCGTGGACGATCATCGTATATTGAGGGAAAAGGTAAAATATTTAGTGAAACATAAAAACTTGTTAATTAGTTATTTCATATTAAATCACATTAAGAAGAAATGCTTTTCTTCTTTTTAGTGCATTTTAATAAAATATTTTCATTTAAAAAAATGTATTTTATTTATTATTTTTTTTCATATTTTAAATCTGAATTTTGTCTCTCTCTCTCTCTAAATGTACAAAATTATCACTATATATTTAAATTTTATTTTTTTAGATATATATTTTAATTATTATAAATGATTATATATTTTTCTATGAATATCTTCATAATTATGTATATCTCTATTTCATATTACCGATTTGTTATGGAAGCCCAGCCGCTCATTGCGCCACAGGCGGTTGCACTTATGATCTCCTTTTAGGTTCTCTATTCTATAGTCTATTCCAGACCATTGCGGCCAACTAGAAGTCTGATATTTAGTATACTTTTGTTATTAGCTTGATTAAGTGAGTGGATTAAATTTTAAACTTCTACTTGAGATCTGGAAGAATTTTGAAAATTTATCACAAAATTCGAAAAGAAATATGGAAATTAATCTAATCCTTACAACCCAGAAGTCTTAATTTTGTACCTTGCATTGCTAGCAGGATTGAGAAAGTGTATACAATTTGAGAATTATATGTGGTCTGAAAGTATAGTAAAATTTTATCACAAAAATTGGAAGGAAATTTAGAAATTATCATGGTCCTGAACACCCCGACTACATTTTTATGGAACTCCAGCCGCTCAATACACCAAAGAAATGGCTGCGCCTATTTTTGTTCGTTTGAAAGGAAATTCTCTTCTCTCGTCTATTCCCGACCCTCACGGCCACCTAGAAGTCTGAAATTTTGTGCACTTGCGCAATGATAGTTGTAAGGGCAGATCAATTTACACTTTTAAAGTTCCACAGCCTTGTTCGAGTCCTTGATAGTAGAGGAAATTTTGACTAATTTATTAGAAAAAAAACATATAAGGATGAATATAATGTGACTAGCTACATCTTTTACAGGTAATAAAATAATGGTAGCTAACAGTCCAAGTCATAAGTGCCAGCGTTCAGAGAGAATTAGATGTCGTAAATTGACAACAGCGACTATGTGGTGTCAAACCTATAATTGCATTTGTGCCCCCCAGGGAAAAATAAGAGTATAATAGAGTAAAAATATAAAATCGAAAGCTGGTTCAAACCCCTCTAGTTTATATACCCAACCTAAACATGAATTTAGAAAAAATAATAATAATTTTTCAAATATTGTGTAAATCCATATTGATTCTCTGTAAAAAAAAAAAAAAAAAAAAAAAAAACATAAATATTTGTTTCCCACTGTTATTAAGTGAGATGAGAAAACACTACGCACCACTGGTTCCTGGTGAAAACCACGAACTTGCCGGCAGTGTCGACCTTAGCCACGCACTGGGCCACGATCGAATGCTGGCGCGTCAGGTCGCGGTACTCCATCGTGCGCCCGCTGACTCGTAGCTGGTTCCATGTGCCTTGAGCCCATTCAGGGAATTTGCAGTTGGCTTCCGTATTAGCTAGTTTGGGAACTAAAAAAACACATATTTTAATATATATAATTATTGCACGCACACACACATATATATCAAAACGAATATTTTTACGCGCACTCTCTCCTATGAAAGAGTTTACAATATGAACAATGTTGCTTATTCAAAAAACTATAACATGTATTCTTTTAAAAGGGGGGGCGTAAGTTAAAACATATTAATAATGGCAGACAACTTTATATTGTGTACCCAAGATATCTCAAAACTGTTTTAAAATAATAAATATATAGTTTTTATTATGCTATATTCTGTTTTATATAAAGATTATATAAAAAGAGAGAGAGAAATCGTGCGCGCGACTATATTTTATTAATTTGAAAATAACAATTTATAAATAATTTTGCGCAGAAAAAAAATATAAATATGAAAAAACAATTTAAAAAATAAAAGATAAATGGGTCGGTGTTGATATTAAAAATAAAGAAGGCATCTCCTGACCACGAGCACATGTGCTTTTTAGATGGCAGAGCGCCATCTAGTGGAGCAAAAATATGCTAAACGTTTATTTAGCTTGCTCCGTGATATTTGGCCAACCCAATTTCTTGATAAATCAAGAAAAGCCATCCACGAACGCGTTTCGCGCTGTTGGCGCTCGTCAGCGTGGAGAAGGCTGTAACCACTGCGACCAAAAAGATTTTTGGTTCCAATGGCTTCCCGAAAAATCAAGAAATGGGTATTTAAGGCCAAATTTGCGTAAAGACGCTTAATACATGAAAAAACAATAGAAAAAAAAAGATAAGTGGGTCAGGTGTTGATATTAAAAATAAAGAAGGCATCTCCTGACCACATGTGCTCGTGGTCAGGAGATGCCTTCTTTATTTTTAATATCAACACCTGACCCACTTATCTTTTTTTTTCTATTGTTTTTTCATGTATTAAGCGTCTTTACGCAAATTTGGCCTTAAATACCCATTTCTTGATTTTTCGGGAAGCCATTGGGACCAAAAAATCTTTTTGGTCGCAGTGGTTACAGCCTTCTCCACGCTGACGAGCGCCAACAGCGCGAAACGCGTTCGTGGATGGCTTTTCTTGATTTATCAAGAAATTGGGTTGGCCAAATATCACGGAGCAAGCTAAATAAACGTTTAGCATATTTTTGCTCCACTAGATGGCGCTCTGCCATCTAAAAAGCACATGTGCTCGTGGTCAGGAGATGCCTTCTTTATTTTTAATATCAACACCGACCCATTTATCTTTTATTTTTTTCTATTGATTTTTCATGTGTTAAGCGTCTTTACGCAAATTTGGCCTTAAATAACCTTTTCTTGATTTTTCGGGAAGCCATTGGGACCAAAAATATTTTTGGTCGTAGTGGTTACAGCCCTCTCCACGCTGACGAGCGCCAACAGCGCGAAACGCTTTCGTGGATGGCTTTTCTTGATTTATCAAGAAATTGGGTTGGCCAAATATCACGGAGCAAGCTAAATAAACGTTTAGTTTATTTTTGCTCGACTAGATGGCGCTCTGCCATCTAAAAAGCACATGTGCTCGTGGTCAGGAGATGCCTTCTTTATTTTTAATATATATATATATATATTTCACGTTTTTGCTTTAAACATTGCTTTGAGAAATGTCACAAGTGTCATGCTAGCTTGGTTGACTTGCTACTCACAAGGGGACAGCACCATGGTCTCAAAGCCGTTCGTTGCATCTTGCAGGAAACTGGTGCAGGTCGAATCGGCCGAGAGAGCAACAAGGATTTCCCCACTTGTTTTGTTGGTCCGGTACATCTGGCATCACCACCACGTTCTTGCTTTTTTTTTCTTCAGGAAAAATCCTTTCACCGAGCTTTGTAACATAATCTCACAAGAAGTGAGTGGGAATTATATATAGCCTCAGGACAAATTTATTTTGAATATAGTTTTACTTAAAATATAGGTTTATCAGGCCGTTAAATCACAACATAGTTTTATGAAATTTCCTAAATATATATATATTTAAACTCAGATGTTTTTTTTTATCTATCTCATAACTTGATACCGCAATATTTTAAATGTTTGTGCTTTTTATTTTAAATCTCAAAAATTTCAAAACAATTAGATTTAGTTCTTTAGCCCAAATTCCCAAGTTATACTGATGTCGCCAACGATACATGCAATTTTTTTTTATCTAAGCCTAGTTTTTTTTTAAATTCTTATAGACATATAGTGTTGGAAGCCGAAGTGTGTCCAGTTTATGAGGCAGCGCCAAGATATATTTCCTCACTATCTCCAAGGCTAATGGCATTCTTGGATTTTTGAAGGCTGGAACGGTTGGTTATAGAAGAGGCTCCACGGTTTGACATCTTGTAGGCGTTGAGGACAAGTGGAATCCTGATTTGAAATTCTTGAGAAGTCTGTCTTTTGGAGCAGCCGGGGTTTTTCAGAGTCCAGAAATTTGGAAATATATATTAGAAGTCGAAGCGATGTTTAACTTCTTGTATTTTCTTGGGCACTTATATCTCTGTAATGTAAAATTATTTTACATTTATTTTAAACAGTGAAGAGAGATATTTACTTCGAGCGATTATCTTAAGAAAGGCCGTGTGAGAAGTTCAGGAGCCATGGCAGCTTGTTCCGCAAGACACGGCGTCCCAGTAAATTCGGACCAGCAGTTGTGCATCTATTTAGCATGTAACTATTAGTGCAGTTAGGTGGGTTCTCGGAGATCCACAGCTCCTCCATTTTTTAGTCTAAAGTAATTAAAATTTCTTCCTTATGAATAGTTGAATGACAAAAGCTAGATGAATTAAGGCCTCAAGCACTATAGATCAGAGAGATATAAAGAAAATACAGTTTAATGAAGCGCATAAACTGTAGATCATAGTTTTTTCCTACAAAGGAAGTATTTCTGTCAGAATCTGGATAAGCTCTTTGGGGCCGTTGACTGGTACGAGGTGGTAGGCTGTGGCGTAATGTGCCTAATACTCGATACTGTGAATTTTAACATTTAATTCATGTAATTCAGGAAATCTGAAGGGATGTCTTGAGGACATGTATACCACTTCATGAATAATCTTAAAGCTGAATGCAACATGGTGAGGGGCAATCAGGAACATAGGAATACTGTGAAGGCACTCTCCTGCTAAGCAACAGCATCATTTTCAATTGCCTTGTGGTGAAAGGATGAAATCTAGGGTTGGTCAGTGCGGGAGATTTATTTCATAACCGTTGGATACATATTTTATTAAAGTAGGCAATCAAATATTTTTTTTATTGGAAGCTAAGAAAAAAACGAATAAAAATAACAAGGTCTCAAGTAATAAAATAGTTTAGGAATATATTAAAGCATTTTGAAATGGTCTTTCTCTCTATCTACATAAAACCACATTTTAAATTATAAACTATATAAACTTTTGCAATTTTTTTTCTGCGGGAAGTAAGTCGCACACACACACAAAAGGACGCAGAAAACCTTTCGCGATTTATTGACTGTCTCTGCAATCTGGTAAACACAAGCTTGGTAAAGTTCGACATTCACAATTGGAGATCATGTTTTTGAGCCTTGGCCCTCATTATTACAAGGTGGCTTCGATTTACAGAGCTCCATTACCATCTATATTTTGGAAAAAGAATATGTTTCACCACTTTACCAGTAAATCACCTCTTTTGCCATTTCAAAAAATTTCATATGATACATGAATTTCATTTGATGAATCTAAGAAACCATTGACTGAAAGGGGGCCAAAACTATGGTCTCAGGTTGGCGTTCCGAATTAGTCAAAGCTGATGTTGAGACATTTTCACTGACTCGAGTATGCGAGATGACAGAGACGGAGCAAGGTTTTAGGCCAACTGGAAGGGATATGTGAATATTTATCTTTTATATAAGATATTTTACAAATTAATAGTATAAAATATAATTTCGACCTGAAGAAAACTTTTCATCAATGTTGAATAAAATTAACATTTTCTTCTGCGTGGACTAAGTATAGGTTAACGGATCATATTAATTTTAATAAAATAAAAGGATGGAAGATAGAGTTTTTAAAAGGCTAAATATTTTCCAATCCATATATACAAGGTATGTCCCATAAGTTCCCGGACTGGGTCCATAAAAAAATAAATAAATGAAAAATGTAAATGAATTTGACTGTTTATTATAGAAAAAATATCTGGCTACACGGTGGTACCAATATCGAGGCGGTACTTGCGCGCGCGCCAAGGTTATTCTAATTTATTTAAAGGTCACACCTAGCGCTGCGGCGATTTTATGATGGAACAAAAATTGAAGCAGAGGATTTGCATAGAATTTTGTGTGAAACTTCAAATATCAGCAACCGAAACTTTTGAAATGCTTAATAAAGCATTCCCCAATGACGCCCCAAAGAGAACAACTGTTTTTGAATGGCATTCTAGATTTAAAGCTGGCAGAATTTCCATTGAAGATGATCCTCGTCAAGGACGCCCAAAATTTCAAAGGACTGATGAAAATGTGCAAAAAATCACCGATTTGGTAAAAGAAAATCCTCGAACCACTTTGCTGGAGCTAGAGCAAGACACAGGCATCTCTAAAACAACGATTGGAAGGATCGTAACCGAAGATTTGAAGCTCAAAAAGACTCCTGCAAAATTCATCCCAAGATTCCTCACCAATGAGCAAAAACTGTGTCGGCTTGCAACCTGTGAGGACATGATGGAAATGACAAGAACGGATCCAGAATGGAAAGACAAGATAATCACAGGCGACGAGACATGGGTCTATGGCTATGACCCTGAAACCAAACTTCAATCTGCCGAGTGGAGAGGTTAGGGTGAGCCTAGACCCAAAAAATCCAGAAACAAGGTGTTGCTGGTCGCTTTTTCGGATAACAAGGGCATTGTTCATCACGAGTATCTTCCTGCAGGCCAAACAGTTATTAAGGAAATGTATTTGGGCATTCTTCGCCGTCTAAGGGAAGCGATTCGAAAAAAAAGGCCAGAAAAATGGACTAATGGTGGCTGGATCCTACACCATGACAATGCTCGCCCTCACACAGCGCACTTGATGACTAGCTTTTTGGCGAAAAACGGGACACAAATCCTACTTCAACCACCCTATTTCCCAGACATCGCACCAAATGACCTTTTCCTGTTCCCCAAACTTAAAGCAGTTCTAAAAGGAAGACATTTTGACACCAGGGATGACATAATAGAAAAATCGCCGTTAGCATTGAAGAGCATTCCAAAAGAGGCTTATAAAAACTGTTTCGACAATTGGGAGAAACGATGGCGCTGGTGCGTTGAAGCAAGGGGGGATTACTTTGAAAAGTTTTAATAAAAAAAAAATTAAAAAATCTTACCTTTTTTTTTATGGACCCAGTCCGGGAACTTATGGGACATACCTTGTACTTTCCGTCCTTTAATTTTTAAGAAATACTTGTTTATTCACTCTTTTAGCATGGACATTAGCAGTATGGGGTAGCACATTTTGCCTTCTATAATCACGCAACATATATATATATATTGAATTATAAAATATTTTATTAATTTTTATTCACTCTCTCTGCATATGCGTGCACAAACATAAATATAACATCAACATTTTCTTGATCATCTGACTAAAAATGCAAGTAATAGACGAAATTGATATGGATTCAGTTCGTATGTGTGTGAGAAGTCACAAAAGCTCGTCATGTATAAATTCAAATAAACATCAATTTTCAATAGAAATACAGAGTTAGAAGCCTATATACCCCGCAGCGGTACCGCGGCTGGCCCTCGGTGTCCTCCCTCGAGTCCATCAGGGCGATGAAGCGGTCGCGGCCGCTCGGGCCCTCCCACTCCCCAAGACATTTGAACTCCACTGCAACAAATCCTACTTGAAAAAAACACTCATCGTAGCTTTGTTGTCGCGTGCTTATAAAGGCAAAAATAACTTCTCCACTTTTTATTTTCTGCAAACACATTAACACAATTTCTCAATAAATTGAAAGGTGCTTAAATATTTTCTTGCTAAATAAGTTGGCATTCTAAGGAAACGAATCCTTCAAGTGTCGTTCAAACGACTCTTAAAAAAAAGCCTCTTCCATGTTCCTTTGAAACCCTCTTCAGGTTGTTGAATCCGCTTAATCAGATGAGGTGTAAGATCAGTTCGCTTAACAAATAAATATAATGTTTCAATTTCTAAAATAAATTGACCTACTGTATTTATAAATGCATATATACATGAAAAAAATATTGTCAAATTACAATTAAAAATCCTATTATATATCGATAATTATATTATAAAAAGTTATTTATTGGTGTATATATATGGAACTCTGTCATCTAAAAATCTCATGTGCTTGTGATCAAAATATGCTTTATATATATATATATATAATTGTATGAAAAATATATATTGCATTTATTGAGATATTTTGGATAAATGGCAGTAATTAGGTTTTCATCGGTTTGCTGCGCAATTTTTCTTAATGCCATAACGGTAATATTGCGCATATTATTTATTTATTTCCAATTCCTATTTCACAAAGGCAAAAAATGTTCCTATGTGGACCTTCACACCTTTAACGCAATAACATTGGTTTAGGTATGTTGTTATTTCATTTATGAAATAGGCATTGCTCTCATCCTGAGTTTGGGTTGTTTGAATTTAGAAATTTGTGCAAAACGAGTTTATATTCTTTGCTCAATAGCATGCTGAAATTCTATAGTAAAAGCCTATCTCCATAGTTTCACTAAACAATAACATCAAAAATAAAAAAATAAAAACTTTCATTGACGACTATATCTCCATCAAGTTATTACGGTTTGGGACGGAACCACTGCGGGGCTAATCATTGATGACCGTATTTTATATTTCGTTCATTAATTTTGAAAAAAAAAGTCCTATATGAATTTTTGAAGAGATAAAACAAAATTTAAAAAAGAGCATAATGTGATTCCATCGGTTTGAGTTAAATGTTCGCTTCCTACTTTTGTCAGGGAAGCCGCAGGGGCGCAAGTCGACGCTGAGACCAGTGGCTAGTGGGCAGTTGCTGACCTCGGACAGCGCTTCGCACCGCAAGTCCTGGTGCCGAGATTCGTACGTGATGCGGTAGCGCCCGTTGATGGGGCAGAAATGGTCTTGGATGCCGTTCAGCGGGCCCGCCTTTCCTGTGACACATCACCTTTAGAAGATACCTGTTTCCGTTCATATTTTTCATTTTCTCATCGTTTATCATAATAAGCGAGTTTTTTTTTATGTTTAGAAATCAGCAGGTTGTCAAAAATCAGATCTATTATATACAATAAATCTAATAAAAATATTTAGTTTTATTTTCCCCATATGTGTGTCTTTTGAAATATTTGCAGCAGCAATAATTTTTGATATCACAAAAGATAATACTTCAATATATAATCAACTCAACAGTTCTACAACGTCATTAGTCATCTTTTCAGAATCATCTATACCCCATCATCATCAGGAATAGCGAAAAAAAAAACAGATAAACTAGATTTAAAATAGAGGTAACCCGGGTTCCTGGAGCGCAAATCGTCAACTACCCGATCAAAAAACTAGCGATGATGTGTGGCAGATCGATATTGAGGTAGTATCGAGATTATTATTTATATCGGGCTCAAATATGATTTGATATAAAGCTTTAAAATATTATAAATAATAACTAATGCACATTATTTTAAGGTTATGAATCATGGCAAAGAAAAATTGTATAATAAGTATAATATATAGTCACTTACGTTCTCCGAAAAAAAAATCATAATGATCCAAAATCTCTCTCAAATTCCAACATAAAAAGAAACAGGTACCAATTTTTACCTTGAAAACGTAAACATATATTATAAGAATAGCGTTCCGAAAACAAAAATAATATATTTGGAATCCTTCGTATCATCCAAGCATAACAGTATCAACAGTAAAATTGACCTCTCCCCAAAATATTTACATACAAGGCGAAGTAATAGATAATTACTAAATATTCCATATAATAACAATAATTGTAAGGATATATATATATGAAAATAATATTTAACCCTTAAGTACTCGTGCGGGGTCTGATAGACCCCAGACAAACTTATTTCATTAAATATATAGAATTCTATAAAACATTTTGAGATCAAAACTTTAGTAGCTTAATTTTATAAGACAATGAATAGGCAAACATATATGTAATATATCCAAAGTTATTACACTGCAATATTTGATGTATTACACTGTTGTAGAATTCTGTCGACTTAACCGTTCTGTGACAATGTCGTTGCGGAATTTCTTGTTGTTCGATTTGAATGGTGAGGATTGGTTGAACGCAGTCGTTGAGTGGCAAGTGAAGCACACAGTTAGGAATAATCAGGACACGTGATGGGGTTTGAAAATAAAAGGCAACTGGGTTGGAGGAAAGAAAGCTTGAGAAGAGCGGAGCGATTTTGATTGTTAATTATCTGATCACATGGTGGTGATTGTACTTAGCTACGGGATGAGCAGAGGGAGAGAGGTCCAGAGCCGATGTCACCTTGTTGGAAGCGAAATCACTACTGATCCGAACTCGGTGAGAGCCAAGTCACTACTGATCCGAACTCGGTGGAAGCCAAGTCGCTACTGTAGGTGTTGTTCCTATGAGAGCCAAATCGTTACTGACAATTCTTGTCTTTCGATTTAACACCACGAGTTGTCTTCCTTCCCATTGGTCGAAGGATGGAACGTGCCCGTTTTTCTATTGGTTGACCTACTTAGTTCTTGCTTCCTAATTGGACCGGCGGCTTTCTTTGGTGAAAGATATGCCCGGCCTGATAGGAAGTATCAGATGTTAGTTCGACTCTATTTACTTCCGCGGCTATCAAATACGTCCGGTCTTGGCCAGGAAGTACGGGCGTCTCCCTACTAATATAACTTCTGCGGATACTAGATACGTCCGGGCTTGCCAGGAAGTATTGACTGTACAAGTTATTTATACTGGTGCCCGCTTTTAGCCTGCTTCCTATGTCTTGTTGCTACTTTCTTTCCTCCAGTTACCTCATTCTTTATTAAATCTTTGAAAATCATACATTGTACATGCATAGTGGGTCGGGGGGCATACAATTATATACAAATTATGACAGATGCGCCCCCTACATGTGAAGAATTCAAGAAGGGGTTAGCCTGAGAGAATTCTGTAAAGTGAAAAATAATTTTGTGGGAAAATTAGTTGTGGGTATTGATGAGTCTATATACAAGCATTGGTGGCGATATAAGAAGTAAAATAGAATGGTGTTGATGATATAGGTTGAGTATAATTAATAGAAATCAAAAATTTTTTAATTGTAAGAATTCAAAATGAATGCTATGGTACATAGTGGATTAAAAAGAAAAGAAAATGCGCCTAACTAATTTCTACTTGAAATTGGAAAAAAATCGAGGGAGTTCTATTAGGGCTTTTGAGAAATCAAAAATAATATAAAAATAAAAAGTTGGACGAAATCAAAGTAAATGCTTGGTTGCATGGTGGAAAAAAAAATGCTTTGTTGCATGGTGAAAAAAAAAAGAAAAATGCCTAACTAATTTTTTGCTCGAATTTTTGGGAAAAGAAATCGAGGAAATTTCATAAGGTCTTTTGAGAAATCAAAAATAAAAATAAAAAGTTGGAAGAAATCAAAGTGAATGCTTGATGCATGGTGAAAAAAAAGGAAAAATGCCTAACCATATTCTCGCTCGGAATTGGGAATGGAAATCGAGGGATTTTTATTAGGTCTTTTGAGAAATTAAAAAATAAAAATAAAAATAAAAAGTTGGAAGAAATCAAAGTGAATGCTTGATGCATGGTGGAAAAAAAAAGGAAAAATGCCTAACTATACTCTACTCGAAATTGGAAAAAAATCGAGGGAATTCTATTAGGTCTTTTGAGAAATCAAAAATAAAAATAAAATTTCATAAGGTATTTTGAAATCAAATAAAAATAAAAGGTGGTTGAGCGAAATCAAAGTTGAGTGCTTGGTAAAAAAAAAAGAAAAATGAAAAATAAAAAGGTTTCAACAATAAAGGATGATTTAATGTTTTTAGTTTAACCGAAAATCAATGAGTTTTCGTTGATAATTGAGTTATGGCAATATAAGCTAAGTGGTAAATAGAATGATAATTGATAAATAAAAATGATAATATAAACTAATTGGAAAAAAAATGATAATTGATGATTAAAAGTGATAATAAGTTGAATAAATTGATAAATTGATTATATATTTAAATTTTAATTGAGAGAAAATAATGAAAATGATTAATATGAAAAATAAGGTGTATTGGTTTGAACCCTTTTGTATATCTACATGCCCTATAAATGTTTTAATTGCTCAATTATGCCCTATATATTTTTTGTCTTTGTGTGTGTTGTGCAAAATGTTAGAAGTTTGTTGTGTAAGAAATGTGTGTCGTCTTGTGGGTGTGGAATTGTAGGGTAAAAATCGATGCGTAGACTCGAAATGGAATCCAAAATCGGTGGCATAGAGAGGTTCCCAGTTGACCTCAATAGGGGACCTTCTCATTGTAATTAGAGATACGGAAGTGGGGTGTGTAGGGCAAAAGAGAGGGAATGAAATTGCAGGTCGGACGAGGCGCTCCCCTTTGTTTGCATAGGCCGAATTTATCGCCGCGGACTACACTTCCTATCGCGGTGTCTCAAAATTCTCACTTCCTGCCGTCTAATTTATTTTGAGTGCGACTTGCATCTTCTACTTGGCATTGGTTTTGTCAATTTTCTGGCCTCCTTTATCTGGGAAGAATGATGTAAAATCGTTTTTGTTTGTCGTAGGTGGTGTAATTTCGACGTTATTTGTATTTTGAAAATCCGGATATTGTATCCATTTATTAAATCGAATGGTCGTTGTGACTTTAGTAAAAAATGCTATTCAGTGATATTAGGGTGGAATTGAGTGAAAATGAGGCTTACGACGTGAACACGTGTTGAGTGGAGACGTGTCACAGGCGTGGTGAAAGGCGTCTGTGGCCTGAAATGAAAAGTTTTGTGGGGTGACCTGTGACACGAATCAAAAAAAAAAAATTGTGAATGAAAAGGTGTCACGCGAAGTCCTTGTTTGTACAAAATCTAACCTGTTCTCACTATGAACAACAAATCTATTAAAGTCATATATCGAAATTTCTATTGTTAGTGTATATGGTACCTTTTAAGGTGAACATTTTTTTAGTGTTTTGGGTAGACGAGATGATTGTTACTAACGACGGTGCATGCGTTTGTTGGTGGTTGTCGTCTTTTGGTGTGAGTGTCGCGCTTGTTGGGCGGGTTGTGCGTGTTTGTTAGCGTGAAAACCGTCCTTTGGATGGATGTTGTCGGTGTATTGTTGTTGCGAATGTCGTGATTGTTGCTAAATACGTTTGTGGGATTGTTGTGAGGTACATTTTTATGGCGTGGCGACGTATGGTCATGCATGGATTTTGTGTGGTAAGTGTGTGAGCTGTACTGACACGTTTTTTTGGGCATGGTGAGGGTTGAAGCCGTTGTGGCTTGTATTTGAGGGCATATAGTACTGGTAATTGGGTTGAGTGATAAACATGGTAGTGGGGTCAATGAATGCAGGCAAGGGTTGTCCTGTGTGACAAATTTGATTGCAGTGCGAGTCCTTTCGGACAGGTTTGGCCTAGCCCGTGCGTGCATTCATTGAGTACAAGGTTAGAGACATGATTAAAGGGGTAGGTAGGTTAGATAGAAGTCCAAAGTAAATTTCTTGACGCCATAGGGTGGGTGCCTACCTCAGTTCACAGGTCTCCTCTGGGACGTCTTGGTTTGGGGTGGTTGGCTTGGCTCGGGACTGCTCGCACCGTCCGCGAAATTGAAGTGAAGTCCGGTACTGGAATATCGTTTTGGGATCGTTTGTGCTGTCCCGGATCGCGCGGATTGGTTTCGGGGACTGTGTACGGCATGGCGGTGGATGACTCCTCGGTGGTAGGTGTCCGGCCTTGGTGACACTCGCCTGGGGTTGGCGGGGGTTGTGTCCGTCGTCCTCCCCGGGGAATGGCGCTCCGGAATTCCGTCTCACTTTGCGGGGCGTTGACACGTCGGAGGGCCACGGTCATCTGCCATATGATGGCCGCTAGAAGGCGCCTGGTCGCCTCTCTTCTTGCCCGCTTCTTTTCCGCTGGGTTTGTCATTGCCGTTTGATTTGCTGGTGTCTGGGCTAATTTCCATCTTGATCCTGATTAAGCTCAATAATATCTTTATCCTGTCGACTTATTGTAATATATCCAAAGTTATTACACTGCAATATTTGATGTATTACACTGTTGTAGAATTCTGTCGACTTAACCGTTCTGTGACAATGTCGTTGCGGAATTTCTTGTTGTTCGATTTGAATGGTGAGGATTGGTTGAACGCAGTCGTTGAGTGGCAAGTGAAGCACACAGTTAGGAATAATCAGGACACGTGATGGGGTTTGAAAATAAAAGGCAACTGGGTTGGAGGAAAGAAAGCTTGAGAAGAGCGGAGCGATTTTGATTGTTAATTATCTGATCACATGGTGGTGATTGTACTTAGCTACGGGATGAGCAGAGGGAGAGAGGTCCAGAGCCGATGTCACCTTGTTGGAAGCGAAATCACTACTGATCCGAACTCGGTGAGAGCCAAGTCACTACTGATCCGAACTCGGTGGAAGCCAAGTCGCTACTGTAGGTGTTGTTCCTATGAGAGCCAAATCGTTACTGACAATTCTTGTCTTTCGATTTAACACCACGAGTTGTCTTCCTTCCCATTGGTCGAAGGATGGAACGTGCCCGTTTTTCTATTGGTTGACCTATTTAGTTCTTGCTTCCTAATTGGACCGGCGGCTTTCTTTGGTGAAAGATATGCCCGGCCTGATAGGAAGTATCAGATGTTAGTTCGACTCTATTTACTTCCGCGGCTATCAAATACGTCCGGTCTTGGCCAGGAAGTACGGGCGTCTCCCTACTAATATAACTTCTGCGGATACTAGATACGTCCGGGCTTGCCAGGAAGTATTGATTGTACAAGTTATTTATACTGGTGCCCGCTTTTAGCCTGCTTCCTATGTCTTGTTGCTACTTTCTTTCCTCCAGTTACCTCATTCTTTATTAAATCTTTCAAAATCATACATTGTACATGCATAGTGGGTCGGGGGGCATACAATTATATACAAATTATGACATATATTAACTTAATTTTGTTGCCCTATAATATACAATACAATGGAGTTGGGGGCTATTGCGTTTCACCGCCACTCTGTGTTGTGAAGACGATCTAAGCTCTATAGAGGGAGTCACTCACCTCTATTCTTGGTCGGCGGGGTTGAAGGTTCAAAATTGTGGTGTCGCTGTTTATAACACTTTTAAAAATGTATGACGAAAACAGGAGGGAAAATTATATTTATTATAAATTAAGAAAATAAGTAAAGTATTATTTAATTGATTATATATATAAATATTTACACTAAAAGAATCGGGGATCAGGGCAAATTCTCGATGTTTGAAAGTTGTTTACAAGTTCTTCTTTTTTCTTTGTTCCTCCCATTTCAACCGCTGCATCCCCGTAGCCCCCTTCCGTCGGCCTCCCATTGGCTGCTGCGAACTCCTTCTTTTCCAACATTTCTCCCACCTTTGAGTTGGCGCTTCGACGACTCAAACATGGAAAGGAAAAGTTCAGTAGATCCAATTGGCTGGGTCTCTTGATGGGCCGTCCATAACTTGACACAACATTCGGGGTTTCAATGTGATGTGGCTCTTGTTGTGAAATCAAAGGGTCCTCTTCAGTTGTCAATCGAACTTCTTGTGTGGGAGATCGCTCCGTTAGAGGGTCTCGACATCTTGTCTCGGGCGTTATCTCTAAATTGTAGAGTTTTTGAATAGGTCGTATTTTATCACCTGATGAAGTTTTCACTTTCGCAACCCTCACAAGTCCGTCTTTTCCTGGATAGAGTTGGATTATTCTGGCTAACGGCCAGTGTAGTCTCTTTAAACTCTCTTGTCCAATGAGCACCATGTCTCCCACCTTGAATGGTATGGTAGTCTTCAGGCGTCTCGTTTCTTGTCTCAGGAATCCAAAATATTCGATACGAAATCGTTCTCTAAGATCTTCTCGTACACGTTTGATATATTGATATTTGCGGGAGAGGGTCTGGTTATCAATCAAGTTCAGGTCTGGAACGCCAACCTCTCTGACCTCATGTAAGAACAACGAAGGTGTCAATGGAGCGAGATCCTCACTTTCTTCAGTTAGGTAGGTCAGAGGGCGTGAGTTCATCAAGATTTCTACGTCACACATTACCGTGGATAGTTCTTCATATCCCAAGGAGGTTTGACCGAGAATCCTGAAGAGCAATTGTTTCATCATTCCAATCAAACGCTCCCACCATCCACTCCACCAAGGAGCACCAGGCGGTATGAATTTCCAGTTGATGTTTTTCAATGTGGGATCACATTTTAATCTCGAAAAATCAATCTTCTTTAAAGTATTAGCCATGCCTTTGAAATTAGTCCCATTATCCGAATACACAATCAATGGTCGGCCTCTTCGAGCAATAAAATCGGCGGAAAGCTTGGAGGAAGGCTTCCATAGACAAAGATGTCACAAGTTCCAGATGAACTCCTCTATACACTGCACATGTGAAGATGACAATCCATGCTTTCTTCTTATTCTTTATGATAAGATGTCCAGTCAGATCAACTCCTACTATTTCGAAAATTGCAGCATCTCTTACTCTGTCTTCTGGTAATGATGTTGATTCGACAGTAGCTGATGACGCGGTGAATCGTTTACAGCGAATGCATTGATTGATGAGCTTCTTTACGGTTTTCCTGGATCTTAGTATCCAATAGTTTTCTCTCAGAATACCGAGGAGCGTTTGTAGACCGGCGTGCCCGTGGGTTTCATGGTTCCACCTGATGAGCAAAGAGACCAAGAAGTGATCTGAGGGCAATAAAATGGGCATTCTAAAATTAGCGAAATCTTCTCTTCTGCAAATTTTAGTTTTTATTCTCAAAATCCCTGAAGAGTCTACTACCAACTTAAAGCCTTGTAGTTTCTTATCTTCATGCTCTGAAAACGATTCTCCCTGGATAAGTCTCATCAGTATTATTTCTGACTTAGTGATTTCTTCTTACTGAGATCTTCTGAAATTATATTTCTTCTATCGATCTTGGCGTTGTTGAAGAATCTGTATATCCAGGCGGTGATTCGTACTATTCTCAAAAAATGGGAATAATGTCCAAATAAATTTTCATTTTCTCTTGTCGTACACAAGGTGTTCAGAATGGTCTTGCGCCTTTCAGAATAAACAATTTCCAAATCCGGGATAATGGTTGATTTGGGCCACTCTTCTTGAGATACCTTTAACCATGCAGGTCCCTCCCACCATCTTGTCTCCTTAAGTGTTTCTGCTGAACATCCCCGAGATGGGAGGTCTGCCGGGTTTAATCGGCCTGGTATGTGGCGCCAGGATTCGGGGGAGCTAAGATGATGAATTTCCTTAGCACGGTTCATCACAAATGCTGCCCAGTTGTCTTCCCTTTGAATCCAACAGAGAGCTTTGGTCGAATCGGTCCAATAAAATCTTGGAATTTCCTCAAATTCCAGAACTTGTATGTATGATGTTAGCTGCTATACGAGCTCCAATCAGACAAGCCAAAAGCTCCAATCTTGGGATGGTGAGTTTCTTCAGTGGAGCTACTCGTGTTCGAGCCTGTATTAATTGAATGTCCACTCTATCTTCCTTTTCAATGCGGAGGAAAATACAGGTCGCATAGGCAAACTGACTGGCGTCGCAAAAGATGTGGAGAGTGGTTTTCTCTACATAGGAGACCTTAAAACAGAGCCATCTAGGAATTTCTATGTTAGGCAAGTGTTTCAGTTTGCTAAACCACTTCCAAAATCTTTGTACTAAACATCCAGGTAGGACTTCGTCCCGTGTCCAAGTTTCCTGTAATATCAGCTTAGGAATTAAAGTAACAGGACAAGCAACTCCTAATGGATCAAATATCTTGCTCGCAATTGAAAGTACTTTTCTCTTGGTGGTTGGTCCAATTAATTCAAAATCTTCCAAACCAATTGTCAGTGTGTCTCTATCAGTATATTCCATGTTATTCCTAAAATTTTCACTTCCTTATTCAGTTGGTTCATAAAAGAAAAGTCTGTAACGTTGCTCACCCAATCTCGGAGATTGAAACAAGCTGTAGAGAGCAGTTCAGTAGATTCTTTCACGAACTTCTCCGTTTCTTCAGCATTCTGAAAACTGGCTAAACAATTGTCAACATAAAATGATGATTTCAACTGTTTAGCTGTGATTTTTAAATGTTCAGGAGCCTTATCTAAGTGGAGAGATAAGGTAGCCTTTAAAAGATACGGACTAGTGGTAATTCCAAAAACAACCCTTTTATGTCGATACGTGATCAATCTTCCGTCTTCTGTGTGCCACAGGAATCGTAAATAATCTCGGTCTTCTTCTTTTATTCCAATTTGTAAAAATGCTTTCTCAATATCGGAAGAGACACCTACTTCATATTTCCGGAATTTATTTAAAAGTCTTGGTATAATTTCTATCAAATTGGGTCCCTTATCCAGACAGTCATTCAGGGAAAGTTTACCTCTCTTCCGGGCCGACGCATTGAATACTGGCCGTATTCTAGAAGTTTGACTGTTTCTTTTATACACTGGTCGATGTGGCAGGTAGTGTACATAATCTAGTTTATCCTCTCTGGCATACTCGATTATCCCCTGATTCATCCATTCTTCAAAAAATTGTCCAAACTCATTCATATCTCCAACTTCTTCAAGTTTTCTTCTTACAGAATTTAGTTGGTTTTCGGCTAGGTCTCTATTCGAAGGAATCTTTTCCTTGTCTTGCACCCAGGGTAGAGCTACCTCATAGCGCCCCTCGATATCTCGCGTCGTGGTGTGGGCGAAATGTTCCTCCATTTCAGCTTGTAATGACTGAGTCTTCTACTCAACCTCCGCGTCAGAGACTCCAATTGCATCTAATTTCCACAAGTTTTCTAGATCCAAAGATAGAAGTGTGGTCACGCCAAGGGAGCTGGTGTCATCTCTCACCTCCGTTGGAGGAATCTTTCCCATCACAGTCCATCCTAGTTTGGTACGGATTGCCACAAGTCCAGATGAGATTCTTCTCTGATCATCAGTTAGCAATCTCCCGGCGATGTCCGCCCCTATAAGGACTTCTATACGGTCTCTCATCAAATCAGACACGTCGAGTTCTTCACTCCCTTCTAAAAATGATCTTGGACACACTGGAGGTATGCTTCCACAGATAAGGGGTTGACCTAGTGCTTCAAACTCACAGCGATAGGAATTATTAATGTCTGATAAATGAATGGTATAGACCTTATGTTCAAATACGTTGGTACTCGATCCTCCAAACAAGGAATGCCGGAAGAACTCTCTCCTTGATTGTTCGTATTCCATTTCCATTGCTGTGCTATGTAAAATATATGATCTTTGGGATCCGGTGTCTATTATAGCCCTGCCGTCTTCTCCGTTCTGTTCCCTTCGAGGGTCACTCACAAAGTAGGTAACAAGACGTCTGGGGAGGTTGATAAGTTGGCGAGAGTTTCATCTTGCACCGTTGGAGACTTGGAAGTTCCACCTCTATCTAAAATCAGTTTTGTGCACATGACATCCAGGTGGGAAGACATGTTGCAGATCGAACAATGGACTACATTTCTGCAAAATTTACTTAAATGAGAAGGCCGAAGACATTTATAACAAAAACCTTTTTTTCCTCATGAGTCATCTCTTTTCGTTTAAACTCAAATTAGCGGCAAAGTCACACTTAGGGCTTCCATGATTGTCTTTACCACAAAATACACATTCATTCGATTTGTGAACTGAATTCAAAAGTTCTGAAGCTGTCGCAATTGGTTTTTCAATTTTCAAAATTACCTTTTTTTATATTAAAAATAAAAACATCAATATAAACCTGAACCTAACCAATATAATTACTTTTATTGCATTTTTCTCTCCTTAATAAGAAATAAATATAATAAATATAAACAACTATTTAATCATCTAACTTAAACACAAAAAAAAATATCAACATTTATCTTATATATTTAATTTAGATTTAGCTTGCTAATCTAATAGAATTCCCTATTTATATATAAAATATTACTATTATTACAAGTTTTAAATATAGTTCTGTCAATATATAAATCCATGTTAACTTACTCTATAATATCAACTTAATTTAAATTATATTTAAGATTTATATTTTTATTTGATAAACTTTATTATTTACATTTCATATATATATATATATATATATAAACATTGGGTTGATAGTTATAGTTATTTATAAATAGATCTAAGGGTAATTGATGAAAGATGAAATTTGGATAACATTGTTATTTTTGGTTTTGTTCGATCGTCCAATATAGTAATATTATAATAGACTTGATAATTACATGGGTTTTTAAATGTACTCATAATTTAATTTTAAAAAAAGAGACATCTTGATAAGTTTTATTGTAAATATACACCTTGTTAATATTTGTTGATTATAATTCGAACTGCTTGAAACTTGTAATTGGACATATATACGAATGTTTAAGAGTACAGATGAAGTAATCACACATAATTGCTCGTTTTAAGAAAAGCCCTTAATTGTTATTACAATGAGGAAAAGTCACAAACACAAGAATGTATACACGCACTTAATCTTTAGAAAATACACATAACCACACACACAAACTAATACACATACAACACACACATATAAAAACTAACATACACACAGTGTCATAATTCCAACCACCCACAACAAAAGCAAAATTTTATAAATTTTAAAATCTTTTTCCACTCTTTCTTTTATTTTAATCCAAATATTCATTGGTCGAAGAGATTGGTAGGTGAGTAAACTAGCAGGGACGAAACTCCCGCCGGGTTTAGTTTTGACAAGTCCCGGCCCGGTACCAATCTATTTCCATCCTGGTCGAACCATTATGGTTTCCATTAAAACAACAAATAAAATTTGACTCCATCTAACAATAACATTTTTATATTATTAAGAGTGTTTTCCACACAAAAAATAATATATATATATATAAAATTACACAAAATATTACTTTAAAAATATTTAAAAATTTTCTTTCTTAAAAAAATTAAATTGTTTGATAAAAAGATTACATGGTTCTGTCTTTGCTCTTTTTCCTACCCTAATATCTTCGATTCTTCCCTTTTTTTCTATGTTCTGCTTAAATGACGTGTAACGGCCGAAGTAATAAGCGTGAACTTGTTATAGCCCTATATTGTTACATAAATAATTAAAACATTTTTGATACCCAAATAATAATATTTAATAATTTGTTTTAATCATCACTAATTTACAACTATCTTTCATATAAATTATATTTAATTCTACTTATTCGTTCAATAATAGCTTGCTTTATTGACATTATGCCCTCAATTCGACATTATACTCTCAAATCAACATCGAAATTTTATATAACTTACCTTGAAAAATATTATAAAACCTTTATGGAAAATTCAAAAACCTTGTAAGCTTATTATACGCGTGATACGCGCACGAGAAGTGTTGTTTTATATAACATATGTTGGTGTGACCATATGCATACCTCTGGTGAATCCTGTATAGGGTCAGTGACCCTAAATAAAAGCTTTTTTGTTGTTGTTGTATGTTGGTGTGACCAAACAATTTAATTTGAATTATTGTATCTTCAGGAATAAAATGCTATAAATATATTATAAAAATAATGAGATTTTCTGCTGAATTTTGAATATTAGAGTTATATAGAATTATTACTTGATGCTGATTGAGAATAGAGAATATTGTTGAGCAATTGCTTGATCTTGAAATCCATGAGTATGTGATATTTTTCTGCAGTCGTGGTAATAATCAAATAATATTAATAAAAATAGTTATCACAAAAATAGCTTTAATTGAGCTAAAGGAATATATAAAAACATAATTTGATAAAGGTAATGCCTGGCTTAAGGCGTAAGTATCTAAAAAATGAAAAACTTATTTACAAAATGTACAAAAGATTTGAGTCGGCCATCGGGAAACAACAACAATGAGTTTTTAGCGTAACCTCTGGCGGTCGAATTTTGAATCTATGAAATATAATTTTATATAAAATAATATTTTATAATTACATATTAATATTATGAAAATATAAATATTTTCTGCTGATTTTTGATTATTTTGAGGATTATGCCATGGAATTATTTGCTGGTTCTTTTAAGGACTAAATGGTATTTGTAATGCAGTCGTGGCAAAAATCTTGAAAGTATAACAATAAAAATAATTTTGACCAGTAATTGATTTAATTGAACTAAAGGAATATATAAAAACATAATTTGATAAAAGTACTGCCTGGCTTAAGGCGTAAGAATAAAAAATAAACTTATTTACATAATTTACAAAAACGGTTTGAGCCGGCCAACCGGGAAACAACAACAATCGGTTATATAAGGAAAGTTATGACATCTAGTGATAGATATAAACAGAATATTTGAATCTATGAAATATAATTCAAATAAAATATTTTTATATAATATATATATACACACAAACATATACATAAATATATATATTCTGAATATAGAGCAATCCATAATATATATATATATATATATATATAATAAAAAGGCTTATTTTGAATTTTAATAACATTTTTTATTAATCCAATATTTCGATGGACCAATCGTCCATCTTTTACGAGGTTTTCAGTTTTTTGTAAGACGTCTGTGGCTAAAAATAAGGCTTATTTTAAATTTTAATATATTTTTTTATTAATTCAATATTTCGATAGACCAATCGTCCATCTTTTACGAGGTTTTCAGTTTTTTGTAAGACGTCTGTGGCTTACCTGAAGCGCGCGACCTGCTGTGTGCCTCAAAACGAAAACCTTGTAAAAGATGGACGATTGGTCCATCGAAATATTGGATCAATAAAAAATCTTATTAAAATCCAAAATAAAGCCTTATTTTAAATATTAATATATTAATTGAAAGGCATATTTTGGATCTAAAATAAAACAAACATTTTATTTAATATAAAATGCCAATGTTTCAATAGGCTGTACGCCTAACCTCATCAGGGCATTTCTTGTTTTTAAACTGCTTTGGATGATCACGTGATGCCTTCACGCGACGATATATAAAATATTTACAACTCTGGGGCTAAAATTTAAAATATATACACACAAATATCAATAATAATAGACTATATACGACCAAATATATTTATGGTCCCAGAGGCTTCTTGAGAAATCAAGAAATGGGTATGCAAGGCTAAACTCGTGTGAAAAAAAAAATAAAAAAATGAAATACTAAAAAAGATCAGGTGTTGGTATTGTTGGTGCACTGCTGGAGTCTTTAATTTACATGTCACATTTTAACTTACTTGTTTTGTCTACATCTTTTCTTATGGATTCAATTGCAACTTTTTACATCTTATTTATTTTTAATAACTTTCATGTATAATTATTTTTACATAATTTTGTTTTCTATAATTATTTTACATACTTTTATATCGTCAAATTTGCATACTTTTGTTTTAGATTATTTAAGACAATAATCTTTAGTTAGAAAGTTCTTTGCCTCCAAACTTTTAGTTTGTGAATAAACGTTTAAAAGACTTCTCGAATGTTTTCTCCCAGTACATCAGGTCACCAGCGCAACACTGGTGGAGATGCTGTTTCCAACCCAAGAAAAAGCAGGCGGATACAACGCCTACCACCAGTTAGATCATTTAGCGCCTCGCCAACAAGACGCATAAAGGTTGATCCTGAAGATGCCTCGTGGAATAACAACGTCTTCTTCTGTCAGCCACCACCTCCAAGCCTAGATTTTTTCGGAGGGTATTCTGAAGAGGACCCAGCAGAGTGGCTCGAAGAACTCGAGCTTTTAGCAAGGCAGCAGCGCTGGCCCGAGGACGTGATGCTGGCATATGCCAGAAGTTACCTGAAAGATCCTGCAAAAAATGGGCAAAGCTAAACATCCCCAAATATTTTCCAATTGAACAACCTTTAAGAAAACACTGATACGAGACTTTAGGATTGCAGATACGACAAAATTTATATTAACCATGGAGCTCCAGAATAGAGTATAAGGATATAATGAATCTACTCTACGATACGCTGAAGATGTACTCAACTAGTGCAACAAGGTAAACTCTAAAATGTCCGCTGATGATAAACTTTATTATATGAAAACTAGACTAAACAAATATCTCTCGCTCGTCGTATTAATGACACCTTGCAGTACAGTTAAAGAATTCTTGGAACTAGCAAGACGCATTGATCAACATCTGGTTGACTTCAAACAGAGAAGAAGCTGCAGGAAAAGAGTGAAACCGATTCTACCATTTCAAACAAGAAAATATAACAACTATAGAGGTCCAGCACGACCTTTAAACGAGAGACCCCAAATATTGTACGAGCGCCCAACTGACTATGGAAGGCAAAATATAATTCTGAGTAAATTCGAGGGAAAAAGAATAATTGAAACTAGAGCAGGAACAAGTGGCATTAATGTGCGAAATTCACCCCCACCTCAACAAAATCGCAACAACGAACAAAGGTCCACATGTCCTAATACCTATTTTCGAAAGCAGTATCAGGTTGACAAAAGAATCTGTTGGAACTGCTCGGAACAAGCACATATTCCGAGGTAATGCCCATATAAGCCCCAACACCAAAACTACAATATCAGACCTATTCAGAGACAATTTACGAGGTCTAGACGAAGCAAATACACCACAAGAGGATTACCTAAAGAATTGTAGAGGCATCGAGTAGGGGAGCAAGAGGATCCAGATTTAGACATTCATAGTGAGGAAGACTTTCCTACTCTAGGGGAAGCGTCAAAAAACTAATTAAATCAAAAGGATCGCAACTTTCAGGTGATAGAATAAATTTAATTGTAAATCTACAGGAAAACAAAACCATTCGCATTGTAATAAGAGGAATGCCAATAGAAGGACTGATAGACACCGGAGCAATGGTCAGTTGCATTGATGAGGAACTTGTTAAGAAGCTCGAATTAAAGATCATGCCCGATAAAAATCAGCAGGTGATCAAAAACTCAATGCAATAGGGAAGTAAAGAGTTAAATTTAAAATCAATAAGAAAGAATATGAAATAGAAATGATTATCTTAAAAAAATGCAACCCTGTAATAATCCTTGGAAATGACTCTTTAAGTCAAAATAAAAGCACTAATAAATTGTCAAAACAATACTTTGTGGGTAGAATCCCCAAATGTATTTGACCAAAATGATTCAAATTTAAGATAGGCTCATATAACTGAAGATAAAATAATTCCTGAATTTTGTTTGTGCTTAGTAAAAAGTATATAGTAAGACTAGTATTACAGGGAAAGAAATACTAATAGAGAATATATCTTCTCTGACAACCGAATATAATCTTATAACAACGAGATACCTATTGAGTAATACGAAGAAATATTTGACTTTATGGATTTTAAACGGTACGAACAAACCTATAAACTTTTCCGGAACACGAAGGTAAGAATACTTTCGGAGGTAGACAGACTGTACCAGACGGATAACCAAAGAGTAGCCTCTATTAAAGATGATTTTGATATAAATTCTGAATTATGTCCAGAAGAACGCAGCCAGGTTTTGACCCTCCTTAGTGGATATGGCGAGATGTTTACGGCACCGGGTGAGTATAAGGGTATAACACATCTCGTCAAACACCAAATTAGAACAACGAGCGACATCCCCATTAGGAAAAATCCTTGCAGAGTATCTTTAAAAGAAAGGAAGATAAAATTGGTGATCAAATAAACAGTATGTTAAAAAATCAAATTATTTCACATTCCTTAAGTCCATGGGCATCCCCTGTAATTCTAGCGAAGAAAAAGAATGGAATATTTAGATTTTGCGTGGATTATAGAAATCTGAACTCAGTCACAGTAGAAGACCAATATCCACTTCCGTGCATAGATGACTGTTTCGACTCCCTTCATGGCGCCAGGTACTTTACTTCACTCGACCTTTGCTCAGGCTACTGGCAAGTGGAGGTGGAAGAACAGGACCGTGGAAAAATAGCCTTTAACACTCCTGATGGACTTCATCAATTTAATGTTCTACCTTTTGGATTGTGCAACGGGCCAGCAACTTTCGAGAGATTAATGGATACTGTTCTTAGAACCCATAAGTGGGAAATATGCAGTTGTTACCTCGACGAAGTCATTATATTTTCAGAAGATCTACAGTCCCATTTGAACAGTTTGAAGACAATCTTAGAATGTTTGAAAACAGCAGGGATGACACTCAATGCTTCGAAATGCCGATTTGCATATACCAAGCTTCTTATTTTGGGACATGTCGTTTCAAATGAAGGAATCGCGCCAGACCCAGACAAAATTATAAGTATAAGAATATTTCAAACGCCCAGAACTGCCAAAGATGTCCGAGCTTTTCTTGGACTTTGTTTATACGATAGAAGATTTATAAGAGAATTTTCAAAAGTTGCATTGCCATTACATATTTTGACCCGTAAAAACCATTCGTTTGCATGGGGTAAAGAACAAGAGTTGTCATTTACTTCATTGGAAAACAAACTCATCTCTCCTGAAGTATTAACGCATTACGATCCAAATAAGTCTATAGGCCTCCACACAGACGCAAGCGACCAACGACTCGGAGCGGTACTCGTTCATTTAGACGAAAACACTAAAGAGCATCCACTTTCTTATGCAAGCAGGACATTACAGAAAGCAGAGACCAACTACTCTACAACCGAAAAAGAATGCCTAGCTATCATATGGGCGATTAAAAAATTTAGACCATATCTTTACGGAAGAAAATTTACTATTTATACCGATCACCATAGTCTGTGCTGGATGGCAAAAAAGAAAAGCTCTGCAGGGCGATTAGCGAGGTGGTCACTAGAACTACAAGAATTTGATTTTGCCATTATATATAAGTCTGGAAAAACTCATTTAGATGCAGATGGATTGTCACGATGTCCTATCCCGAATAGAATTATTTCCACAATTAATTATAAAGAACATGATTATGATTCTCATATAAAAAAGAATCGATAATTTGTTAAATCATAATCCAAACAGCTATGGAGAGAACTTCACCAAATTTAATGAAAATTTATTCAAGAAAAATCCTTCTGTGACTGGCGATCCGTGGTTGTTGATAGTTCCGAAAAACAAACAGAAAGAGCTCTTAGAAAATATGCACGACCATCCTACATCACGTCATATGGGCATTAAAAGAACTTACAATCGTTTAAAGAGTAAATATTTCTGGCCCTCTATGCTTAAAACTGTGGAAGCATATGTATCGAGTTGTCCTGAATGCCAGTTTCACAAGACGCCTTCCCAATTGCCTCAAGGACTGTTGCAGCCGATTCCACCAGCTTCAAGACCTTTTGAGAAAATAGGAATAAATTTGATGGGTAGATTCACGAAATTTGGAAGAGGAAATAGTTGGATCTTGTTATGCACAGATTATTACTCCAGATATATCGAGACAGTGGCATTACTTCGCGGGACGGCGAAAGAAATTGCAGACTTTTTCTTGCAAAGAGTGGTATTACGACACGACGCACCCAAAACAATAATATCTGACCGGGGCAGTTGCTTCTTGAGTAAACTATTCAAACAAGTCCTAAAGATATGTAATACGCTCTATAAGAAAACGACGAGTTATCATCCCCAAACTAACGGCCAAACGGAGAGAATGAACCGTACACTCGCTGATATGATGGCCATGTATATCGATGAGAGACATCAGAATTGGGACGAGATACTTCCATTTGTAACTTTTGCCTATAATTCGTCCATTCAGGATACTACCGGCTATTCACCATATTTCCTAATCCACGGACGAGAGCCATTGACCTTCTTAGATTCGACTTTTGATATGCAACAAAGACTATGACGAATATGTATCGAACCTCTTAGAAATAATAGAAGATGCAAAAGCCAGACAAAATAAATCCAAACAGATATATGATAGAGCTCACAGAGAAGTTAAATATGCCATCAATGATCTGGTACTGATTTGGACACCAATTAGGAAAGTAGGAAGAGCGGACAAACTACAAAGAAAATACGTCGGTCCTTACCAAATAGTGCGACATCACCAGTAAACTACGAAGTCATGAAAATTGAAGAAATAAAAAGAGACAAATAGTACATGTGACACAAGAATGAAACCATACAGATCACCAGACTTGAGGACAAGTCTTTTTCAAGAGGGGGAGTAATGTTGGTGCACTGCTGGAGTCTTTAATTTACATGTCACATTTTAACTTACTTGTTGTGTCTACATCTTTTCTTATGGATTCAATTGTAACTTTTTACATCTTATTTATTTTTAATAACTTTCATGTATAATTATTTTTACATAATTTTGTTTTCTATAATTATTTTACATACTTTTATATCGTCAAATTTGCATAATTTTGTTTTTAGATTATTTAAGACAATAATCTTTAGTTAGAAAGTTCTTTGCCTCCAAACCTTTAGTTTGTGAATAAACATTAAAAATACTTCTCGAATGTTTTCTCCCAGTACATCAGGTCACGAGCGCAACAGTATTAAAATAATAATAATAATAAAAAAAGGCCTATTTAAACGTTCACGTGAACTTTTTAGATGGCAGAGCGCCATCTAGTTTATTTATTATTTAACAGTTGGGAGAGACACGCCATATCCACAATTTGGATAATTGCGTGTATATTTTAAATTATATACAATTAATAGAATTGAACATTGGAAATCATTAAAATTAAACGTTCGATATCAAATTTTACAAATAGCAATTATAAGTAGTAGCTTGAAATATGTACAGTCAACACTTTCGCCTCAAAATATACATCCTGCAGAATCTATTAAACTTGATGTATTGGTCTTTATTGCAAGCAGCTTGTTTTGTATTAGTCAGGTAAAGTTGGTTTTCTTCCCTTAGATCAGAAGTTAATGGACAGTTTATCAGAAGGTGTTCAGGGGTTTGTTGTTCGTTTCCACAAGTGCATGCAGGTGAACCAATTTTGCCAATTCTAAACAAATAAGTGTTGAAGTCACCATGTCCAGTAAAAAATTGAACGTTATAGAAGTTGGGTTGAACATAGTTAGGAATTCTAGTGGAACGAAAATCAACTAAACATTGAATTTGCCTGTTCCCTGATATTTGGCCAATCCATTTTCTTGATAAATTAAGAAAAGCCAACCACGAACGCGTTTCGAGTTGTTGGCCCTCGTCAGCGTGGTACATGCTGTACCTCTACGACAAAAATATTTTGGTCCCTGAGGCTTCTTGAGAATTTTATTTTTTAGTATTATTATTTAAATATATATTTTTGCATGTTTAGCGCAAGATTTCTCAAGAAGCCTCTGGGACCAAAATACTTTTGGTCGTAGAGGTACATCTTGCACCAAGCTGACGAAGGCCAAGAGCCCGAAAGGCGTTCGTGGTGGGCTTTTCTTGATTTATCAAGAAAATGGGTTGGCCAAATAGTATATAAATGAGTGGTGATGGTGTCTTTTCCACGGAGCAGATCAGATCGGTCCGTGCATCCTGTTCACAATACCGGCCAACAAAGGTGCCTTGTTCGTATGGATGTCCTCTTCTGGATTGATGTCTGCCATATAGAGGGCTGTAAGGATGGCCGGGCAACTGTATATAAATGAGTAAAAACTTAAATGAGTGGGGTTTATAAATGACTACGTTCTAGACCCGTTTGTAGAACGATATAATGGTTTAGTTCTTAATATACTTCTGGACCATGTAGAAGTCTGGAATTTTTTAGGCTATTTCAATACTCTTTGTACTGCAAGTTTACAAAATTTCAGACTTCTAGGTGACCGTCGTGGCATGGAATGAGAATATAAATTACATAGTTCCTTTCAAATGAAGCTGTTTCTGTGGTGTAAAGAGCGGCCAGCATTCTATAAAAATGTGGTCGGGAATGGACAAATTTCCATGCTTCTTTTCAATTTTTGTGATCGATTTTTAATATAATCTCAGACCACATAGAAGTATTAAATTTGGTATATTCGCTTTAAACAGATTACAAAGCAAAATTAATAAATATCAAACTTTTAGTTGACTGTGGTGGCTAGGTATAATACATAAAATAGAATTTATATATTCCCCCCTTTAAATTGAGGAAAATAGGCACAGCATTTTTGTAGCGTAATGAACGGCTGATATCAAGAATATTCAACATTCCAAGAAGAACCCCTGGTTCTTTAGGCGACTAAAGCTATCCAGATTTTCTCACGTGTAAACTTCCGAATTGCCTCAGACTGCCAATTGACTCTTTCTGTCATATGCAGTCCACCCCCTATATACCCAATGTTCAACTTGGCTGTTTCAAAGGTCACAGCGGCATTCTGGGAAATAAACTAGCAGACGAAAGAGCTAAGCCCGCTTCACCTTCTAACGTATACCCTGTTTTTCAAAAATGTTCCATAAAGCGTTGCCCACAATAAAAGGACTCAGATCACACATAATCTATCGATAGACCTATACATTAGGGCTTATTCAACCAGCAATTTCAGAAGATATGCGCCAATAATTTTGATCTCCATGCCCCCAAGAATCTAACATGAGTGCACTTCAACAACTATTCTAACTGGTCATAGCCATGAACAAGTATGCTCCGTGAAATTTTGAAAGAGGATCAATCGATTTAACCCAACTGCTAGAATGAAGACCAAAAAGTGGGTTGTCTCCTCTTCATCTGCTCAGCTTTCTGATAACAATGAAAACGAACAGCCACTTTCATATGAATTATAAATCTCAACTTGGCATTAATGAAAAATATCCATAGAAATAAATTAGTTTGACACTTTGACACTTCCATAGTCATTGTAAATGAAACTAAAAAGACTAATTCTCTGACTGACAACACAAGTGGTTAGAGAGATCTTTTGAAGGCCTAAGGAACCTCGATTTATTACATATAAATTATAATATCATAGTCTGTAATTTTTTTATATGTATATAAAAAATAAAAAAGGCAATTTTCTATTGTTTTTTCATGTATATATTAGTAGTGGGTTTAATATTGATGTAAATATTCAAAATTTTTTTGAGATTTCTTTTATATTTTAAATTTTAATTCTAAATTTTGTAAATTCATGACTATAAAAATAGCTAAATAATTTATAAATATAAATACATTTTTGAAAAAAGCTTTTATTTAAATGCACTAAAAAGGGAAAAAATATTTCCTTAATCTTCCGTCATTGAGCATTAGATGTATATGAGTTAAAACAAAAGCGGTGGGGGACGATCGTATTTAGAGAAGAGATAAAAATTTAGTAAATACTGTATTAAATCACATTAGGTTCGAAATTCGTGAATATCGTCCCCCGCCGCTTTATAAAAGCTTTTATTTAACTTGCTTCCCTGTCTGTCTGTCTGTTCACAAATCTTGCAATCGTTTTTAATATACTTTTAGAGCACGTAGGAATCTGAAATTCGGTACACTTTTCAGAACCCGATGACAATGCAAGTGTACGTATTTTCAGACTTCTTGGTGATCGGAATGGCCAAGAATGCTAAAAAAAAAATTTAAGTCTTATGTTACGCCCCTTACAAACAATTGACCAATCCGCCGCGAGCAGGCTTCCGTCTATTTGAGGTCTAATCCCCAGCGAACTTTTGATTCTAAGATTTGTAAATTCATGAGTAAAAACTAACTAAACAATTATATTTCTATGAAAAATAGACACGTCGGCCAGTTAGAGTTTTTTTTATTTTCTCAACGTTTCGACAAAAATATTTTGTCTTCGTCAGGAGAAGTCCCGCGCCGCTTTAATTTTCACTCAGATACATCTAATTGCTCAATGACAGAATATACAATATTTTATTTTTCATTGCATTTGAATAATAGTTTTTTTTAAATATATTTTTTATTTAATAATTATATTATTAAAAGCTTTTATTCAACTTACTTTACTTACTTTATTTTACTAGTTGACAAATTTTCGAATTCTGGGTTGATAGGGTGGCCGGAAATAGACAAATCCCAAATTGCCTTTTTATTTACTTCTCCTGACGAAGACAAAAGATTTTTGTCGAAACGTTGAGAAAATAAAAAACTCTAACTGGCCGAAGTGTCTATTTTTCATAGAAATATGAACGCCGGCCAGGCAGCCTCTATCTTTACGATAAACAATTAAAATTAAAAATACATTTTCAAAAAAAGCTTTTATTCAAATGCGCTAAAAAGGAAAAATAAAATATTGTATATTCTGTCATTGAGCAATTAGACGTATCTGAGTGAAAATAAAAGCAGCGGGGGACCATCATATTTAGAGAAGAAGTAAAAATATAGCAAACACCTATTAAAATCGCTAATCAGCTACTACATATTAAATCACATTAGGTTCGAAATTCATGATGATCGTCCGGCGCTTACGAGAGGACTTCGGGAGAGATAGTCCGCGGCTTGGTGCTCACGCCCGCTTTTATAAGCTAACGTAACGTCGTATGGTTGGAGTTTAATGGCCCACCTCTCCAGTCTTCCTGTCGGGTATTTCAAATTGGATAACCATCAAAGGGCGTGGTGATCTGTAACGATGACGATCTCGCGACCAAAGAGGTAGGAGCGGAATTTGTTTATTGCCCATATCACGACCACACATTCTCTTTCTGTAGTGGAGTATTTCTTCTCTGCCTTCGTTAGGGTTCTTGAGACGTAACCAACTGGTCGCTCTTTCCCGTCATGGACCTGGACGAGGACTGCTCCGATACCATAACAGCTGGCGTCAGTATGAAGCTGGGTTGGCAGATGTTCTTCAAAATGAGCTAAGACAGGTTCAGACATCAGGGCCCTTTTCAGGGATTCAAAAGTTTCTTGTTCTTCTAAGTCCCAAGATAATTTCTTGTCTTTTTTGAGAATTTCATGGAGAGCGGCAGCTTTTTCGGCGAAGTGTTCAATAAATCGGCGAAAGTACGAACAAATGCCGATGAAACTCCTCACCTCAGTGATAGATCGTGGGGTCGGAAACTTGGCTATAGCTTCTATCTTTTCAGGATCGGGATAGATGCCGTTGCCATCGACGAGATGTCCAAACACTCTAATTCGTTTGGTTCTAAAAATACACTTTTTTTGAATTGAGGCTCAAATCTGCATCGCTAAGGCTATGAAAGATGGTTTTATGTCGGCGCAAGTGTTCATAAAATGTTATGGAGAAAACTACAATGTCGTCTAGATAACACAGGCACTGCGTCCACTTCAATCCCCTTAAGATTTTGTCCATCAAACGCTCAAATGTTGCAGGGACGTTGCACAGACCGACGTGCATCACGAGAAATTCATATAGACCATCTGGGTTATGAAGGCGGTTTCATCTCTATCTGCCTCGTCTACCTCTATCTGCCAATATCCAGAGCGTAGGTCCATTGACGAGTAAAATTGGGCACATTTTAAAGAATCAAGAGTATCGTCCATTCGAGGGAGTGGATAAACGTCTTTTTTAGTTATCTTGTTCAATTGCCCATAATCAACGCAGAAGCGCCAATTGCCGTCTTTCTTCTTCACCAAAATAACAGGCGATGACCAAGTGCTTTCTGAGTGGCATATTATCCCGGCATCTAGCTTCTTGTCCACATCCTTATGGATTGCTTGTCGTTCTGTTGGAAAAACTCGATTGGGCCTGTGTTTAATTGGTCGATGGTCTCCAGTTTCGATTTTATGCTTTGTTAGAGGCGTCTGTCTTACTGTATTATTATTGGTATCTAATACCTTATCAAATTGTATCAGGATTGATAAGACTTCAGATTGTTGATCTGCTGATAAGTCGTTACTAATCAAATTATGTAAAAATGCAACGTCACCCTTATTTTCATTCTTGTGACTAATATCTCGTGCCAAATTTTCTTCAGGATCAGAGCACTCCGAGATAGAAGTCAGGTGATTTTCTCCAAAAACTTGTATTCTCCCTAGAAACATTCCTTTAGAGATAATTTGTGCTATTGGGCTAAAGTTTGCAATCCAAAACTGTCCCTTATTGTGATTGATCGTAAGAAGTGTATAGGGAACTGATGGTTCTTTTTTTTATAATGCGCATTTTGAAGGTTCAAAAAGTACCTTGTTTTGTCCATTGAGTTCTGAGCTCATCACATTTATTTGTTTAATATATTCGGCTGGAATGATTATGTTTTCAGAGGACACGATTCTATCCTCGGTCGCTAGCGAATTCAAATCGTCTTTAGCTTCTTCAAGCCTGATTTCGGCACGTCCACAATCGATCACGGCATTTGTTGCTTCCAAAAAATCCCATCCGAGTATAATGCTGGGGTTGCTACTGGGAAGGACGATATATTCAAGCGGCTGTCTCAACCCATTTATTATCAAAATTATTGTGCATCGACCCAGAGACGTAACTTTTTTGCCATGGGCGACTCTAAGAGTTATTCCTTCATCCTTGAACATAGTCTTTTTCAAGTGTCGTCTTAGCCCGTTCGAGATAATATAGAATGAGGCTCCCGAGTCGACCAAGGCAGAAAATGCAACGTCATCTATAATTATTTCAACGAAATTGTGTTCTAATTTGGCGACTGTCGCCGATGGAGGGATTTTAACACCCACGGCCTCCCCCTCGAAAGAAGACGCGACGCTTAATTTTTTTTCTAGATTGTAGCGGCGTGGGGATTGGCTTGTATGGCGGCCTGGGGAAATGGACTGGCGTCTTGGGGATCTTTCTCTGTTTGGGTATGGCGATTGTCAGCGGTAGTTTGGACTTCTTGAAAAATGTTCCTCATTGAATTGAGTAGTTTGGCGGGTCTGTATGTACCGTTTAGGTCTTTCTAATTCATATTGGTCTACTGGCTGGCGATCTCTACAGTAGCGTTTGACATGGACTGGGCGGCCACAATGAAAGCAGATTGGCTTGTTGTCTTGGGTCCTCCATTGGTCTGTTCGTCTTTGGCTTGGCGTCTGGTTTAATACCGGTGTGTCTTGGTCAGGGTATCGCTGTCTAGGTGTCCGGGTGAATACCCTTGTTTGGGTTTTGTACTGGGGTTGTGGTTTTTGGACCGGATTAGAAATCGCGGCTAGATTTATTCCGATTTCTTCTCTGATAAATGTCTCGAAAGGAGAGGGTTCTGGAGCGGTTGGTGCGGAGTTTAATGTACGATGGACTTCTTCGCGAACTATCCGTCTGATTAAGTCCTCCGTCGATTCGGACTCTACTGGATCGATCGAAGCAACTTTGGGTAGTCTATCGAACACTATGCGCTTGTTCACACGATGCTTGTTTGAGTTTTCGATTTTTCTGCACAACCTAATAAAATATTCAGTGGTGTCTATTTCCAAAACGACAATTGATCTATAAATATCCTCCGATATACCTTTTATTAAATGTGCAACTTTCTCGCTTTCACTCATTTTGGGGTCGATTTGCTTGCACAGGTCGAGGACTGCTTTAATATAAATATCACAAAGTTCGCTTTTTTCCTGAACTCTGAATTTTAATTTTTTAATCAAGTTTTCTTTTTGGTTGGTGTGATGTGATCGAAAGTCGGAGAGAACATTGTCTTAAACGAATCTCACGATTTACCTGTTTCTCTATATTCTCGAACCAGCTTCTTGCTGTTCCCGAAAGGAAAAAATAAACGTTCGCCAGGCACATTGTGTTGTCCCAGTGGTTATACCGAGCGACCCGATGAAATTTCTTTAGCCATTTTTCGGGATTTTGATCAGGTTCTAAAGAAAGAAAAGAGGGGTGTCTAAAGGGCTGAAATTTGTTCTCACCTTTGGAGACTTGAATAGCTTTTTCTGTCTTTATTTTTTCTTATGAAGGCTCTAGTCCTTGGATTCTACGGCTACGGATGATCCAGCTTGATCTCCACCAAATGTCACGGTAGAGAAGACAGGTATTCCAAAAGCTTAATTAAAAATAATTTATTTATTAAACTTATATATTTCAAAAATGTTTCAATTGATTTTACAAGTGGTAATTTACAAGCAGGGTGAGGGGTGATGACTATGCAAATATTTATGATGATAACAAGAGAGTATTCAAAAATAATTATTCAGTGACAATAGTATTAAAAGCTTTTATTTAACTTGCTTCCCTGTCCGTCCGTCTGTCTGTCTACAAATCTTGCAATCTATTTTTATTATGCTTTTAGAGCACGTAGGAATCTGAAATTTGGTACACTTTTCAGAACCCGATGACAATGATAGTTGACAAATTTTCAGACTTCTGGGTTGAGATAGGGTAGCCGGAAATGGACAAATTTCCAAATTGCCTTTCAAATTTTGTAAATTAATTTTGATATACTTCCAGATCACATAGAAGTATGAAAATTTTAAGGTTCACTCAGTTCAATGAACAATGCAAGTGTGCAAGTTTTCAGATTTCTGGGTGGTCGGATTAGCCAGGAATGAACAAATTTCTATATTTCTTTTTAAGTCTTATGTTACGCCCTTTACATAGAATTGACAAATCCGACGAGAGCAGGCTTCCGTCTATTTAAGGTCTAATCCCCAGTGAACTTTTGATTCTAAGTTTTGTAAATTCATGAATAAAAACTAACTTATAATTTAAAATAATTTATAATCATAAATTATTTAGTTAGTTTTTATTCATGAAAGCTTTTTCTTAGATGTATTTTTAATTATAATTGAAAATACATTTTTAAAAGCTTTTATTCAAATGCGCTAAAAATGAAAAAATAAAATATTGTATCTTCTGTCATTGAGCAATTAAATGTATCTGAGTGAAAATAAAAGCGGCGGGGGACGATTATATTTAGAGATGAGGTAAAATATAGCAAACACTTATAAAAATCGCTAATCAGTTGCTACATATTAAATCACATTAGGTTCGAAATTCATGATGATCGTACCCAGCCGCTTTTATTTTATTTTAATTGCTCAATGACAGAAGATACAATATTTTATTTTTTCCTTTTTAGTGCATTTGATTAAGGGCTTTTTTTTTTAAATGTATCTTATTTATAATTTCACTTATATACATCTAATTGCTCAATGACACAAGATTAAAAAAAAAAAAAAATATATATATATATATATATATATATATATACATATATATATTTTTTGTGCATTTAAATAAAAGCTTTTTTTAAATGTATTTATTTATTATTATTATATATTTTTTATGAATCTATTTATTTTTAACCCTTAATTACTCGCGCCAATTTTACTGACGTTAGTACTCGCGCGGGGTCTCGCAGACCCCAATAAAGGCTTTTGTTGTTGTTGTTGTATATTTAAGTTAGATTTAGCTTGCTAATCTAATAGAATTCCCTATTTATATATAAAATATTTCTATTATTACAAGTTTTAAATATAGTTCTGTCAATATATAAATCCATGTGTTAACTTACTCTATAATTATCAACTTAATTTAAATTATATTTAAGATTTAAATTTTTATTAGATAAACATTATTATTTACATTTCATATAAATTCATATATACGAGCTTGCTCTATAATAATAACTTAATTTAAGTTATATTTAAGATTTCATATTTTAATAGATAAACTCTGTTATTTGCATCTCAAAAAGTTATAATTTATATCTTAAGGGAAAGATTAAAATATATATATATAATATATAAAAGTAATTATAATCACATAATACTCACAGATTTTTTTTTCTCAGTGTTATAGTCAGTTTAAAGATGTTTTTTATTAGTTATTCTTATAATTACTACAGACATACAAACAACAATCTATATCTATTATGAAACTAATTATTAATTAATTCAACTAACATCTATAACAAATAATAATTTTTAATTTAAAAAAAAACTTTTTAAAGAATAACAAACTAAAAAACTTTAAGAAAAACTACAAACATTTTTGGGTTAGCACCCCTTCTATGTTCTCTAAACTCGCTAAAAATTGTCTAAATAGGAAATGTTAAATTTGCCCAACTTTCAAAAACCATAACACATTTCAAACACCTATTTGTAAGATAGTAAACACTATTTATAAATTACCGTGCCAAATTTGTCAATTTTCATATATAGGACAAGCTCTTGCAATCCTTTGAACATAAGAATCAATTTACATAGAAACTACTCCAAAAAATCAATTGGTAACACTTACATGAAACAACACAATAAAATACATAATTCAACAATTACATGATAAAAATACTTGACATTTGTCAAGACAAAAAACAACGATTAATATTAGAAAACAATTACATTTATCAACACAACACTTTATACCCTTGTGGACTTAACGACGAATTTAACCACACATACACACCACAACCATCTGAAATATCAATCTATGAAATTAATAATAAACACAAAAAAAACATAACTCTAATAATAATTCAGTCAAAACCAGAGGTAAAACTACCAACAAATTAGTCTTCATAAACTTTAATAACTTATTAAACACAAACAAAATGTACACAAAATATTTCATTGATAATTTTATTAAAACATTATTTAAATTAAATAATAGCAAATTTATAAAACTTGTAGAACACATTAAAATTCACAATCTTTCTAACAGATTAATAGATATCACAAACGACATCTTCAAATACAGAAAAATTAAACAAAAAACTAAACAAATTAATATTATTATTAAATTCAATAACAAATTATATATTTGATCATTTCAAATTTAATAATATATTTAATGACCAATCTATTAACAGTTTATTTCCTATAAAGGGTTTAAATTTTAAAACTAACTTGAAAAATAACAAAAATATAGGCAGTATATTATGCAATTATAACCCGTTTATTAATAATCTCACACACAAATTTTAAAATATCTAAATGTAATTGCCACAATGTTCTAGATAAATAAAAATTTACAGAACATATTTTCACTAGCGAATATTATTTTTTGGAACCAAAACTCCAAAACATTTTAAATAGAGGATATAAATATATACCTCAGATCAAACACAATTTCAATAATACAATTAAATCTATATTAAAAGACATCGATATATTCATTAATAAAACTAGTATAAAACAAAAAATTCCTGAATTCAGTTTTCTAGAATGGAAATATAATTAAGTAAAGAAATAAAAAACGATATATATTATAAGAACACACTAAAATACACAAAACCTAATGAATCGGAAATAAATTCCTTAAAAGACACTTTTGAAGGCTTACAAAAAGATTTTATCATATGTCCAATAGATAAATGTTCAAATAATTTATCTATCATATGTAAAAACTTATATCATGACCTTCTAAAAAATGAAATTAATAATAATAGTAAATTAACTTTCATAAGAACAACTGAAACTAAAATCAAAAAAAGATATTAAAAATGTAGAAAATTCACTAAAAATTATAAATTACAACAAAAACACAAACATACCGAAATTTTATATTATTCCTAAATTACATAAAACACCAATCTCATTCAGAACAATCACATCAGGAATAAACTCAGTCATAAAAAACATAGATTTGAGACTTGCTTCAACACTTCAATTCATCATAAATAAAATAACTAACAAACATGATTATAAATTCATCGATTCTAATAAAAATTATTAACTTCTTAACGAATAATCTACCAAAGATCAAAACAATTCAAACATTTGATTTTGAAGATCTTTACTCTAACATACGTTTAGAAGACCTTAATAATAAAATTCACAGCTTAATAAACGAATTCATTAATGATAAAACCTTCCATATTCAAATTATTCACAACAAATATAAAACATTTAAGTTAGAAAACAATACAGCAAAAACATTACTTGAAACTTACTTAAATTTCAATTAAATTAATTTTAAAAACAAAATATATATTCAGTCTAAAGGTGTTTCAATGGGAACTTCATCCAGTCCTCTACTAGCCAACTTATTACTTTTTTGGTATGAAAGAGAATTCTTTCTACAGAATGATGTAAATTGACATATATTCCGCTATGTAGATGACATTATTATCTTGAATAACCCACAATTCAGTAATGTAATTTACAAAATATACCCTAAATATTTAAAACTTAAAAACAATGAAAAGATAACTAATAACAAAAAGTTAACTTTTTAGACTTAAATATAAACCTTGCAAACAAATCAGTTGGAACATATGACAAAAGAAATTGCTATAATTTTAAAATTATTAAATTCTGTAATGTTAATTCCAACATATCATTAAATTGATGCAAAGGCATATTATTTGGTCAATTTTTAAGATTTTATATAATCAACATCATTAAAACAAATTTTATTAATGACATTAAAAATCTTGATAAAGAGTATTTAAACAACGGTTTTAAATACAAAACAGTAAAGTTTTACAATAAACTAGCAATACACAAGTACCTAAGTAATAATAAATATAATTATAATTTTTTTTGAAACTTCAAACTTTTCCAATTAATCTAACTAACAACTCATATTCTAATCTTATAATAAAACAAATGATAGAATAACTGAATATATTTTCTATGACTTTAAATAAATTAATTATCTGATAATAATTATAAAGCATTAAATTCACATTCAATTTGATCTCCAGTTACTGTGGGAGGGAACTGGAAACCAAATATAAATGAATTTGAAGCATAATAAATATTTTATTATTCAATTAATTTATAATTTTAAATATAATTTTGACTTAAATCAATGGAAACAAGAAATTAATACATATTTTCACAATTTTTTAAATTTCTAATGATTCTTTTCTGACAGCTTTTCTAACTTTAAACAACTTTAAAAATAGCATTTCCTAGAAGAAGGCAGGGTACTTTTAGAATAAAGATGACAGGCCCCAAACAACCCCATGTTACATGTCCACACATGTGCACTGTCTCTAGAGAGCAACAGGCGTCACTTGAATAGGTGTGTATACAACCTCATTCTATGTTATTTAATATTAACTTAATTTATACACTATAATGGTCGAAGAGAAATCTAACCATAATGAAGTAAGGGTGAAATGGTGTGGTATTTTCATCTGAAGAGCCCTGATACCACAGTTTTCTCTTTCCAATAGATTATCCAAACTCCTTTTTTGTATTGTCCTGGTCTACCATTAGGGTTCCAAAAAATAATTTCTAATTGGCAAAAATTAAAAATATGTTTATCTTTCTTTACCTAGGCAAAACACGATATTATATTATTCTAACTCTATAAAAAAAATCGAAAATTATATATGAAAAAAAAAATTATATAAAAAATCACAAAACTCAATTAACTATGAAATACTAACACCCTTTCAATTCTTCTACCTTTTTTGAAATAAAAGTGTATGGTTCTTTCTTTATCTCTTTCCTCTCTTTTACTAAAAAATAAATATATAATCATTATAAATCTCTTCCTTTATTCATATATATCTATTAGAGTATGTTTAAATAACGGGTAAAAGCCGATAATAAAAGACGTTACGTTGTTAAATCTTTATAAATTTTCTTTTTATTTTCAAAATTTCCTTTTTTTCTGATTAAAATAAAAACATCAATATAAACCTGATTCTAACCAATATAATTACTTTTATTACATTTTTCTCTCCTTAATAAGGTATAAATATAATAAATATAAACAACTATTTAATCATCTAACTTAAACACAAAAAAAATTATCAACTTTTATCTTATATATATATATATTATGACCCCCTGTACATGACTATTGATTGTAAATTTATTATCCATTTGCTCTTGCTGAGCGGCACCTAATAAAGTTATTTTGAACTGGAACTGGTCCTATATATGTATGTGTGTGAAAATATCTATTGTGATTAACTTAATTGAAAGAGTCAGCCAGAGTCAGCAAAAAAATATATATGCTAGTATATATAAGTCTAGTCTGAGGCATTTCAAATATAAATAAATTTTAAATATAGGTGGTTGAAAGGAATACTTCCATAAAGGATAAATATTACTCGAAATCTGGCGATTTTACAAGTGAACCAATAAGGTAATTTTTGTGGAGATTGTGTGTTGTGTGTAAATGACTATGTATTAAGGTTATATTTGGCGAGCTCATATACAAATGTAAAATATGTACTATACAATGTGAAATAATGTCAAGGATGTTGTCGGTATTTGAAGCCTACACTCTAGGTAGCCAGCAGCAAGTATTGTCAGATGTCGTCTGGCCACTGAGGATTTCGGCGAAGTAGAGAGGGGCCTCTAATTGTTCGGACCCCCGCCCGGGCCCCACCGACTCTCTCTCCTCGGCTTACTTCTTATACTCTTATTCACTCCATTGACAGCTTCTTAAAATATTGGGTTTGAGTTCTACCGTGCTACACTGTTCACACATGAAATATCCCCGAAAATAACTAAATATTTATTTTTTCCTTTGTATTATTCTCTTAATTTTGATCATATTTATAATAGGTATATGCAGTGTATGATTTACACCTTTAAAAAAGAAATATGTTCAAGGTACTTTTTTAAAAATCTGAAACAATGGAATACTATGACAAGATTGAGTTTAAAATAATAGTCAGAAGTAATAATATTTATATATTTAGGGATAAAAAAATGTATAAGTACACTTTTGTATTCACTCAGCGCGCACTCCTTACTTTTTTAATTACAATACATATCATTCCACAAATCAATATTGGTATAGTGTATGTTAAAACCACATATAATATAATATTATTTGAAGTAGTAATATTTAAACACGCATGTGCGCTACTTTTGAGAAGAGAGCTTCTCTATATACTTACGAAACATCACGATTTCCTTGAAGCGTTTCTCTGCTACGGCGTGGTCGTCGGGACATGTGGCGCGGGCAGCTTCTTCGCTGGTGTAGCAGCGCTCCAGTCCTAGATCGACCTAGATGTTAATATGACCCAACCACTTGGCACACGTTGGGTGTACCTTCTGTGTGAAGCTGGATGACGTTGGGGGTTCCCACGATCATGTGAAGGCACCTCATACAGTCTTCGATTCCAGTCCTGATACAAAGACAAAGAAAGGTTCTAGGCGTCTGGCAACCTTTAGGAAGCACTCACGTGTCCTTCAGAATGACAGTGTTTCCCCGGCGTAGATGGCAGCGGCCCCAAGGCGGGATGGAGTCCGCCTCCACACTCACCTCCGAGTACGTCACCTCGGAGCTGTCGCGGTACGACTGTATCTCGAAGGTCCCCTGGAACTCCATGGGGAAGTAGCACGCCGCCTCCACTGAACCACCACCAACACCGACTTTACTGCCGCACTGGTTTACCGTGCAAAAGATTGAACATATATACCTAGAGAGAAATACTAAATCTAACTTTTGAGTGATGTATATATAGAACTAGCCGAATGACCCGGGAAACGCCCGGGGTTTACCCGATTAAATGCTTTTATTCAAATACTATTCATTACAATTATAAATTGGCGCCGTGGATGTCATTCTTGTATAATATATAAATGAGTTTTAAAAATTGTAAAAAAAAAATGCATCGGCCTGGAATCGAACCCGGGGCGCCCGCGTGGCAGGCGAGCATTCTACCACTGAACCAAAAGCAAACGGTGACAGAATTAAGAACGCATGACGATGATAACTGTATATTATCCGTGACAGAGGCGGCCGATGAGGAAAGACGGTCGTGACTATATATAATAATAATCCAAACTGTACCTTATCATGGATGTGGTCTTCTTGCCTTGTGTTTATAATCTATAATTCAAATTGTGCCTTATCATGGATGTGGTCTTATTACCTCGTGTTTATAATCTATAATCCAAACTGTACCTTATCATGGATGTGGTCTTATTACCTTGTGTTTATAATCTACAACGCCCGGGGTTTATCCGATTAAATGCTTTTATTCAAATACTATTCGTTACAATTATAAATTGGCGCCGTGGATGTCATTCTTGTATAATATATAAATGAGTTTTAAAAATTGTAAAAAAAAAATGCATCGGCCTGGAATCGAACCCGGGGCGCCCGCGTGGCAGGCGAGCATTCTACCACTGAACCAAAAGCAAACGGTGACAGAATTAAGAACGCATGACGATGATAACTGTATATTATCCGTGACAGAGGCGGCCGATGAGGAAAGACGGTCGTGACTATATATAATAATAATCCAAACTGTACCTTATCATGGATGTGGTCTTCTTGCCTGGTGTTTATAATCTATAATTCAAATTGTGCCTTATCATGGATGTGGTCTTATTACCTCGTGTTTATAATCTATAATCCAAACTGTACCTTATCATGGATGTGGTCTTATTACCTTGTGTTTATAATCTACAACGCCCGGGGTTTATCCGATTAAATGCTTTTATTCAAATACTATTCGTTACAATTATAAATTGGCGCCGTGGATGTCATTCTTGTATAATATATAAATGAGTTTTAAAAATTGTAAAAAAAAAAAATGCATCGGCCGGGAATCGAACCCGGGGCGCCCGCGTGGCAGGCGAGCATTCTACCACTGAACCAAAAGCAAACGGTGACAGAATTAAGAACGCATGCCGATGATAACTGTATATTACCCGTGACAGAGGCCACGACAGACGGTCGTGACTATATATATTAATATTTTAAACTGTATAATAATGACACGTTTAGTATATGTCACATATCTTCCAATTAGTTAGAGCCGATACCTCATAAGATCCTAACCTTCTATTAAAATGTACACTATTTCTATTTGCTACCACCCCCATATTTTGTATATATGCTATACTAGCCGAATGACCCGGGCAACGCCCGTGTTTTACCCGATTGAATGTTTTGATTCGAATACTATTTGTTACAATTCTAAATTGGCGCCTTAATTAATTGCATATGTTAGTTAATAACTATAGCCTACCGCCCGCCATGCGCGCGCACAGGGAAGTCACGTATTCACCGGCAGCTAACGGGCGCGCGCCGCCGGCGGGGGGGGGCAAAGGTGGCGTGACCGTAGCCAACCAATAAAAGCAACGGGTACAGAGAGAGAGAGATGACTGATTAGGAGATGAGGAAAGACGCTCGTAACTGTATATAGAATATTTATTAATATAACCTGTACACCCCTATTTGTATTTAAACTGAAAATGGTGACGTCAAAATAAAAAGCCAAAGAGTGGTCGGTCAGCTGGTGGCAGAGGAGGAAAAGCGGACGCCCAGATGGGCCCCCTCCAGGGGCTTTTTATAGACGACCCCGGTAAACAGGACAGGGTTTTAGCAGGGGGTCAGGGGCAGTGTTTTCTACAGTGTGTCCATCGGCAGACTGCTTCTCTCTCTTTCTCGGTCTCTCTCTCCATGTATCAGCGATAGGCATCCAAGTTTGTTTCATGGCCTCTTCCTCTGTCCCGTGGGCTGTCCCCGATCACTCTCGGTGCTAACATCTAGCCCTGCCTCTGCTTCTTGTAGTCCGCGTGTGCGAAGAACATCAACACTCGCCTCACGTACACGACTGCCAGTTTATCCCTACGTCGACAGGATCATTTTCAACAATATTACAAACACACACACATTAATATATATAAAATTGAATGTCTGTCTGTCTGTTTGTTTGTACTCTATAGATTCAAAAACCATACATCCAATCGCCGTGAAATTTTGGGATATTATTAGGTATATCACCGGGAAGGTTTTAGAAAAATAATTTCATGAATATCTTGAATATCCTTAGAGTTATTTGCAGATTTGTAGATTTAACTCGCAAGCAGCGCCCCCATTGTGACGATGATAACAAGTTTTCTTATCACTAAGTTTGTTATCTTAAATATTATTTATCAAAAGTAAGATTATCTCAGGATGACACGGCAATGTGACACGGGAAAAAATGTTCACTAGATAAAACTATGATTTTCTATATGATATAAAAAGCCAACAATGAAGAGTGAATGTAATATAAAAAGCCAACAATGAAGAATGAATGTAAGATAAAAAGCCAACAATGAAGAGTGAATGTAATATAAAAAGCCAACAATGAAGAATGAATGTAAGATAAAAAGCCAACAATGAAGAGTGAATGTAAGATAAAAAGCCAACAATGAATAGTAAATGTAATATAAAAAGCCAACAATGAAGAATGAATGTAAGATAAAAAGCCAACAATGAAGAGTAAATATAATATAAAAAGCCAACAATGAAGAATGAATGTAAGATAAAAAGCCAACAATGAAGAGTGAATATAATATAAAAAGCCAACAATGAAGAGTGAATGTAAGATAAAAAGCCAACAATGAAGAGTGAATGTAATATAAAAAGCCAACAATGAAGAATGAATGTAAGATAAAAAGCCAACAATGAAGAGTGAATGTAATATAAAAAGCCAACAATGAAGAATGAATGTAAGATAAAAAGCCAACAATGAAGAGTGAATGTAATATAAAAAGCCAACAATGAAGAATGAATGTAAGATAAAAAGCCAACAATGAAGAGTGAATGTAAGATAAAAAGCAAACAATGAAGAGTAAATGTAATATAAAAAGTCAACAATGAAGAATGAATGTAAGATAAAAAGCCAACAATGAAGAGTAGATCTCTATATATATATAAAAGTCAATTTCTGTCTGTCTGTCTGTTTCGCGATAAACTCAAAAACTACTGAACCAATTGGTACCATATTTTGCATGTCGCTTTTTATAAACCTGAGGAAAATTTTCGGCTGCATTTTGATTAGTTTTTTGGCTATTTCTTTTTTTTTCATTTGAAGAACTTTTTTTACGCGGACTAATCCGGAATGGAATGAATAGCTAAATATGGCCATTTTTTTAAGCATCGATGGTTCAGTGGTAGAATGCTCGCCTGCCACGCGGGCGGCCCGGGTTCGATTCCCGGCCGATGCATTTTTTTTTTTTTACAATTTTTAAAACTCTTTTATATTATCTTAAATATATATAATTGAATGTCTGTCTGTCTGTACTCTATAGATTCAAAAACCATACATCCAATCGCCGTGAAATTTTGGGATATTATTAGGTATATCACCGGGAAGGTTTTTGAAAAATAATTTCATGAATATCTTGAATATCCTTAGAGTTATTTGCAGATTTGTAGATTTAACTCGCAAGCAGCGCCCCCATTGTGACGATGATAACAAGTTTTCTTATCACTAAGTTTGTTATCTTAAATATTATTTATCAAAAGTAAGATTATCTCAGGATGACACGGCAATTTATTTGCGACAAGAATAATGATACAATTCCAAGGCGAAGATATTATTCCTTTAACTTCCAATTACCGAGGGAACCAATTAATATTGATTTTATTCAACTTATCGAGTATTTCTCAAGGGACCGGGAAAAAATGTTCACTAGATAAAACTATGATTTTCTAATGTAGAAAATTAGGAAAGACAAAATTCAGGATGACAAGGCACACAGGGACCGGGAAAAAATGTTCACTTTATCGAGAGATTCAAATTTACGAGTTTCAAATTATCAAAATATATCTTTTTTATTTTTTAATAAGTTTTTAGAGAATTGTTTTAACAAATGTTCGCTAGACAAACCTTTACTCGGGTAAAACCCCGGGCGAAGCCGAGTACGTTTTATAAGTTTAAAGAGAATTGTTTTAACAAATGTTCGTTAGACAAACATTCACTCGGGTAAAACCCGGGCGAAGCCGGGCGGGTCCGCTAGTATATATATATATATATATATGAAAAAACAATAGAAAAAATAAAAGATAAGTGGGTCAGGTGTTGATATTATCTATATATATAAAATTGAATGTCTGTCTGTCTGTTTGTCTGTCTGTTTGTTTGTACTCTATAGATTCAAAAACCATACATCCAATCGCCGTGAAATTTTGGGATATTATTAGGTATATCACCGGGAAGGTTTTAGAAAAATAATTTCATGAATATCTTGAATATCCTTAGAGTTATTTGCAGATTTGTAGATTTAACTCGCAAGCAGCGCCCCCATTGTGACGATGATAACAAGTTTTCTTATCACTAAGTTTGTTATCTTAAATATTATTTATCAAAAGTAAGATTATCTCAGGATGACACGGCAATGTGACACGGGAAAAAATGTTCACTAGATAAAACTATGATTTTCTATATGATATAAAAAGCCAACAATGAAGAGTGAATGTAATATAAAAAGCCAACAATGAAGAATGAATGTAAGATAAAAAGCCAACAATGAAGAGTGAATGTAATATAAAAAGCCAACAATGAAGAATGAATGTAAGATAAAAAGCCAACAATGAAGAGTGAATGTAAGATAAAAAATCAACAATGAATAGTAAATGTAATATAAAAAGCCAACAATGAAGAATGAATGTAAGATAAAAAGCCAACAATGAAGAGTAAATATAATATAAAAAGCCAACAATGAAGAATGAATGTAAGATAAAAAGCCAACAATGAAGAGTGAATATAATATAAAAAGCCAACAATGAAGAGTGAATGTAAGATAAAAAGCCAACATAATATAAAAGTTTTAAAAATTGTAAAAAAAAAAAAAAATGCATCGGCCGGGAATCGAACCCGGGCCGCCCGCGTGGCAGGCGAGCATTCTACCACTGAACCATCGATGCTTAAAAAAATGGCCATATTTAGGTATTCATTCCATTCCGGATTAGTCCGCGTAAAAAAAGTTCTTCAAATGAAAAAAAAAGAAATAGCCAAAAAACTAATCAAAATGCAGCCGAAAATTTTCCTCAGGTTTATAAAAAGCGACATGCAAAATATGGTACCAATTGGTTCAGTAGTTTTTGAGTTTATCGCGAAACAGACAGACAGACAGAAATTGACTTTTATATATATATAGAGATCTACTCTTCATTGTTGGCTTTTTATCTTACATTCATTCTTCATTGTTGACTTTTTATATTACATTTACTCTTCATTGTTTGCTTTTTATCTTACATTCACTCTTCATTGTTGGCTTTTTATCTTACATTCATTCTTCATTGTTGGCTTTTTATATTACATTCACTCTTCATTGTTGGCTTTTTATCTTACATTCATTCTTCATTGTTGGCTTTTTATATTACATTCACTCTTCATTGTTGGCTTTTTATCTTACATTCATTCTTCATTGTTGGCTTTTTATATTACATTCACTCTTCATTGTTGGCTTTTTATCTTACATTCATTCTTCATTGTTGGCTTTTTATATTACATTCACTCTTCACTAGCGGACCCGCCCGGCTTCGCCCGGGTTTTACCCGAGTGAATGTTTGTCTAACGAACATTTGTTAAAACAATTCTCTTTAAACTTATAAAACGTACTCGGCTTCGCCCGGGGTTTTACCCGAGTAAAGGTTTGTCTAGCGAACATTTGTTAAAACAATTCTCTAAAAACTTATTAAAAAATAAAAAAGATATATTTTGATAATTTGAAACTCGTAAATTTGAATCTCTCGATAAAGTGGGTAAGGTGTTGATATTAAAAATAAAGAAGGCATCTCCTGACCACGAGCACATGTGCTTTTTAAATGGCAGAGCGCCATCTTTATTTGCCTTATTTATTTTTAATATCAACACCTGACCCACTTATCTTTTTTTTTCTATTGTTTTTTCATGTGTTTAGCGTCTTTACGCAAATTTGGCCTTAAATACCCATTTCTTGATTTTTCGGGAAGCCATTGGGACCAAAAATCTTTTTTTGGTCGCAGTGGTTACAGCCTTCTCCACGCTGACGAGCGCCAACAGCGCGAAACGCGTTCGTGGATGGCTTTTCTTGATTTATCAAGAAATTGGGTTGGCCAAATATCACGGAGCAAGCTAAATAAACGTTTAGTTTATTTTTGCTCCACTAGATGGCGCTATGCCATCTAAAAAGAACATGTGCTCGTGGTCAGGAGATGCCTTCTTTATTTTTAATATATATATATGTGGCAATAATAAAATAATAAGGTGGGGAAAGAAAAATAATCACACCACAAGTTTGGAAGAGGAATCCCAGACAACCAGAGAGAGAGATGGGAGAGACCCGGGACCGGCCACGGCCGGGCGGCCGTTTTGCTCGAATACCAAAAACCCACTGCCCTAATAGTCCTGAGGTTCCAAGTAACGGGCCCCTTGTAATGTCGCTGATATCTCAAGTGACAGGACTTTACATCCTGTCTTAATAGTCTCGAGAACTCACGGGCCTCTGGTCGCCCTTTGGAATGTCGCTAGTATCTTAAATGACCTTACTTCAGCTGCCCGTCTCTCTCTGGGTTGACTGTAGGTTTACTTTATTATTCCAGGAAGAGTATATATTATGACATATATATAATGCCGTTATGAGAATTTCAAAATTTATTTTAAAAAATTATTTAGTTTAAAAATGTGAGGTTTGTGTTTATTTATGTAATAAATAAGTAGTTAGCATATAGTAGTATAAAGAAAAAAATAACATCAGCAAAACATCGGCAGTTAAACGTCATAGGCTGGGTAAAAAAGGAATCAGCGAAGAGAAAGTTTTATAGAAAAGAACAAAGTCAGAACCATGATAATAATTTCATAAATATAAAATTAAGCTAATTAGAGAAAGATAAGTATTTTTTCTCTCTCTTAATAAAAGAAGATGTTTTATTTTTTTTGTGAAGATTTTTTAAAACTTATTTTAAAAATAATCTAGTGTAAAACTGGAGGACACGATATAAGATAATATATTAAGTTAATGAACCAATTAGGAGGAATTAAAACCTTAAAGGTTAGACCAAATGAAAACCATAAAGTTTAGAACAAATGGAAAGAGGATGGTACTCAGGCGGGCCTCTTCAGTTGAAGACCTGAGCAGCAGTTTCGGCCGGCAGCAGTTTTCAGGTCTTCATCTGGAGAGGTCCGCCTGAGTACCATCCTCTTTCCATTTGGTCTAACCTTTAAAGTTTTCATTCCTCCTAATTGGGTCCATTAAATTATTTTATTATCTTATATCGTGTCCTCCAGTTTTACACTAGATTGTTTTTAAAATAAGTTTAAAAAAATTAAAAATCTATCTTCTTTCATCAAGAGAGAAAATAGAGAAAAAATACTTATTTTTGTCTAATTAGCTTGATTTTATATTTGGAAAATTATTATCATGGTTCTGTCTTTGCTCTTTTCTATGAAACTTTCTCTTCGTTTATTTCTTTTTTTACCCAGTTTATGACGTTTAACCGCCGATGTTTTGCTGGTGTTATTTTTTCTTCTTTATAATACTATATGCTAACTCCATATTTATTACATAAATAAAACAAACCTCACATTTTAAAACTAAATAACAAATTTTATAAATTTTGAAATTTTCATAGCCGTATTATTTGATACAGAAATAGCTTGCTGTTCTGACTAAAAATTAAATTCAAAATCTGTATTTCTTAATATTTTACTTTTCCTTATTTTCCAAAAAAAAAAACGATATATATATATGAAAAAATATAGAAAAAAAATAAAAGATAAGTGGGTCAGGTGTTGATATTAAAAATAAAGAAGGCATCTCCTGACCACGGGTATTATAATGGATCCACAAGGGATCTAATGGAATCTTCACAATCTACCAAAGAGGTGTTTTGCGGCAAGTTAGCTGGGTCAAATCTATGGCTAGAATATAGATGGAAAATTTGCCGGGAGGAAATTAATCCATAGAAGCATAGGGCGCCTCTCCCGTCAAAATAAACGTCAAAAAACTGACGCCATCTATTGACCGTCGCCGCAACTAGCGGCCTCGGGTCGGTGACAAAGCCACAACACCAGCTTTGGCAAACTGTAAAGCGTCCATCTAGAGCCATGGTTTCGGGCTAATGGCCCTCGTCAGTCTAGGACGGACTTTATTCCATGAGATTGCCACCGGGCAAAATTTCTATCCATATTTTAGCCATAGATTTGGCCCAGCAACTTTGCCAGCTAAACACCTCTTTGGCAGATTGTCAAGATTCCACTAGATCCCGTGTGGATATCATAGAATAAAGTCCTCGCTAGACTGAGGAGGGCCATTAGCCCGAAACCATGGTCTTTAGGTGGACGCTTCTCAGTTTGCCAAAGCTGGTGTTGTGGCTTTGTCACCGACCCGAGACCGCTAGTTGCGGTGACGGTCAATAGATGGCGTCAGTTTTTGACGTTTATTTTGACGGGAGAGGCGCCCTATACTTATATGGATTAATTTCATCTCGGCAAATTTTCCATTTATATTCTAGCTATAGATGTGGCCCACCCCCTCTGTGGATCTCATTGAAAAAAGTCCGCCCTAGACTGACGAGGGCCATTAGCCCGAAACCATGGTCTCTAGGTGGACGCTTCTCAGTTTGCCAAAGCTGGTGTTATGGCTTTGTCACCGACCCGAGGCCGCTAGTTGCGGCGACGGTCAATAGATGGCGTCAGTTTTTGACGTTTCTTTTGACGGCAGAGGCGCCCTATGTTTATCTATATCTATGTGTTTTGAAAATAGAGCAATCCATACTAAATTCATCTCAAATCTCACTCAAATTTCACTCAAATCCAATATATGCCATTTTTTTTATCTAATATATATATATATAAGAAATGTAAATAATAAAGTTTATCAGATAAAAATTTAAATCTTAAATATAATTTAAATTAGGTTGATATTATAGAGTAAGTTAACATGGATTTATATATTGATAGAACTATATTTAAAACTTTTATTAATGGTAATATTTTCTATATAAAAAGGAAATTCTATTAGATTAGCAAGCTAAATCTAAATTAAATATATAAGATAAAAGTTATAATATTTTTTTTTGTGTTTAAGTTAGATGATTGAATAGTTTTTAAATATGTATTATATTTATATCTTATTTAGGAGAGAAAAATGTAATAAAAGTAATTATATGTTAGAATAATATGTTTTTATTTTAAATGGAAAAAAAAATTTTTTTGAAAAATAAAAAGAAAATTTAACAAGAAAAGAAGATTTAACAACGTAACGTCTTTTAGCATCGGCTTTTACCCTTCATATAGACATACTCTAAAAATAAATAGGAATAAATGAAGAGATTTATAATGATTATATATTTATTTATTAGTAAAAGAGAGGAAAGAGATAAAGAAATAACCATACACTTTTATTTAAAACAGGTAGAGAATTGAAAGGGTGTTAGTGTTTTCTAGTTAATTAATAGTTTTGTAATTTTTTTATATAATTTTTGATTTTTTTTTTTTGAAGAGTAAGAATAATATGATATAAGGTTTTTGCCTAGTTAAGGATAGATAAACATAATTCAAATCTTTGCCAATTAGAAATTTTTTTTTGGAACCCTAATGGTAGACCAGGACATTACACAAAAGGAGATTGGCCAATCTATTGGAAAGAGAAATCTGTGGTATCAGGGCTTTTCAGATGAAAATACCACATCCCATTTCACCCTTACTTCATTATGGATTGATTTCTCTTTGACCATTAAACTGTATAAAAATTAAATTAATATTAGATAAAACACACACACATAGAATGAGGTTGTTTACTTACTTATTCAAAGTGGCGTCTGTTGATCCCTAGAGACAGTGCACATGTGTGGACATGTAACATGTGTCTGTTTGGGGCCCGCCAACTTTGTTCTAAAAGTAACCTTCCCTCTCCTAGGAAACCTTATTTTTAAAGTTGTTTAAAGTTAGAAAAGCTGTCAGAAAAGAATCATTAGAAATTTTAAAGATTGTGAAAATATGTATTAAAATTTTGTTTCCTTTGATATAAGTTACATTTTTTATTAAAATTATAAATTAATTGGATGATAAAACATTTATTATGCTTCAAATTCATTTATATTTGTTTTCCAGTTCCCTCCCACAGTAACTGGAGATCAAATTGAATGAATTTAATGCTTTATAATCGTTATCATATAATTAATTTATATAAAGTCATAGGAAATATATTCAATTATTCTATCATTTGTTTTAGTATGTTGGTTAGATTAATTGGAGAAGTTTGAAGTTTCAAATTTATAATTATATTTATTATTGCTTAGGTATTGGGGAAATGACAGCCTATTGTAAAACTTCTTTTTTTTTGTATTTGAAACCATTGTTTAAATACTCTTTATTAAGATTTTTAATGTCTTTAATAAAGTTTGTTTTAATGTTGTTGATTCTATAAAATCTTAAAAATTAACCAAAATATATGCCTTTGCAGCAATTTGATGATATGTTTGAATTGACATTACAGAATTTAATAATTTTAAAATTATAACAATTTTTTTTTGTCATATGTTCCAACTGATTTGTTTGCAAGGTTTATATTTAAGTCTAAAAAGTTAAATTTTTTGTTATTAGTTATCTTTTCATTATTTTTAAGTTTCAAATATTTAGGGTATATTTTGTAAATGACATTATTGAATTGTAGGTTATTCAAGATAATAATGTCATCTACATAGCGGAATATATGCCAATTTACATCATTCTGTAGAAAGAATTCTCTTTCATACCAAAAAAAGTAATAAGTTGGCAAGTAGAGGACTGGATGAAGTTCCCATTGGAACACCTTTAGATTGAATATATATTTTGTTTTTAAAATTAATATAATTGAAGTTTAAGAAGGTTTCAAGTAATGTTTTTGCTGTATTGTTATCTAATTTAAATGTTCTGTATTTGTTGTGAATAATTTGAATATGGAATGTTTTATCATTAATGAATTCGTTTATTAAGCTGTGTATTTTATTATTAAGGTCTTCTAAACGTATGTTAGAGTAAAGATCTTCAAAATCAAATGTATGAACTGTATTGATCTTTTGTAGGTTATTCGTTAGGAAGTTAATGATTTTTTATTAGAATCTATGAATTTATAATCATGTTTGTTAGTTATTTTATTTATTATGAATTGAAGTGTTGAAGCTAGTCTTAAATCTATGTTTTTTATGACTGAGTTTATTCCTGATGTGATTGTTCTGAATGAGATTGGTGTTTTATGTAATTTAGGAATAATATAAAATTTCGGTATGTTTGTGTTTTTGTTGTAATTTATAATTTTTAGTGAGTTTTCTACATTTTTAATATCTTTTTCATTTTAGTTTCAGTTGTTCTTATGAAAGTGTATTTACTATTGTTATTAATTTCATTTTTTAGAAGGTCATGATATAAGTTTTTACATATGATAGATAAATTATTTGAACATTTATCTATTGGACATATGATAAAATCTTTTTGTAAGCTTTCAAAAGTGTCTTTTAAAGAATTAAATTACGATTCATTAGGTTTTATGTATTTTAGTGTGTTGTTATTATAGTTTTTTATTTCTTTACTTAATTTATATTTCCATTCTAGGAAAGTAAATTCAGGAATTCTGTGTTTTATACTAGTTTTATTAATGAATATATCGATTTCTTTTAATATAGAATCAATTGTATTATTGAAATTTTGTTTGATCTGAGGTATATATTTATATCCTCTATTTAAAATGTTTTGGAGTTTTGGTTCCAAAAAAGAATAATCGCTTGTTAAAATATGTCCTGTAAATTTATATTTATCTAGTACATTGTGGCAATTACATTTAGATTTTTTAAAATTTGTTAGATTATTAATAAACGGGTTATAATTGCATAATATACTGCCTATATTCTTGTTATATTTCCAGGTAGTTTTAAAATTTAAACCTTTTATAGGAAATAAACTGTTAATTGATTGGTCATCAAATATATCATTAAATTTGAAATGATCAAATAATTTGTTATTGAATTTAATAATAATATTAATTTGGTTATTTTTTGTTTAATTTTTCTGCATTTGAAGATGTCGTTTGTGATATCTATTAATCTATTAGAAAGATTGTGAATTTTAATGTGTTCTACAAGTTCTATAAGTTTGCTATTTTTTAATTTGAATAATGTTTCAATAAAAATTTCAATGAATTTTTTTGTATACATTTTCTTTGTGTCTAATAAGTTATTAAAGTTTATGAAGCCTAATTTGTTGGTAGTTTCATGTATGTGTTCCCAATTGATTTTTTTGAGTGGTTTCTATGTATATGTATTCTTATGTTTAAAGGATTGCAAGTTTGTCCTATATATGAAAGTTGACAAGTTTGGCAAGTTAATTTATAAATAGTGTTTACTATCTTACAACTAGGTGTTTGAAATGTGTCATGGTTCTTGAAAGTTGGGCAAGTTTGACAATTCTTATTTAGACAATTCAGTCAAAACCAGAGGTAAAACTACCAACAAACTAGGCTTCATAAACTTTAATAACTTATCAGACACAAACAAAATGTACACAAAAAATTTCATTGAAAATTTTATTAAAACATTATTCAAATTAGATAATAGCAAACTTATAAAACTTGTAGAACACATTAATATTCACAATCTTTCTAATAGATTAATAGATATCACAAACGACACCTTCAAATACAGAAAAATTAAACAAAAAAATAACCAAATTAATATTATTATTAAATTCAATAACAAATTATTTGATCATTTCAAATTTAATGATATATTTAATGACCAATCTATTAACAGTTTATTTCCTATAAAAGGTTTAAATTTTAAAACTACCTGGAAATATAACAAGAATATAGGCAGTATATTATGCAATTATAACCCGTTTATTAATAATCTAACAAATTTTAAAAAATCTAAATGTAATTGCCACAATGTTCTAGATAAATATAAATTTACAGGACATATTTTAACTAGCGATTATTCTTTTTTGGAACCAAAACTCCAGAACATTTTAAATAGAGGATATAAATATATACCTCAGATCAAACACAATTCCAATAATACAATTAAATCTATATTAAAAGACATCGATATATTCATTAATAAAACTAGTATAAAATACAGAATTCCTTAATTTACTTTCCTAGAATGGAAATATAAATTAAGTAAAGAAATAAAAAACTATTATAACAACACACTAAAATACCCAAAACCTAATAAATCGGAAATTAATTCCTTAAAAGACACTTTTGAAAGCTTACAAAAAGATTTTATCATATGTCCAATAGATAAATGTTCAAATAATTTATCTATCATATGTAAAAACTTATATCATGACCTTATAAAAAATGAAATTAATAACAATAGTATATACACTTTCATAAGAACAACTGAAACTAAAATCAAAAAATATATTAAAAATGTAGAAAACTCACTAAAAATTATAAATTACAACAAAAACACAAACATACCGAAATTTTATATTATTCCTAAATTACATAAAACACCAATCTCATTCAGAACAATCACATCAGGAATAAACTCAGTCATAAAAAACATAGATTTAAGACTAGCTTCAACACTTCAATTCATAATAAATAAAATAACTAACAAACATGATTATAAATTCATAGATTCTAATAAAAATTCATTAACTTCCTAACGAATAACCTATAAAAGATCAATACAGTTCATACATTTGATTTTGAAGATCTTTACTCTAACATACGTTTAGAAGACCTTAATAATAAAATACACAGCTTAATAAACGAATTCATTAATAATAAAACATTCCATATTCAAATTATTCACAACAAATACAAACCATTTAAATTAGATAACAATACAGCAAAAACATTACTTGGAAACCTTCCTAAACTTCAATTATATTAATTTTAAAAACAAAATATATATTCAATCTAAAGGTGTTCCAATGGGAACTTCATCCAGTCCTCTACTAGCCAACTTATTACTTTTTTGGTATGAAAGAGTATTCTTTCTACAGAATGATGTAAATTGGCATATATTCCGCTATGTAGATGACATTATTATCTTGAATAACCCACAATTCAATAATGTCATTTACAAAATATACCCTAAACATTGAAACTTAAAAATAATGAAAAGATAACTAATAACAAAAAAGTTAACTTTTTAGACTTAAATATAAACCTTGCAAACAAATCAGTTGGAACATATGACAAAAGAGTTGCGGCGATATATGATTCCTTCTTTCTAAAAGAAATTGTATTAAAAATCTTAATAAAGAGTATTAAAACAAGGTTTTAAATACAAAACAGTAAGGATTTACAATAGGCTGTCATTCCCCCAATACCTAAGCAATGATAAATATAATTATAAATGTTTGAAACTTCAAACTTCTCCAATTAATCTAACCAACAACTTATATTCTACTCTTACACTAAAACAAATGATAGAATAATTGAATATATTTCCAATGACTTTAAATAAATTAATTATATGATAACGATTATAAAGCATTAAATTCATTCAATTTGATCTCCAGTTACTGTGGGAGGGAACTGGAAAACAAATATAAATGAATTTGAAGAATAATAAATGTTTTATTATTCAATTAATTCATAATTTTAATAAAAAATGTAACTTATATCAATGGAAACAAAATTTTAATACATATTTTCACAATCTTTAAAATTTCTAATGATTCTTTTCTGACAGCTTTTCTAACTTTAAACAACTTTAAAAATAATATTTCCTAGAAGAGGGAAGGTTACTTTTAGAACAAAGTTGGCGGACCCCAAACAGACACATGTTACATGTCCACACATGTGCACTGTCTCTAGGGATTAACAGACGCCACTTTGAATAAGTAAGTAAACAACCTCATTCTATGTGTGTGTGTGTTATCTAATATTAATTTAATTTTTATACAGTTTAATGGTCGAAGAGAAATCAATCCATAATGAAGTAAGGGTGAAATGGGATGTGGTATTTTCATCTGAAGAGCCCTGATACCACAGATTTCTCTTTCCAATAGATTGTCCAATCTCCTTTTGAGTAATGTCCTGGTCTACCATTAGGGTTCCAAAAAATAATTTCTAATTGGCAAAGATTTGAAATATGTTTATCTATCCTTAACTAGGCAAAAACATTATATCATATTATTCTTACTCTTTAAAAAAAAATCAATAATTATATAAAAAAATTACAAAACTATTAATCAACTAGAAAAAACTAACACCCTTTCAATTCTCTATCTGTTTGAAATAAAAGTGTATGGTTCTTTCTTTATCTCTTTCCTCTCTTTTACTAATAAATAAATATATAATCATTATAAATCTCTTCATTTATTCCTATTTATTTTTAGAATATGTCTATATGAAGGGTAAGAGCCGATGCTAAAAGACGTTACGTTGTTAAATCTTCTTTTCTTGTTAAATTTTCTTTTTATTTTTCAAAAAAAGTTTTTTTTTCATTTAAAATAAAAACATATTATTCTAACATATAATTATATTTTTCACATTTTTCTCTCCTAAATAAGATATAAATATAATACATATAAACAACTATTTAATCATCTAACTTAAACACACAAAAAATTATTAACTTTTATCTTATATATATATATATATATATATATGAAAAAATAGTACAAATGTAACATTGTACTGGGATAAGGTGCATAAATTAAGAAAAAGGCATCTCCTTATCGTGCAACTGAAAGTTGCTGATGGCTTGCGCCATCTATCGGAATGAATATCAACTATTCTCGTTGATTTTTAATTATTCCAGAATTGGCCAAATACCCATTCTTGATTAATCAAGAAAAGCTAACCACGGACGCGTTTCGGGCTGTTGGCCCTCATCAGCGTGGTGCAAGCTGTACCTCAACGTTTTATATGTGGTTTATCGGGCTACTAACCAAAAGTAATGCTTTTTGAGCCCATGCGCGATGTGAGGAGGCAAGGAATAGGAGTATGTAGCGGCAGGAGAAGACTCGCAGGGAAGTGGAAACGTTGGGAAAGCAGGGGAACAGCGCCTGGGAGAAGTGAGGCAGGGGTCCAGTAACCAGTAGAAGGTGACGAGAGGAGTTGGAGGCGGGGGGTTTTTGAAGCCTAAAACGTGTGGGCCTTAGACTTCAGAATGGGGCAGTTTGAGGCTCTCGCCTCGTGGTTGCCTGAGAGGCCCTTTTGGCAGCAGTTGGCACATTTTGAAGTGTGCTGGTCAGCTCTGGTTGGGCAGGAGCGGCCTTCATGGCCGTCTTCACCGAAGTGGAAGCACTTGGGAGCTCTGGAACAGTGGGTGGAGTTGTGGCCGAAGCCACAGCAGCGGAAGCAGACGTGGGCGCGGATGGACGCCTCGAAGTTGAGGATCACACCGTCAACCACGATTCTTCCGCGGTTGCCCAGGGCTCCAAAGGTCTTGAGGTCCACCTCGATGAAGGCGGTGCAGGTCCCGTTTCTGAGTGCAGAACGGTGCGCCACGCGCACCACTTTGTTCCCGGGGAGCTGGCTGACAGCGGCGGTTGCCAGGAAGGTCTCCTCGATTGTGGAATTGGACTCTGAAGAGGCAGATTCTTGGCAGGATCTCCTTCTGCTGGCGGACCTTCATTCCCGTTAGCTTGTTGGCCAGGGAGGTAGTCACTTCAGGGATGATGTCGGGATTGCTGGAGTGGAGGTCCAGCTTCCCTTTGGTGCGCAGAGAGGCCCAAACACCTTGGGGTAGGGTGTGGACAGCGCGGACAGCCTTGTAAATGTCCCTTGGGTCAGCCTGTGGGTCGTCAGAGACGACCACTGTGTGGGCCGCCGATTTTTCCCCATGGAGGATCACTTGGGCGGCCGCAGGCTTGGATACGCGGGATGACGCAAGTTTGGTTGGACCTTTTAGGTTGGGTCTTTTTGCGGGCGGATTGAGAGCCTCAGGCTGCTTCCTCTTGGTTGCAACAGGAGCAGGCAGGGTGGAGACAGGCTTGTCAGCAGGAGAAGGAGTGGCAGGCTTGGTGGGGTCAGTCCGGGAGCTGGTATCCTTGCAGGAAGGAGCAGGGCTGGTTTGAGTGCTTTGGCAGGCAGTCTGTGGATTGAATTCGTCCAGTTCCTTAAAGGACGCGAGGGAGCCAGAGAGGTTCTCTACCTCGGCAATGAGGGCCTTGATCTGCTCGGTCCGTAGACTGGTGATATTCGTAATGATTTCGGTCAGGCATTCTTGGGAGGTAGGGTGAGGATAACGTAATGCCTTCTCGACGTCCTCCATCATCTGGCTATTCTCCAACTCTAATAGGGCGAGGGTTACGAGGGGCTCCTTGGCATTCTTCTTCTTCTTCCTAGAGGGAGCCATGGCGATAAGTATGGTAAGTATGCCGTTTCGGTAAGTATAGGTAAGTATGGCCAGAGCGTTGGTAAGTATGGTAAGTATGTACCTCAACGACCAAAAAATTGGTCATTAAGGCATCCTGAAAAATCATGAAACGGGTAGTTAAGGCCAGAATTGCGTGAGGACGCTACACAATGTGAAAAAATAGTACAAATGTAACATTGTACTGGGATAAGGTGCATAAATTAAGAAAAAGGCATCTCCTTATCGTGCAACTGAAAGTTGCTGATGGCTTGCGCCATCTATCGGAATAAATATCAACTATTCTCGTTGATTTTTAATTATTCCAGAATTGGCCAAATACCCATTCTTGATTAATCAAGAAAAGCTAACCACGGACGCGTTTCGGGCTGTTGGCCCTCATCAGCGTGGTGCAAGCTGTACCTCAACGACCAAAAAATTGGTCATTAAGGCATCCTGAAAAATCACGAAACGGGTAGTTAAGGCCAGAATTGCGTGAGGACGCTACACAATGTGAAAAAATAGTACAAATGTAACATTGTACTGGGATAAGGTGCATAAATTAAGAAAAAGGCATCTCCTTATCGTGCAACTGAAAGTTGCTGATGGCTTGCGCCATCTATCGGAATATAGATGGCGCAAGCCATCAGCAACTTTCAGTTGCACGATAAGGAGATGCCTTTTTCTTAATTTATGCACCTTATCCCAGTACAATGTTACATTTGTACTATTTTTTCACATTGTGTAGCGTCCTCACGCAATTATGGCCTTAACTACCCGTTTCATGATTTTTCAGGATGCCTTAATGACCAATTTTTTGGTCGTTGAGGTACAGCTTGCACCACGCTGATGAGGGCCAACAGCCGAAACGCGTCCGTGGTTAGCTTTTCTTGATTAATCAATAATGGGTATTTGGCCAATTCTGGAATAATTAAAAATCAACGAGAATAGTTGATATTTATTCCGATAGATTTTGAATTAATTTTGAGTCAGAACAGCAAGCTAATTCTTTATCAAATAGTATAGTTATGAAACATTTTAAGATTAATCATTTTTTTTTATTTAATTTAAATGTGTGAGGTTTGTTTTTATTTTTTTTTTGTAATAAATAATTAGTTAGATTATATTTTTAAAAAAGAGAGAAAAAAAGGTAACACCAGCAAAGCATCGGCAGTTACGCGTCATAGGCTGGGTGAAAAAAGGAATAAGCGAAGAGAAAGTTTTAAAGAGTAGAGCAAAGACAGAACCATGATAATAATTTTCCAAATATAAAATAAAGCTAATTAGAGAGAGAGAAATGTATTTTTTTGCTCTATTTTCTCTCTTGATGAAAAAAGTTTGATTTTTGTAATTTTTTTTTTTTTTGAATTTTTTTTTATATATATATAAGCTTATTTTAAAGACAATCTAGTGTAAATGTGGAGGATACGATATAAGATAATATATTAAATTAGGAAGGATGAAAACCTTAAGGGTTAGACCAATTGAAAACCATAAAGGTTAGACCAGATGGAAAGAGGATGGTACTCAGGTGGGCCTCTTCAGATGAAGACCTGAGCAGCAGTTTCGGCCCTCACTCCATTACTGCCAAACCATACCTCTTCGACCAAATAGAAAGCAATTTTAGGTTGGAACGGAGATAGGGTAATAGCTGAACTTTAGATATACTACAAAAATCAACTAATGAACTAAGACATTGTCATCTACTGCACTTTCAAACCTAACTCAAAACATGTTTTTTTAGTTCAGAAGTTAAATTGATTCGGTTCCCTAGACTTAATCAGATTGATACATACTTATCCCTTAGTGTTAAACTTTAAATCAAATTGTGTTTATTCTTTTTGGGTATAAGGACTGTAAGAGACTGATAAGAAATTAGAAATACAGTTAAATGATTATTATAAATATAGGAAAAATTGATCATATCCAAAGCCTTTAACAATGTGCGTCGACAAGGGAACAGGAAATCTAACATTAAAGAACATAGAAAAATAAACTTTGTCTGATGTTAGTAGGTTCAGATTATAGTCCAAATTGTGTTCATATACTCTAAATAATAGGACTGCAGGAAAATAATAAGATATTAGTAGTACGAGAGGATAAGGATTAATTGGAACTACAAGAAAGTACGATTAAATTCAAACAAGTTAAGAATGTGCGTCATACCATAAATGGAAAAATCAGATTCATCAGACAAAGACATGAGTCCCTTGTCTGAAGATGGTGAAAATGCTTTCCCATAATAACTCACATCATCAATTTATTTGAACTGGTCCTAACGGAACCGTATATTCTATATATAGTCCCATCTATACTTTTTTTTTTTATAAATATAATATATGAGGACCATTACCTGTAATTTCTGCTAAATAAGGAAGTTTAGGAATTTAAGTTTTAATGCTTCATATCAATTAGATTGAATGTTCATTCTCTATACCCCCCTTTATAAAGATTGAACACGTATAGATAATTGTTATGTATGCTATAAGGAGAGAAAGAAAATATTCTAAAGTTATCGTATAAATTTAAAGGATCAAACAAAGTAAGAATTAGAGAAAACACAGAAATAAAGGTATGGTATTGGTAAGCAAAGGTAAAAAGAACAAATCCAAACAAATAAACAATGTGCGACGTTTCGGCATCAGCGTCGCTACAATCTTCAGACAAGTCTGAAGAGGGCCACAATGTCGCTACCGAAATGCTACATACCACTCATTCACTCGGACCCGTTCCCGTTACCTTGTGTTTATAATCTATAATCCTAATTGTGTTTTATCAGTATGGTATTGGTGTTTCAGAATATTGAATTTAATAGTTTCTATTAGTGTAGATGGAATTTTTTTTTATTAATTTAAAATCTTAATTATTATTTGTTCTAAGTCCAATTAAAAGGGGTGAAGAAAAAAAGAAACAAGGAAAACAAAAAAAAATAGAAAAATAGAAAAAAAAAAGGAAAAAAAAAATAAATAAAATAGGAAAGGAGAGAAAGATGAGGTGGAATAATGAAAGAAAATTTCTTTGAAAGTATTTATAATAGCTTATCAGTACACTTAATTAATGTGATAGCATTCGTTATGAATGTTATGATTTCAAGAGTATTTACCTATAATTAAATTATTTATTATCTAGATTAGCGGAATGTAGTTAGTGTTAGTAAATCAAGAGAGATAGATGATGTGACTCTTGTTAGTTGCCTCATTGTCTACAAGTGAAAGTAGCATTTAGATTGAGCGTTCCAGTTGAAGTCAGTATTGCTGTTAACATTATTATTGATCATTCAGTTACATGTATTGAATTGCGGTTCATGTTATCAACTTAAAATTCAATATATGCATGTTACAATTAACATCACAAGCAAATTCTACTCACCCAGGGGGAGACGGTTAATGTCTATAAATAAATTTTCGATTTAAAAGTTAGCGGAAATAAACAAGTTTGAATAATCGGTCAAAAGTTAATTAAATTCTCATAGTGAAATTTTTAAAGTCATTGAAGTTGAAATTGTATGAGAATTTATTTTTGTGAAGATATTTTCTGATTGCTAAAATGTTAATTTTTTTAATTGTATTTTGGCTGAATCCATTTTTTTGAAATTCGTCATTTAGGTTTTTAATTTTACTTATAAAGTTGTTTAGTTTGTTGTTAATTCTGTAGTATCTTAAAAATTGTCCAAAATAGATACCTTTGGTGCAATTTTTTGATATATTTGAATCTTGTCTATTATATTTAATAATGTTGAAATCGAAATTTGATCTTTTGTCATATACCTCTATACTTTTTTCTTTTAGATTTATGTATAAATCGAGGAAGTTGACTTTTTGATTAAATTTGATTTTTTCATTATTTTTTAGATTTAGATATGGAGGATAGATTTTTTCTATTAATTTTGAAAAATTATTATTATTGAATATAAGGATGTCATCTACATATCGGAACAACCACCAGTTAACTTTGTTAAGAGAAAATAATTCCCTCTCATACCAAAATAACAGGAGGTTGGCCAATAATGGACTCGATGACGTACCCATAGGTACTCCTTGTTTTTGATTATAAATTTGATTTTTAATTTGAATATAATTGAATTTAAGAAATGTTTCTAAAATTAATTTTGCTTTATTGTAGTTAATTACAATAGTTTTGTTACCATTGTGAATTAAGGTAATATTGAAAGTCTTGTCTATTAAAAATTCTGAAAATATATTTATAATTTTGAGTTTAAGATCCTCTAACTCCAGTTTAGAGAAGAGGTCTTCAAAATCAAAAGTATAAACTGATTTGAGTTTGGGAAGGTTTTTGTTAATAAAATTTAGTATGTTCTTATTGGAGTCAATAAAGTTGAATTTTTCTTTATTGCGGATCTGTTTTGTTAAAAATTTTAAAGTTGAAGCTAATTGAAGGTCTAAATTGTTTAAATTAGAATTTATTCCAGATGTTATGGTTCTGAATTTGAGAGGATTTTTGTGTATTTTGGGTATAATGTAAATATGAGCTATAATAGGGGTAGTGTTTTTTTTTTTTTGCTATAGATATTTAAAGTTTTTTCTTTAACCTCCAATTCCTTTTTAATTTGAATCGGGGTTATATTTGTTATACTGTATTTATCGGTGTTGTCCATTTCTTGCATAATTAGTTCGCGGTACAGATTTTTGCAAGTGATTGAGAAGTTGTTGGAACATTTATCAATTGGAGTAATAATGTACTCTTCTTGAATAATTTTAATGTTTTCTTTTAATTTTCCAATATTTGAGGGGGGCATTTTTGCAATTTTCAGTGTATTGTGGTAATAATCCTTGACATGTTTCATAATTTCAAATTTACAATTAAGGAAAGTAAATTCGGGTATCTTGAACTTTAAGCTTGTTTTATTAATAAAAAGATCAAGATCTTGGATGATTGAATTAACTGTGTTGTTGTAATTTTGTTTAATTGGTGGTATAAATTTATATCCGTTGTTGAGCAGGACTTGTGTTTCTTCATTTAAGAATATGAAGTCACTGGTAAGGATGTGACCTTTATATTTATGTTGGTCACTTATATTATTGCACTTACAGTTAATACTATTAAAGTTGTTCAAATTTTTTTATGAAGGTATTATAGTTGCATACCATACTTCAAACCTCTCAAACGATCAGATTAGTCTAATTCTGAATCATGTGAACAGCCATAGTTAATAGCCAACTCAGCCAAATAGCTTCAACCCCTTTCTCCCTAGATCGCTTGCCTTTTTCAATCCAAATCCTGTGTTTTTCGTTATTTTCCCCTGTGAGAACACTTTGTCACTTCAGCCAAAGACTGCGCCCATCAATTCAATCAATCACCAATCAATTCAACCCATCAACTTCAAAAAGGTAATCGTCCCGACGTCACAGTGAGTCGACAGGATTATACAGTGTAATACATCAAATATTACAGTGGTATCTCCGAATACTACATATATATATATATATTTAATGGAATATAATAATAACATATAATACAGTTAAACCTGTCTAGAGCGCCCCCTCTAAAAAGCGGCTTCCTCTCTATAGCGCCCGATTTTAAACATTAAAATGTAATCATTCTGTGTTGACTATCGTCTTCTAAACAAAATTACAAAGAAAGATGTTTACCCTTTTCCCTCGTATCGATGACGCGCTGGACACCCTCGCTGGATCCAGGTACTTCTCTACTATGAATATGAGATCGGGTTACTGGCAAATCAAAGTAGACGATAAGGACCGGGAAAAAACGGCATTTATCACCCCAGATGGGCTTTATGAATTTAATATAATGCCATTCGGTCTATGCCACGCACCAGCAACTTTCGAGCGAATGATAGACAACGACCTACGGGGATTGAAATGGGACATGTGTTTATGCTACTTAGGCGACATTGTAGTCTATGGATCGACCTTTAAAGAACATTTAACACGTCTATACAAAGTTTTGAGATGCATTCAGCAGGCCGGGCTGTGCCTGAATTATAAAAAGTGTAATTTCGCCTCGAGACAAATAACTATCCTCGGGTACGTCGTTAATGAATTTGGAACGCAGCCAGACCCAAAAAAAGTGAAAGCCATTGTCCACTTTCCAAATCCCCGTAATATCAGTGAGACCAGAAGTTTTCTTGGGTTAAATTCGTACTATAGACGCTTCATCAAAAGTTATGCTAACAAGTCTCGACCCTTGAATAGCCTTTTAAAGAAAGACGAAAAATTCATTTGGGGCGAAGAACAAGATGAATCTTTCCGGATTCTCAAACAGGAATTGGGATCTTCGCCTGTGTTAGGACATTTCGTAGAAGGTGCGGAAACTCATGTCCATACTGATGCAAGCGGTTATGGTTTAGGGGCAGTTCTTGTTCAGATCCAGAATGACGCGGTGAGACCTATAGCCTATGCCTCGCGAACACTAACCAAAGCGGAAAAGAATTATTCCACTACAGAAAAGGATGCCTCGCAGTTGTTTGGGCCCTTGGTAAATTCAGCCCGTACCTATATGGCAGACCCTTTACTGTGGTTACCGACCATCACTCGCTATGTTGGCTGGTAGGCTTGAAAAATCCATCCGGCCGCTTAGCCCGTTGGGCCCTCAAACTACAAGAATAAGACAAACATCGTTAACAAAAGCGGGCGGAAGCATAAAGACGCTGACTGTCAAGAAGTCCCTTGGCTGACACCGCGGAGATAGAAGGGCACATTATTTCTATCCAAGACGTTGCAGAAGAACAAAGTAAAGACCCTCATTTGGTTGGGATCCGTGAAAAACTTGCCAATGAAAATTTAAAAGGGTATCAGATGATTGGAGGCGTTCTCTATAAGAAGAATTACGACCCTGAGGGCAAACCATGGCTGCTAGTAGTCCCAAAACAGATGAGGCGCGAAATTCTTAAAGATGTCCACGACACTCCAATGGCTGGTCATTTGGGGTTTGCCAAGACCTATGACCGCGTTAGAAAGAGATTCTATTTGCCTGGACTTTATAGGACAGTTTCCCAATACATTGCTTATTGTAAAGAATGCCAGCGAAGGAAGGGCGTGCCTCAGAAACCCCCTGGACTACTAGTCCCAATACATCCAACTACCTCGCCTTTTCAAAAGATAGGAATTGATTATCTGGGAAGATTTCCCATATCTCACACGGGAAATAGATGGATAATAGTCGCGACTGATTATCTCACCAGATTTGTGATAACAAAGGCCGCGACAACAGCGGAAACTACTGATTTAGCCACCTTCCTTATTGAGGACGTCATACTCAAGCACGGCGCACCTCGGGAAATCATCACGGACAGTGGAAGAAATTTCATGTCTCAGACCATACGAGAAATAAATACTCTAAATGGAACAATTCACAGATTCACCACGGCATACCACCCTCAAACGAATGGTTTGAAAGAAAGACTCAACAAGACCCTAACTGACATGATCTCGGTGCATGTTGACGTTGATCAGAAAAATTGGGACAGCATCCTACCATATGTGACATATCCTACAAATACCGCTCGACAAGAGACAACAGGATACAGCCCGTTCTTCCTCGTCCTCGGCAGAGAAGTCGAAACACCGCTGGATTCTATACTGCCGTACCAGCCGGCAGGAACTGCAGAAGATTACGTGGGCCATCTGGTGACCAACGCTGAGGACGCACGGATGTTAGCCCGTCTTAACATCCTGCAGGCTCAGAGCAAAGACAAAGAACGCTACGACAAGAAGCATCAGGAGGTGACGTACAGGGAAGGTGATTTGGTGTGGGTGTTCACCCCAGTCTGTACCGATGGCTTGTTGGAGAAGTTATTGAAGAGATATTTCGGACCCTATCGAGTGATCAGAAAAATATCTAGTGTAAATTACCAAGTAGAAGGCGTGACGAACACTAGGAGAAGACGAAAAACCCTAGATATCGTCCATGTAGTGAGAATGAAGCCCTACCACGACCCCGAAGTCCAAGAACAGATTGCCCAGGGTCATGTGACCGACTAGTAAACAGCGGGACGCTGTTTCTCTTGTGGAGGGAGTGATGTCAGGAGGACAGAGTTTCCTGGTACCGGTCGGGGTAAACAGTGGCACCACGGAAAAGGAGGAAAGATCTCAGTTCTCCCTTCTTGCTCTAACGGCGGGTCGATTTGGCTCATGTAAATAGTAACTCTTATTTTATATTTAAAATTTCTCATATAACTCATTTGAAAAATATTTAAAGTAATTCGAAGGCCTAGTTAATTATTTTTCCTCTCGATATTATTATATATTAGAGATTTATAATTTAATACAATAAATTCAGCTGCCTGAATGGGATTTATAACAGAGATTACAAGGTGTGTCCAATATATAATGAGACTGATCAAAAATAAAGAAAAAATAGAATGATTAAAAATAATTTTATTAGTATTTTTCAAAAGAGTCCCCTCCCGCATCTATACATAATTTCCATCTCTTCTCCAATGATTTAAAACATTTAGAAAAGGCATCTTTCGGGATGTTCTTTAAGACCTTTTTCGAATCCGCTATGATGAGCTCTCTAGTGTAAAATCTCCTTCCTTTTAGAGCCATTTTGAGTTTTGGAAAAAAAAATCATTTGGAGATAGGTCTAGGAAATAGGGAGGTTGTGTTGAAGTATTTGGATGCCGTATTTAGCCAAATAAGTCAGTACAGATGTAGCAGTGTGTGGTGGTGCATTATCATGATGGATAATCCAATTTTTGGAACTCCATATTTCACTTCTTTTCAGACGAATTGATTCACGTACACGTCTCATAATGTTTAAATAAGACTCCTTATTGATTGTTTGACCTTCCTCTAGATATTCATAATGCACAATTCCCTTTATGTAAAAGAACGTGACCAATAAGACTTTGTTTTTTGACTTGCAAAGTCGGGATTTCTTCGTTCTTGGTTCATCTTTTCCTTTCCACCCCATGGATTGGCGTTTTGTTTCCGGGTCATACCCGTAAACCCATGTCTCGTCTCTAGTTATTACTTTTTCCTTCCAATTAGGGTTTCTTCCACCATTTCAAGCATTTTCTTTTGGCAACTTCAACGCGATTCTCTTTTTGTTGGATTGTGAGCATTTTAGGGACAAATTTTGAAGGTGTCTTTTTTAACCGCAAATCTTCTTTAATTATCGATCCAACTAATGATTTTGATATCCCTGTTTCTTCCTCAATGTCCCACAACCCTATTCGTGGATTTTCTTTTATCAAATTTGAAATTTGGCTCACCTTTTCAGGGTTCCTGTGCAGAATTGGACGTCCAACACGCTTCTCATCTTTCACCGATTCCATTCCATTTTTAAATCGTGAAAACCATCTAAATGTGGTGGGCTTATTTACATTTTCATTTTCAAATACCAATTTCAACAAATCTAAAGTTTCTGAAGCCGATTTCCCAATTTTGTAGCAAAATTTAATACAAATTCGTTGTTCGAATTTTCTATCCATTACAAATTAGAAGTTGTTATGCAAGGCGTTTTATTTTTACAAGTTTACAATTTATTGACTGCGCGCGCAATCACGTGATGTGATTTTCCGCAGTGTAGCTGAAGCTTTCTATTTTTTTAATAGACTTTAAAAATATATATCATTTCATTTTTTCTTTGTTTTTGACCGGTCTCATTATTTATTGGACACACCTTGCATATATATATATTAAAAATAAAGAAGGCATCTCCGGACCACGAGCACATGTGCTTTTTAGATGGCAGAGCACCATCTAGTGGAGCAAGAATAAACTAAACGTTTATTTAACTTGCTCCGTGATATTTGGCCAACCCAATTTCTTGATAAATCAAGAAAAGCCATCCACGAACGCGTTTCGCGCTGTTGGCGCTCGTCAGCGTGGAGTAGGCTGTAACCACTGTATCCAAAAATATTTTTTGGACCCAATGGCTTCTTGAGAAATCAATAAATGGGTATTTAAGGCCAAATTTGCGTAAAGACGCTTAACACATGAGAAAACAATAGAAAAAAAAGATAAGTGGGTCAGGTGTTACGCAAATTTGGCCTTAAATACCCATTTCTTGATTTCTCAAGAAGCCATTGGGTCCAAAAAATCTTTTTGGATACAGTGGTTACAGCCTACTCCACGCTGACGAGCGCCAACAGCGCGAAACGCGTTCGTGGATGGCTTTTCTTGATTTATCAAGAAATTGGGTTGGCCAAATATCACGGAGCAAGTTAAATAAACGTTTAGTTTATTCTTGCTCCACTAGATGGCGCTCTGCCATCTAAAAAGCACATGTGCTCGTGGTCAGGAGATGCCTTCTTTATTTTTAATATCAACACCTGACCCACTTATCTTTTATTTTTTTCTATTGTTTTCTCATATATATATAATAGTAAAGCATATATTATATCTAATAAATAATTCCAGGTGTGTGATGCTCAACTTTCTTCACAAATATACAATTCGTATACAATCATTCTAAGATAAAATATGCGCATTGAAATATAAATAATTATTATATATTTTCCTTTTCCCATTCTCTCTTCACATTTATAATTCCGGGCACCTTTGGCTTCTCCTTGAAACCATTCCTTTGTTGTCGCCACAGCAGGTCTTTGGCCCCTAATATAGTCTCAGAATTGATGCCGGATATTATTTATTCAGGTTTAAAGCATCACAGGTTTATGAACATTAATGTGTCAATGCTTAATAAAAGCGATCTCTCTCTGTGTGTTTGAAAAATATACACAATAATACAGAGAGAGATATTTATAACCAGGTTCCTAGAGCGCCCTTCACAATAATACAAAATGCGTGTATATATAATGTTTTTTTGGGGAGGAATTTTAAATATATTTGTATTTATATTGATTCGTTTTTTTTTTTACATTTTAACTTTTTAAATGTGTCAATATACCGTTTTAATTCTGAACATTTAATGAGCATTTATATTAAATATGTATGAAAAATAGAGGGCACAAGAATTGTTGTTTCCAACATGGGAGATGAAGATATTCTAAATGTTATTAAAAACAAATGGGAGGGAGGGGGCGGCCGGAAACGCGTGACACCCACATCCGGGGCGGCTTCTTGCTGGTCCACTTTCGCTCAAATTTAGAATGTGTCGGCTCCTCCTACAATGAGAATCCCCCCGGGCGTGGACGTATAAAGGGGCTGAGTGTTTCAATGTCAAATCGAGCTTCCCTTTATCTGGAATGACTCACTTAAAAAAAAAAATTCAAGAAGCCTTTTTACTATGTAGATGTATAATCGTAATATTCAATTTCAAATAAAACAACTATCTGGAATTATTATATACCTGGAAATACATTTAAATGAGAAGAGAGAGAAATCTTTGTGTTCTATATATATGGTAATTTAAACCAACAACTCCATATTGTATAATACTTATAACAAGAATTTCATTTTGTATAATAGAAACACATCTTTAAATGATTATACGCAGTATTGGCATGTGTCATTAAATCTAAAGATAGATAGGAAACTGTCAGAGCGGCGCCAGTGTACAATTTCGCTTTCGATCCACTCTCTTGTTGCACACACACACACACATCTGCTAGTATTCAATACTTCCTCTCTCGGCAAAGATATATAAGAACTCCGCCCTTGCCGAAAATATAGTCACTTCACAATCAGCGGGAGCCCTCGTCATTTCATCTTCTGATGCTCGACTATGCCGTAGATCAGCAAGAAAACTTCTTATCTCTCCATCTTTCGCTCTAAGCTCGACTTTTATCTGTTCACGGAACTTTCCTAATACAACTGTGTCTCATCGTTTTTTTTTTGTGATGGACATTCCCAAGCTTTCCAATCTGCCTCGACAACGACTGCCTGTACTCTGTGAAAACTGTTAAAGGTCTCCCAAAGTGCAGAGAGGTACTGGAAAACTCTCCACGCCCTGACTGTCCCTCTCGGTTACTACAGGTTTGCCCCTTTCGGTTACTACACACAGCGAGAGACCCTCGGTTACCACAGTATAGCGAGAGTCGACAGGATCGCACACCATAGATTAAGTCAACTGGATACCTCACCACATATAAATAGAATACATTATAATCGAAAAACTCAAATATATTCTATATTTAAAAATATATATATTTTTTAATTTTTATTCATTGATAATTAAACTTTTTTATCATCGTTTTTACAATAACTTTCAGTTTTCTTGTAAATATGCGTAGTTAACATATATATCTTTTTGAATCACTAAAATAGGATTAACTTCATGATTTCTATATAATTTTGAAAATAACTAATGTGTAAATTTTATTCTAGTAATTAAAAATAAAAACTACTTGATGTTAATTAATTATCTTTCTTTTATTACGACTGCACCTTCAACCTTTTATCTTATCAATCCTTTATCTTATTAACCCTTCATCTAACAACAAATATCTGAAATTGCACTTTTAAAAATATATTTAAAAGAGAAATAAATATTATGTGTGTGTGTGTGTGTGTGGTGATTTGTGAAGCAGTCGTGGGGGTTGTGTAATGAGTCGTAAGGAAACACAGGAGACAGGATCCAGAGGTAAACACCCGTGGGGAGTATATTGGGGAGGAAAGATCGAAGGTCCGATACCAACTGTTAGAACAACTGGTGTCGAGCCCACCTCGGTGCCAACTGTCCTTTGATCATCTATATTTCGTCGAGGTTAATTGGCCAATTAGACATGGTCTTTTAACCTTTGGCCAGACGCGACTTCCAGTGGCAAGTGACCCGAGGATCTGGCAGCAAAAATGCCTCGCAAGGGTGGAGGAAACGTAGAGATGGCAGGGGATCAGCGCCTGGGAGTAGGGAGAGGCAGGAGTCTTGGCAGGGGAGGAAATCCAGTAGACGAGGGCTGTGAAGGTGGAGGCAGGAGGTCCATGAGGCCTAGAACTTGAGAGCCTCGACTTCAGGATAGGGCAGCTTGAGGCTCTCGCCTCATGTTTGTCAGGAAGACCCTTGGCACAGCAGTTGGCGCACTTGGTGGTGCGCTGGTAGGCTAGGGAGGAACAGGCACGACCCTCGTGACTTTCTTCGCCGCAGTGGAAGCACTTGGGAGCCCTTAAGCACTGTGCAGAGTTGTGACCGAAGCCACAGCAGCGAAGGCAGACGCGGACGGACTCCTCGAAGTTGAGGATGACTCCATCCACCACGATCCTCCTGCGCACGCCCAGGGCTCTGAAGGTCCACCTCGATGAAGGCAATGCAAGTCCCATTCTTGACCGCAGAACGGTGCTCCAAGCGCACCACCTTGTCACAAGGGAGTTGGCTGACGGCAGGGGTTGCCAGGAAGGTATCTTCAATGGTGGAGTTGGAGGCATCCTGGTCCACTTTGAAGAGGCAGATGCGCCGAAGGATCACCTTCTGCTGATGGACCTTCATGCCATCCAGCTTGTTGGCCAGGGAGGACGTGACTGCGAGAATGATTTCAGGGTTGCTAGAGTGGAGGACCAGTTTTCCCCTGGTGTGTATGGATACCCAGACGCCTTGGGGGAGAGTGTGGACGGCGCAGACAGCTTTAAGAATGTCCCGTGAGTCAGCCTGCAGGTTATCAGAAATAACCACGGTGTGGGCCGCAGACTTCTCTCCGTGGAGTGTAACTGGGCGCAACAGGCTTGGAGGCGCGGGAAGGTGCTGGCTTGGTTGGACCCTGGGTGTTGGTCCTCTTTGCGGGCGAGTTTGGTACCTCAGGCTGCTTCCTTTTGGTTGGAGCAGGAGCAGGAATCTTGTGAGCAGGTGCTGCCACAGGGACAGCAACTGGAGCAGGGGTGGCAGGCTTTAAGAGTTCGGTTTGAGCACTGGGATCCTTACAGGAAGGAACAGGGCCGGTTTGGGTGGTTCGGCAGGCGGTCTTGGGCTTGTTGGCCTCCATGACTTCATCTAGCTCCATGAAGTCATTGAGGGTGTCCGCGAGGTTCTTCACTTCTCCAAGCAGACACTTGATCAGCTACGTCCGCTGCTCAATGAATCGGACACGGTCCAGGTGCAAGGATTTGAGGGAGGGCTGGCCAAGGGAGTGCAGGATCTGGTAGTGGCGGGAGATGACAATATTGTCCTCCTCCGCCAGAGTCGCGATGTCCACAGAGGGCTGGAAAGCCTTGGAGGCCTTCTTCTTCTTTTTCCTGGAGGGATCCATGGCGGGAGAGTAGGGAGGCAGAGATGTTACCAGGGCGAGCGCTTGCTGGAAACTGTGTTGACTTGCTGCTGGCTGCTCACTGCTGAATCCTTTGATCATCACATCCAGCCGCTTTGCGTCAGATAAATCCCCTAGGGGGGAGTGAAGACTTAACACTTGTTTACCAAGGGGGTTGTTTTAACCCGGCTATCTCCCCTCTTTTCTCGTACTCCCACACAAGCATTTTATTTATATATTTCCAAATATTATGAAATATTATATATTATGTGTATATATATTCTTTATATATTTCATATTATATATATAATATTCTTTTCTAAATAACTTATTTTACTGAAAGGGAATATATTGATATATATGCACAACACATATACACAAGGCTGTCACAAATTTCTCCTCGGATATATTTTTTAATGAAGTATTTAAAATATATTTATGCAAAAAAAGGAAGATAAATTATTATTTTTTAAATGAATGTATGAGAAGAGAAAGAAGAGAAGAAACAGACCCTGGGATATGTTTTTAACAGTTTCCTTAGAAACTTCTTTGTTTTATTTTTTTTTACTTTACAGCAGACTTGTAGAGGTGGAACTATTTGAAAACTAAATATTCGTCTCTTTTGTGAAATTTCAAAAATCTCTGTAGATTGATAAACCTTGTTTCTTTATATATATATATATATATATATATGTATATATGTGTATATTAAGATTAGAATTATTTTTGTGTTTTGTTGTTGAAAAGAGGTGCAGTCGTAAAAGTAAAGATAATTATTTACCTTTCAAGTAGATTTTATTTTGAACCACTTGAAGCAAATTACACATAAAATTATTTTTATCACAGGAATATAGAATTTATATAATCTACTTATATAATTGCCTTATTCTGTCTGTCTGTCTGTAAGTCTGAAGCTCACGGATAGAATGCGCGCCCATTGGCTGCCAGGGAACACGTGCCCTCCCTGCCCCCCTCTAGACAACCCTGCTATCAGCAGTGTGTTACATCCACCTGTCTATACAGGTCACCCTGTCTATAGAGGCCACTCTAGACACCCCTGTTATCAGCTGTGTGATACATCCACCTGTCTATACAGACCACCCTGTATATAGCGGCCATTCTAGATAACCCTGTTATCAGCTGTGTGATACATACATCTGCCTATACAGACCACCCTGTATATAGCGGCCATTCTAGACAACCCTGTTATCAGCTGTGCGATACATCCACCTGTCTTTACAGACCACCCTGTCTATAGCGGCCACTCTAGACAACCCTGTTATCAGCTGTGTGATACATCCACCTGTCTATACAGACCACTCTGTCTATAGCGGTCACTCTAGGCAACCCTGTTATCATCAGTGTGTTACAATCACCTGTCTATACAGACTACCCTGTCTATAGCGGGCACTTCAGGCAACCCTGTTATCAGCAGTGTGATACATACACCTGTCTATACAGACCACCCTGTCTATAGCGGCCACCCTAGACAACCCTGTTATCGGCTGTGTGATACATACACCTGTCTATACAGACCACCCTGTCTATAGCGGCCACCCTAGACAACCCTGTTATCAGCAGTGTGTTACATCCACCTGTCTATACAGACCACCCTGTCTATAGCGACCACTCTAGACAACCCTGTTATCAGCTGTGTGATACATCCCCCTGTCTATACAGACCACCCTGTTATCATCAGTGTGTTACATACACCTGTCTATACAGACCACCCTGTCTATAGCGGTCACTTTAGGCAACCCTGTTATCAGCAGTGTGATACATACACCTGTCTATACAGACCACCCTGTCTATAGCGGCCACCCTAGACAACCCTGTTATCGGCTGTGTGATACATACACCTGTCTATAGCGGCCACTCTAGACAACCCTGTTATCAGCTGTGTGATACATCCACCTGTCTATACAGACCACCCTGTGTATAGCGGTCACTTTAGGCAACCCTGTTATCATCAGTGTGTTACAATCACCTGTCTATACAGACCACCCTGTCTATAGCGGTCACTTCAGGCAACCTTGTTATCAGCAGTGTGATATATACACCTGTCTATACAGACCACCCTGTCTATAGCGGCCACCCTAGACAACCCTGTTATCGGCTGTGTGATACATACACCTGTCTGTACAGACCACCCTGTCTATAGCGACCACCCAAGGCAACGTGTTTAAAATATATTCGCACTCGGGTAAACCCCGGGCGTTGCCCGGGCCATTTGTCTAGTGAATTCTATAATCGTTATTTTTATTAGAAAAGGTAGGGTTAACTATACATATTTACAACAATAAAAATTAAAGTGGTATGTTCTGCATCTATGGTCAAATATGTAAAACAGTCAATGAATGAAAATTAAATATATGTTTAAAAAAAAATTAAATAATTGTATTTTAGATTATATATTTATACACCAATCCACAACTTAATTTACGATTTCCAAAGAAGCACTCGAAGACTTACTCGATCTATGTTTATCCTTCAGTTATTTCAGTTACAAAAACCAGTATTATAAACAGATTAAAGGCCTTCCAATGGGCAATCCAATTTCTTCTGCCCCTTCGCCAATATTTATATGAATCATATTGACAATATTATCATTGCAACCAAACATCTCAAAATAATAGCCTGGAAACGATATATTGATGACATCATTTGCATCAGTGAAAATAGCAACCTCGACAATATTCTAACCTTCCTCAACAGTGTAAAGCCATTTTTAACTTTTACATACGAAATAGAAAATAACAGCTCTTTACCATTCTTAGACATCAAGCTCACCAGAATAAATAGCAAAATAGAAACCAGTATATATAGAAAACCAACGCATACAGGCAAATATCTCAATTTTAATTCATTTGGCCCCATTAATCATAAAATATCCGTTATAAAAACACTTTCTAAAATAATTTCCACCCACTGCTCCTCAAATATTAAAAATATTAAATCCGAACAAAACATATTTTACAATGAGATGAAAAATAATGAATATCCTTCAAGTTTCATCAAGAAACATATATATAAGCCCACCAACAATCCCAAAAACAATAGTGAAGAATCGAATAAATACTGTGCACTGCCCTACAATTATGGCATTGAAAGAATAACAAGAATACTTAAAAATTACAATATCAAAACCCGATACAAAACCACAGCAAATTTGAAAGAAATTCTACGCCATCCCAACACTAAACATAATAGCAATCATGAATTTAAATCAAATATAGTATATCGCATTCCATGCAAATCATGCCCAGCAACCTACATAGGAGAAACAGGTAAAACTCTTGAAGAAAGAGTATATCAACACAAAACAGCTTTTAAAAATCATAGCCCATTATCACTTCTAGTAGATCACGCACTCAAACAGGACCATATACCAAATTTTGAAAATACAAATATTATATACAACAACATTCCGAATAAACACTCAAGACTATTTTTAGAAAGTTGGACCTCAATGAAAGATACCAACAGTATTAATAGAAAAATTGACATCCCTCCGTTATATTTACAGTTCAAATCGATTTAAAATTCTTTTCTTATTCTTATTCTTATACTTATTATGAATCATGTATATATAGTCTATTATTATTGATATTTATGTGTATATATTTGAATTTTAGCCCCAGAGTTGTAAATATTTTATATATCGTCGCGTGAAGGCATCGCGTGATCATCCGAAGCAGTTTAAAAACAAGAAACGCCCTGATGAAGTTAGGCGTATAGCCTATTGAAATATTGACATTTTTATATTAAATAAAATGTTTGTTTTATATTAGATCCAAAATATGCCCTTTAATATATATATATATATATATATATATATATTTATATATGTAATATTGTTTCAAATTCCGACGTATGAATAAGCTGGCAGTCGTGTACGTGAGGCGAGTGTTGATGTTTTTCCCACACGCGGACAACAAGAAGCAGAGGCAGGGCTGGATGTTAACACAGAGGGTGATCGGGGACAGAGGTAGAGGCATGACACAAACTTGGATTCTTATCCCCGAGACATGGAGGGAGAGAGTGTGCCGTCTGTCGATGGCCACCCTCTAGAACATACTGCTGACCCCCTGCCAACATCTGTCCTGTTTTCAGGGGTCGTCTATAAAGAGTCCCTGGGGGCCCCACATGGGCTTTGGCATTTTCCTCCTCTCTTCCCAGCTGTCTCGACCGCTGGCAGCCCGTTGCCATCAAGGTCAAAGGGTGCAGAATGCCGCAGACGTTCAAAGTCCAAATTCTCACATGTCTCTCCCCCCCCCCCCCACCTCGGCAAAGCTATATAAAACCTCGGTTTTTAGCCGAACTTAGACAGTCACTTTACCATCGGCTTGAGCCCTTGTCGGTTGTAGCCAGGACCACCTCATCGCCATGTAAAACAGTAAGATCTCTTCTGACTCCATCTTGCTCTTAGCTCGACTTTTATCTGTTCACGAAACTTTCCTACTACAACTGTATCTTCGTTTTTTGTGTGTGGACATTCCCAAGCTTTCCAATCTGCCTCGACCACGACTGCCTGTACTCTGTGAAAACTGTTAATGGTCTTCCAAAGTGCAGAGAGGTACTGGAAAACTCTCCACGCCCTGACTGTCTCTCTCGGTTACTACAGGTTTGACCCTCTGTTACCACATATATATATATATATGATGCACTAACGCGCCATCTGTTATCAAAATTCAAAACTATTTTAAAGGCGTAATAATTTTTTGATATTAAACAATTTCTACTGCCCTTACTGCAATGGAAAAATTAATGAGAGGGCCTGGTTCACCACTGATGAGCCAGGCCCTCTCATTAATTTTTCCATTGTAGTAAGGGCAGTAGAAATTGTTTAATATCAAAAAGAATATTACGCCTTTAAAATAGTTTTGAATTTTGATATATATATATATATTAAGAAAATGTGCATATATTGGATTCATAAATATTTTTATTATTCCGATATTTCGAGGGGCAACTCGCTTCTATTTATCGAGGATGTTTGTGTTTCTCACTAAAGCACGTGAGAACGTGTGTATCACTCTCGTTCTACAAAACCAATGAAATTTTAGTTAAATATTAAATTTTTGTTTATAAACAGCTAATATTAATATAATATTATACATAATTATTGTTGTTTCATCTACATATATATATTTACAACAAAGTAATTGTAAACAATTGTGTATATATATTTAAATTATGAATTAATGTTAAAAACAAATTTTAAAAATAAAATCTATATATATATATATATCAAAAAACGAAATAAAAAATAAAAGATAAAAAGATCAGGTGTTGAAATCAATATAAAAAATGGCATATCCTGACCAGGAGCACATGTGCTTTACAGAAGGCAGAGCGCCATCTGGTGGAACAGAAATCAACTAAACATTGATTTAGCCTGTTCCCTGATATTTGGCCAACCCAATTTCTTGATAAATCAAGAAAAGCCATCCACGAACGCGTTTCGCGGTTTTCCAGGAAGCCATTGGGATCAAAAAATATTTTTTGGTCTCAATGGTTCAGCCTACTCCACGCTGACGAGCGCCAAAAAGCGCGAAACGCGTTCGTGGATGGCTTTTCTTGATTTATCAAGAAATTGGGTTGGCCAAATATCAGGGAACAGGCTAAATCAATGTTTAGTTGATTTCTGTTCCACCAGATGGCGCTCTGCCTTCTGTAAAGCACATGTGCTCCTGGTCAGGATATGCCATTTTTTATATATATATATAAATGAATGTATGTGTGTCTGTCCTTTATGCCTGACCAAACCACACATTGGAACGCCATGAAACTTTGGGAAGTTATTTAATATAGTACTGGGAAGGTTTCTAGCAAATAAAATTTTTGAAATAACTTTTCGCCTAAAAATAATCAAGATACATATTCTAATTTACCTGTTATAATTCAACAATCTGCTCTAAATATTATCATGATGATACGATGATTTTGTAATGTAGAAAATTAGGAAAGACAAAATTCAGGATGACACGGCAATTTATTTGAGACAAGAATAATGATACAATTCCAAGGCAAGATACTATTCCTTTAACTTCCAATTACCGAGGGAACCAATTGATATTGATTTTATTCAACTTATCGGGTATTTTTCAAGGGACCGGGAAAAAATGTTCACTTTATCGTGAGATTCGTTAGACAAACCTTTACTCGGGTAAAACCCGGGCGAAGCCGGGTACATCCATACAAGAATAATGATACAATTCCAAGGCAAGATACTATTCCTTTAACTTCCAATTACCGAGGGAACCAATTAATATTGATTCTATTCAACTTATCGAGTATTTTTCAAGGGACCGGGAAAAAATTTTCACTTTATCGAGAGATTCGTTGGCAAACCTTTACTCGGGTAAAACCCGGGCGAAGCCGGGTACGTCCGCTAGTTATGAATAAATATAAAGTATATACATAAGTATGTACATAGATATTTTCAAATAATTAAGATATGAATTCTTTATAAATGTCTGGAAAATCAATTTTTCTGTTTATACTTTGTTTATCCTCGGCAGAAGCCCAACTTTCTAAAAACAATCTGCAATGCATTTCTGTAATATTTCGTATTTAATTGATGCCTTTTTGAAGTCTGGTACATGGTTATTGTTTAGGGAGTGGTCAACTAAGAGGGATAATGGTTTATAGTTTTTTTAAGGCTTCTTTATGTTGATTAATACGATCCTTAAGTGATTTATCGGTTTTTCCAATATAATTTAAATATGGATTGCTCAATCTTTAATATATATATATATATATATATATATATATATATATTGAGGTACAGCTTGCACTACGCTGATGAGGGCCAACAGCCCGAAACGCGTCCGTGGTTAGCTTTTTCTTGTTATTCAAGAATGGCTATTTGGATAAACCTGGAATAATTAAAAATCAACGAGAATAGTTGATATTTATTCCGATAGATGGCGCAAGTAATCAGCAACTTTAAGTTGCACGATAAGGAGATGCCTTTTTCTTAATTTATGCACCTTATCCCAGTACAACATTACATTTGTACTATTTTTTTCACATTGTGTAGCGTTCTCACGCAATTCTGGCCTTAACTACCCGTTTCATGATTTTTCAGGATACCTTAATGAACAATTTTTTGGTCGTTGAGGTCCTCACGCTGATGAGGGCCAACAGCCCGAAACGCGTCTGTGGTTAGATTTTTCTTGATTAGTCAAGAATGGGTATATGGCCAATTCTGGAATAATTAAAAATCAACGAAAATAGTTGATATTTATTCCGATAGATGACGCAAGTCATCAGCAACTTGCAGTTGCACGATAAGGAGATGCCTTTTTCTTAATTTATGCACCTTATCCCAGTACAACATTACATTTGTACTATTTTTTTCATATATATATATATATATATATATATGTAATATTGTTGCAATGTGCCTACGTATGGATGAACTGGCAGTCGTGTACGTGAGGCGAGTGTTGATGATCTTCCCACACGCGGACAACAGGAAGCGGTGGCAGGGTTAGATGTTAGCACAAAGAGGGATCGGGGACAGCCCACGGGACAGAGGTAGAGGCCATGACACCAACTTTGATGTTTATCACCGAGACATGGAGGGAGAGTGTGTGAGACAGACAGGCTGAACCGAACTGCTGAGAAACATTCCCTAGAACATCTGCCGACCCCCTGCCAAAACTTGTCCTGTTTTGGGGGGTCTCTATAAGAATGTCCCTCGGGAACCCACATGGGCTGGGCGTTGCCTTTTTCCACCCCTCTGTCCCTGCTGTACCAGCTGACCACTCTCTCTTTGGATCTTTATTTTGATGTCATCAATTTTAGTTTATATACAAAAAGGGTGTACAGGTTATATTAATAAAGATATAGCATATATACAAAATATGGGGGTGGTAGCAAATAGAAAGTGTAATTATTATACAGTTGAAAATATACGATATATATATATATATATGTCGTATATTTTAAACTGTATAATAATGACACTTTTAGTATATGTCACATATCTTCCAATTAGTTAGAGCCGACACCTTATAAGATCCTACCCTTCTATTAAAATGTACACTGTTTCTATTTACGACCACCCCATATTTTATATATAAACTATTTGTATTTAAACCCCCTATTTGTATTTAAACTAAAAATGGTGACTTCAAAATAAAGATCCAAAGAGCGGTCGGTCAGCTGGTGGCAGCTGGGGAAAGAGAAGGAAAATGCCAACGCCCAGACAGATGGGCCCCCCTCCAGGGACATTTTATAGACGACCCGTGTAAACAGGACAGGTTTTGGCAGGGGGTCAGCAGCAGTATGTTCTACAGCGTGTCGATCGGCAGACCGCCTCTGTCTCTCTCGGTCTCGGTGATAGGAATCCAAGTTTGTGTCATGGCATCTACCTCTGTCCCGTGGGCTGTCCCCGATCACTCTCGGTGCTAACATCTAGCCCTGTCTCTGCTTCTTGTTGTCCGCGTGTGGGAAGAACATCAACACTCGCCTCACGTACACGACTGCCAGCTTATCCAAACGTCGGCAGGATCACATTTACAATAATATTACATATATATGTTATATTAAAATATTATTTTATTTGAAAATATATTTCATAGATTCAAATAATCTGCTAAATCGACCGCCAGAGGGCACTCTTCCCCTATAAAAACTCATTGTTGTTGAATCCCGATGGCCGGTTCAAAACTTTTGTACATTATGTAAATAATCTTTTGTTTTCCTTATTCTACTCACCTTAAGCCAGGCATTACTTTTATCAAATTATGTTCTTTTATATATTCCTCAGTTCAAATAAAGAAATCAATATGATAAAAAAAACAATATCATAATGATACTCATGTATCCAAAAATAATCAGAAAATATATACCAAAGTCAAGCAGCAGCTAATAATTCTGTATATTTCAAGATATTCCAAAATCAGCGGAAAATCTTTTTATATAATATATATATTTAATTAAAAAGGCATATATTGGATCAAAATATCAATTATTTTAGCAATATTTCAGTTGGCTGAACGCCAAACTCATCAAGGTGTTATAACATTTTAAAGTGTGTCAACAACAAACTCAGCGCCACATAACGTCAATAGAATTAAGTTTTAAAAATAGTTTTGCTTATATTCAATCGGTAGGAAAAAAATTGATATATATATTTATATTATGGACAAAATAAATTTGGTAAAATAAGGGTGTGAATATTTTGAATATTAACAATAACGCCTATTTTATATTTACAAATATTTGTACAATGTGTAAAAAGATTTTTTATATGAAAATAAAATAGAAATAACAAATAATATATAAAATAAATACTGCAATATTTATTTTTATCGAAAACACAAAGCTCATAAAATGTTTTCAAAGTTGATTAAATTGACACATTAATATTATATTTTTAAAATATTGTGCAATTTTTGAAATAAATTATAAGTTGAAAATGGGAAAATATTTGAAAAAAATGATATCACACAAAAACCTTGGAAGACATTGAACTATATATATATATATCGTATATTTTAAAACTGTATAATGATGACACCTTTAGTATATGCCACATATCTCCCAATTAGTTAGAGCCGATGCCTTAAAATATCCTATCTTCTATTAAAATGTATAGTTTATATCTGCTACCAACCCCATATTTTGTATATATGCTATATCTTTATTAATATAACCTGTACACCCTTACTTGTATATAAACTAAAAATGGTGACGTCTAAATAAAGATCCAAAGAGAGAGCGGTCAGCTGGTGGCAGGGACAGAGGAGAGGAAAGAGGCAACGCCCAGCCCATGTGGGGTCTCGAGGGACATTATTATGGACAACCCCTGAAAACAGGACAGGTTTTGGCGGGGGGTCAGCAGCAGATGTTCTAGAGTGTGGCCATCGACAGCGGGTGCTGTCTTTCACACACACACTCTCTCTCTCCATGTCTCGGTGATAAGCATCCAAGTTTGTGTCATGGCCTCTACCTCTGTCCCGTGGGCTGCCCCCGATCCCTCTATGTGCTAACATCTAGCCCTGCCTCTGCTTCTTGTTGTCCGCGTGTGGGAAGATCATCAACACTCGCCTTACGTACACGACTGCCAGCTTATCCACACGTCGACATTTGCAACAATATTACATATATATAAATACCTAAATATAAAATAAGCGTGATTGAATTTGAAATAAACTTAAACGATGTAACATAAATTTTAAAAAGACATATAAAAGTAAAAATGCGTTTTAAATATTAAAACATTTTACGTGCTTCTAAACGTGTACCTCTCCCTATAAAATTAAATTAAAATATAGACCTAAAATATTGGGAATTTGAAATATCAAAATGAAAAATTAAACTGTAAATATTTTATGACGATCTAAATTGCGAATATATCTCTGGTAGTTCAATTTTCCTATTAATACTATCTTTGTCTTCTGCGGAGGTCCAACTTTCCAAAAATAATCGGCAATGTTTTTCATTTATGTTCTGGAATAAAAAAATTCCGTTTTATCAGTTTTATAATTTTTATCCCAGTATTTTAGGTCTATGTTTTAATTTGATTTTATAGGGAGAGGTACACATTTAGAAGCACGTAAAATTTAACACAGATTATTAATGTTTAAATTTAACCAACTTTGCAAACATTTTATGAGCTTTGTGTTTTCGATTAAAAAAAATAGTTCAGCATTTATTTTATATATTATTTGTCATTTTTTATTCTATTTTTATATAAAAAATCTTTTTGCACATAGTACAAATATTTGTAAATATAAAATAAGCGTTATTGTTAATATTCAAAATATTCACACCCTTATTTTACAAAATTTATTTTGTCCATAATATAAATTTATATATCAATTTTTTCTTCCCATTGAATATAAGCAAAAATATTTTTAAAATTAATTCTATTGACGTTATGTGGCGCTGAGTTTGTTGTTGTCACACTTTATAATGTTAAAACACCTTGATAAAAGTTGGTGTTCAGCGAAATGAAATAATGGTAAAATAAATGATATTTTGATCCAATATATGCCTTTTTAATTAAAGATTTATTTATGGATTGCTCTATTTTCAAAATAATATATATATTGTAGCGTTGTTGGCTAACAAAGAATAACTTCCGTGGGTACAAAGGATCTTTAGGACTTTATTTAAGCCTAATCGATAAAAATAATTACAGAAAAGCGCCAAAATAAAACAACAATTAAGAAAACAGCAGTTACAAACTCACCAACTGCAGCACGGTGAGGGAAAACAGGAGCAGAACAGGAGACAGAAGTTCGTAGAACCTTCTAGAATTTTCCAGGAAGTGCACCGACGTCGGCGGTAAGCAGCAGTCCGACCTCTTGAGATAGCAGCTTGCTTGGAGTACACCACGTAGCTTCGTTCTTCGACTCCACTTCTTATCTTTCTCCCCCCTGGCATGAGTTTCTCATCCCTATATAACCCGGAGTAGATCTTTCCAGAACGGTCACGGTTGGTCAGCCAATCAGAAAGCCGCCAGCACCGAGCGTTGCGCAATAGCTGTAGATTGGCCAATCAGTTGTCTTCCGCTTTTTCTACATGATTCTTAAACGCTCTAGAACATTCTCTCTCCATCTGGAATGTGCTTTTATTTTTACGTAACAATATATAAAATTCTTGGCAACTGGAGGTTGCACCACGACAACACGCCGCCTCTTCGTGAACGAGTACCTAGCCGAATAGCAACGCTGCCCCAGCCGGCCTACAGTCCCGGTTTATCACAGATGGATTTCCTTTTGCTTCAAAGAATAAGATGAGCATGTTAAACCACCATTTTATAACGCTGAAAGCGTCAACAAGGCCGTGACGGCGTGCTTGAACGAGGTTCCCGTCGACGCCTTCCAGGCAGCATACTGAAACTGGCAGAACACTAGCAATTGTATCAACGAACAAGGAGACTCTTTGGAATATTTTTAGTTAGTTATACTTTGATATTCAATAATTTTCCTAGATTTCTTCTTCTTTTTTTTTTTTTTTGTGACAAACGCTGCATCTGTTTTTAAAATGCAACGCCTATACATAAAGTCTCTTTTACAATATAGTCTAAAGAGCGGCTCTATAAAGACGGTAATTTCATCTACAATACTTTGAAAGTTGTGTGTAGTTATAGAAAAGGTAGAAACAACAACAACAAAAGAAGATATAATATGGTCCCCAGCCAAAGGCTGTAAGTTCAGCCGGGGGGTCGTGAGAAGAGGGCTACTACCATTCTCTTCGGACGGGCGGCAATGCGTTTCGGATTTGGTCCATGGTCAATTTTTTTTTTCCTTCGCTGAATTGCTGAGGCGGTTCATCATAATGACTGGCCATTTTTTGAATCGCTCCTGTCATTGTTCTAAAAGCTGAGGCGAACTTTAACATGCAACGAATTGTGTTGTCACGCAATACAATTAGATATTTATATAAACTTATAAGCTCGTTAGTAATTAATATAATGACAAAAAAAAAGAAGAAGAATAAGAAACGACCCCAAAAGATTTCATAAAATTAGGCTTTAGAAGCAGATGTTCGGTATTGGTCAGTATACATGTATTTTTTTTTTTTTTGGGGGTGACCCCGAGACATTTGGCCAGATCTGAAATATGACGTCAAGATGACGCGCGATGTAAACAAAGGTTATGATTGATTCATTGTTTTTTTTTAAACAAGATTTAATTATTAATATTTCAAATACCTGTGATTAATTTATATTTTCACTATATTTATTTTTTGTCTAAATGACCTTCTATTTTAAATTAGAAAAATTTTTGAAAATATTTAGCGCAATTGTAAACACGTGTGTGTTATGAATGCACACGATGTTAATACCTTGAGAGCAATGGTGTCCGATATTTTAAATTATTATAAAATTAATTATTAATCAATATTAAAATTTTGTAATTAATTTAGGTTAGTTTAAGTTAGGTTTAAGTTCGTTTAAGGTTAGGTAGGTTAGGTTAGGTTTAGGTTAGGCTAATGTAATTTATATTAATATTAATTTTATAATTTTTATTTTTTTGTATATGCCTATTAATAAATATCACCGTTGGCACCATTGGAACGTATTACGCCAGTATTTCTTTGTTTACGTTGGCGCTAAAACATAATTAAAAAATTGCTAATATAAAATTATAAAAATAAAAAGGCCTTTATAAATATATTGACACTATAAATTAATCGCAGGCATTTAAAATATTAATAATTAAATCTTGTTTTAAAAAAAAAACAATGAATCAATCATAACCTTTGTTTACTCGCGCGTCATCGTGACGTCATATTTCAGATCTGGCCAAATGTCTCGGGGTCTCCCTTTTTTTTTTTTTTTTGAAAATAGAGCAATCCATAAATAAATCTTCAATTGAAAAGGCATATATTGGATAAAAATATAATTTATTTTACCAATATTTCAGTTAGCTGAACGCCAACCTTTATCGCCCTCTATTCCTAATGGTCAAAATTTGATAATTTGAGAACGGGATTATCAAATTTTGACCATTAGGGATAGAGGGCGAGTGGCACAGAAGGTCGCTATAGTGCAAGTTCTACCGCATTAGATATTTTAAATACCCATTTTAATTTGAGCCATTTTTGAGAAACATAACAGGTCATTAAAGAATTTAAAGATCAGTTAATATGTATAAAGGCTGAAAAATCATTTATTAAAATAGAAAAGAAAGAAACTTAAACTCTTCATAACATGTTTCTAACCAATGCTAAGAGAATATGGTCGAAATAATTTTGTCCTTCTGAACACTTATGAGAGAAAGAAACTAGTAAAATAATACAAAAGGGGACGAATATATGTGTATTTTCTCTTGAAAAAGTTTTTGTAATATGAAGAGGAATTGTGAAGGATTTTATATATATTTTTTATTTATTGAAAATTCAATTTCCTATATTTAAATACCTATTTAAACATCGCAATTTCTTCACTGCACAGGAACATATATAATTATGCATTATTTTCTAAAATATATAATTTTCAAAGATGGGTTGCTTAATGTGGATCGACAACTCAAATAATAGACACTTTGCGGGTACACTGAATTAGTAAAGTAAGAGAGAAGACAATATCCACTATGATATGCGCTTAAATGTTTATATATGGGTAAGTATAAATAGTGTCATTTTTATTCGCGCTCTGATTATAATCAAAGGTATTTACCTCTCATTGTCACGTGACTTTATATCAGCGTTGATCTCCTTAGCCAATCAGCATGAAGTGCTTCTTTAGCTCAGTGTTTCTATAATTATTGAAGTTCTATATTTAATATAAGATCGGGATTCGATTCAAGGAAGTTCTATTTATTTTTAAACTTGAGATTCTATATGTACATTTTTGAAACAAATTTATATTTCAGAGCTCTATTCATGATTTACTTTGATAAAACGTTGTTTTTTTTTTCTTTGTAGTAAAGGGATCTCTCTGAGAGAGAGAGAGAGAGAGACGCTTGCGGATTTTTTTTAATCCAGGTCCTCTCTGACGCTTTATCTACTTATTCTGTTAGGGAAAATGTTAGTGGCGTGAGAATAGTTCAAATTTATTACGTCGACATATTTTTAGGTTTAATTATTCTTGAGAGTTTCCGTCGCATGGATTGATCATCTATATGTACTTTATAATTTAGCTTAAGGTAAGGTTTCAATAAAATATACGACTCTGGCTGTCGTTCTAGAACCGTTTGATGAACGGGCTAAAGTACAAGTATATTTATAATATAATAATATTGTAGCAAAGTGTGTGTGTATATTTATTACTAGACGAATGGCCCGGGCAACGCCCGGGTTTTACCCGAGTGCGAATATATTTTAAAAACGTTTTATTCTTCGTCTAGATCTTCATCTTGTCTACACCTTGTATACATCTTGCTTCCTAGGGTTGCCTAGAGTGGCCGCTATAGACAGGGTGGTCTGTATAGACAGGTGGATGTTACACACAGCTGATAACAGGGTTGCCTAGAGTGGCCGCTATAGACAGGGTGGTCTGTATAGACAGGTGGATGTTACACACAGCTGATAACAGGGTTGCCTAGAGTGGCCGCTATAGACAGGGTGGTCTGTATAAACAGGTGGATGTATCACACAGCTGATAACAGGGTTGTCTAGAGTGGCCGCTATAGACAGGTGTATGTATCACACACCTGATAACAGGGTTATCTAGAATGGCCGCTATATACAGGGTGGTCTGTATAGACAGGTGGATGTATCACACAGCTGATAACAGGGTTGTCTAGAGTGGTCGCTATAGACAGGGTGGTCTGTATAGACAGGTGTATGTATCACACAGCTGATAACAGGGTTGTCTAGAGTGGCCGCTATAGACAGGGTGGTCTGTATAGACAGGTGTATGTATCACACTGCTGATAACAGGGTTGCCTAAAGTGACCGCTATAGACAGGGTGGTCTGTATAGTCAGGTGGATGTAACACACTGCTGATTACAGGGTTGTCTAGAATGGCCGCTATAGACATGTGTATGAAATGATAACAGGGGGGACACGGCAAGCCAATGGGCGCGCATTCTATCCGTGAGCTTCAGACAGAATAAGGCAATTATATATATAGATTTTATTAACAGATTATAATTTTCATGTCTATATTTTCTTACTCTCTGTAAACTTCCCTCATGACTTATCTTGTATTTTATCTTCTATGCGCTCCAGTAACCTGGGTTATAAATATCTCTCAATTATAATTTTGTTCTTGCCTTAAATAAATTGCTGTGTCATCCCGAAGTTTGTCCTTCCTAATTTTCCACGTGGCATTTTGGTGGATATGCTGGGTAAATTAGGGAAGACAAACTGAAGATCGCTTAATATACTATTTCAGTTGAGTCAAAATTTGGTATGTGGTCCTGTTTCAGTGCGTGGTCTACTAAGAGGGAAAGAGTAGACCACGCACTGAAACAGGACCAAATACCAAATTTGGACTCAACTGAAATAGTATATCAAAATATCAAGGACAAACATACAAGACTTTTTCTAGAAAGCTGGACCTCAATAGAAGAAAAAAACAGTATCAACCGAAAAATAAACATTCCTCAATTATACTTACAATTTAAAACCATATAGCCCACTATACATATACAGTAAACTCTCCTATAACGCGATTATGTGTTCCGTGTTGTATGAAATCGCGTTATAGGAATTCGCGTTGTACGAAATAAAACTTGTATAACGCGAATGTTGTTAGGGTAATTTGTTAGTGACAAATATCATGTAAAAATGTATTGTATAAAATGTTGTATATAGGAAAAATAATTATATACTAAAACAAAACTAAATGTTATATTATTGTATATACATTTGCATATAAAATAATATAACATTTAGGTTTTTTTTAGTATATAATTATTTTTTCTATATGCATCATTTTATACAATACATTTTTACATGATACAGTATATCTCCTTTTCAATTTTTCTTTTTTTCCAACTTTATTCATCATGCCTGGGGTGCAAGTTTCGTAATTTTTTATATTTGCAAAATATTTACATGTAAATTCTAATTTAATACCTTATATGCGTTAAAATATTATTTTAAGCTTTAAAACTCAATTTAACACTATTTAAAAAAATACTTACAGAAACACATGTGCAATTAAATTGACAAAGTGTACAACACTACTTCGTTCAAAAACAAAAAATTGAAAAACGCGTGTGCATAAAAATTAAATGTATTGTACAGTTGTCAATATGAAAATTTTGGCATTTTATTTTATAACGCGTTATACAAAATTCGCGTTGTATAAATAAATTTGTCGCAATATTTTTATCGCGTTGTACGAAATCGCGTTGTAAAAACTCGCGTTATAGGAGAGTCTACTGTATATATAACAAATTACTGATTTTCAATTCTTATATTTTGAATCTATATATTTATTTATTCTCTATATATTAATATTTTATATATTATTTTATTATTATTAATTATGTTTATAAACATGCATATTGTAGATTTTAGATATTTTAAATTTTATAGCAGTTGTACACATACTCGTGAATTGATACGCGAGCTTCTCAAAACAATCTTGTTCCTCGAAGAAGTTTGACGAGTTGCCACGCGAAATATTGGAAATAAAACTTTATGATCCAAAATAGGCATTTTTAAATAATATATATACTAGAGAATGTTCCCGGCTTCACCCGGTGTTTACCAGAGTAAAAGTTTGCCTAACGAACATTTTTAAACACGATTCTAGCAAACATCCAATCCCTACTGAATCTATACTTGTCTATACTCTCGATAATTTTATTTTTTTCCCAGTCCCTTGAAAAATTCTCGATAAGTTGAATAAAATCAATAATAATTGGTCCACTCGGTAATTTGAAGTTAAAGGAATAGTATCTTGCCACAAACGAAGATTTGTAAATTACTGTATTTAGAGAATGTACCCGGCTTCGCCCGGTTTTTACCCGAATAAAAAGTTGGCCTAACGAACATTTGTTAAAACGATTCTAGAAAACATCCAATCCACCTATATATAGAATTATAAAATTTTTGACGAGCGCCAACAGCGCGAAACGCGTTCGTGGATGGCTTTTCTTGATTTATCAAGAAATTGGGTTGGCCAAATACCACGGAGCAAGCTAAATAAACGTTTAGTTTATTCTTGCTCCACTAGATGGCGCTCTGCCATCTAAAAAGACATGTGCTCGTGGTCAGGAGATGCCTTCTTTATTTTTAATATCAACACCTGACCCACTTATCTTTTTTTTTTCTATTGTTTTCTGATATATATATATATGAAAGCAATGGTCGCCTCTCCCGTCAAAATAAACGTCAGAATCTGACGCCATCTATTGACCGTCGCCGCAACTAGCGGCATCGGGTCGGTGACAAAGCCACAACACCAACTTTGGCAAACTGATAAGCGTCCACCTAGAGACCATGGTTTCGGGCTAATGGCCCTCGTCAGCCTAGAGTGGACTTATTCCATGAGATCCACACGGGATCTAATGGAATCTTGACAATCTGCCAAAGAGGTGTTTAGCTGGCAAAGTGGCTGGCCAAATCTATGGCTAAAATATAGATGGAAATTTTGCCCGGTGGCAATCTCATGGAATAAAGTCCGCCCTAGACTGACGAGGGCCATTAGCCCAAAACCATGGTCTCTAGGTGGACGTTTTTCAGTTTGCCAAAGCTGGTGTTGTGACTTTGTCACCGACCCGAGGCCGCTAGTTTGCGGCGACGGTCAATAGATGGCGTCTGGTTTTTACGTCTCTTTTGACGGGAAAGGCAACCTTTTTCTCTTCAGATCAATATCCTCCCGTCAAAGTTTCCATATATATATATGTTATATTAAAATATTATTATATTTAAAATTATATATTTCTTAGTTACAAATACTGCTAAATCGGCCGCCAGAGGTCGTGCTTCCCCTATAAAAACTCGTTGTTGTTCTTCCCCGGTTGGTCGGCTCAAAACATTTGTACATTATGTAAATAAGCTTTTCATTTTTTTATTCTTACGCCTCAAGCCAGGCAGTACTTTAATAAAATTATGTTCTTATATATTACTTTAGCTCAATTAAAACAATCTCTGATCAAAACTATTTTTGTTATTATACTTTCAAGATTTTAGCCACGACTGCACCACCATAGCTTAATCCTCAAGATAACCAAAATCAAGATAATCACAACAATTAAATACAAGCAGAAATTATATTTTATTTTATATAAGATATATATATATATATATATATATATATATATAATAAATTGTTATTTAATTTTATAGTCCAGTTTTGTATTAAGATTATCTTTACTATTATGATCATTAAATTCAAATTATAAAATTTGTAAAATGTTATTAATTTGTAGATAGAGAGAGAAAAAAAAATCCTTTACTTCTAATACATCATCAAGTTAATTATATATTTATAATTAATAACAATAAAAATTAACAACGTAACGTCTTTTACATCGGCTTTTACACGTCATTTAGACATACTCTAATCCTATATATAGAATAATCGAAGTGAGAATATATATAATAGTTAGAAAAAAGAGAGAAAGACAGAACCATGCACTTTTAATCAAACTAATAATAAGGAAAAAAAAAAAGTTTTGTAAAGAAGGTAGATAAGATTGTTAGTATATATATATATATTTTTATAATTTTATATTTTATCCTTTTTTTTTAAAGATTTTTAAAGGTTTTTTTTATTTTATAATATGATTATAAATAGTTAAATATACGAATAAACCTACATAGAAACCACGCTAAAAAATCAATTGGTAATATATATATGAAAGAACACAATCAATTACATACTTTTAACAACTTTAAGATAGAAATACTAGACATATGTCAAAACAAAAAACAACGACTATTATTAGAAAACAACTACATTTATAAACACAACACATTATTCCCTTATGGACTTAACGACGAATTAAACTACACATACAAACCACAAACAGAAGAAATTTCAACCTATGAAATCAGTTGCAAATACAAAAAAAATGAATTTAAAACTAAACCTAATAAAACTAGAGGTAAAACTACAAATAAATTAGGTTACATTGAATTTGAAGAATTACTGGACCCAAAACAAATGTACACTAACAACTTCGTCGATAAATTTATTAAAACATTATTTAAACTAAATAATAATAAATTTATCAAACTCATAGAATATATTAAAATTCATAATCTGACTAACAGATTAATAGATATCACACACGACATCTTTAAATACAGAAAAATTAAACAAGCTACTAATAACATTAATATTATCATCTATTACGGTGATATGTTGGAATAAAAACCTAATAGAACTTGAAAATACAATAGGAAGCATAATGAGAAAAATAACAAATTGGTGTGAAAGCAGCAAATTAAGAATATCCAAGGAGAAAACGAAGGTATTGCCTTTGTTCAATAATAAAAAGTTTACAATAACTTTGAATAACAATACCATTCCGGTAGATAGGGTAAAAATTTTGGGAATAACCGTCAAAAACCACAGAAATAAGAACAAACTTGATTTTATGCCGCACATTGATGATATTATCACGAAAACAACCAGAGCAAGTGGATATCTATTAGGATTAACAAAGAAGGCCTGGGGTCTTGACAGCAAAAGGAGAATTGTACTGTACAAAACACTATTCAGAAATACAATAATATACGGATCTACGATATGGTACCAATTCATCCCAAAAAAAGCCAAAGACAAATTAAACTCGCTACAGTATAAAATTCTCAAACATGGTATACAAGCATACAATACAACATCGTAAAATTGTACGCATATCATTGCTAGAACTCCAAAGCTCACTCACTTCATTGAATCAAATATATTGAAAATAAATATAGATTACAACCGATTTGTCCCAGCAAAAATAATCATAATATCTAACTTTATAAACCAGAAACAGCAGGAATATTACGAAGCGACCAATGAAAATTTCAAAAGTTTCTTCAGTGGCCCAAAAATTCCTAATTTTATTAAACCTAACTTCTATAATGTGCAATTCCTCACTGGACATGGCGACTTCAACTCATACTTGTTTAAAATTGGCAAAGCTGAATCACCTGGATGCTTGTGTGGAGGCGAAGAACAGAACCCCAGACACTTATTAACTGACTGCCCGCTGACCGCTGATCTTAGGGAACTAAATCAACTCCCCATAAATTTGCAACATCTGGTCTCCACTAAGGACATATACCAAAGATTCAACAAATTTTGCAGAATGTATTTGGCTGGATAAGTGATTACTAATGTAATCAATTTGCATACTGATATGTAAATATGTATATATCTCCTTAACTACTTTTCTTTTGTGTCTTTCATTTAAATGTTTATATTTCACGCGCAAATATCCGAATTGTGGATATAGCGTGTACTCTGCAATTGATAAATAAAATAAAAAATCATTAAATTTAATAACAATTTATTTAATCATATTATATTCAATGATATTTTTAATAACCAAATCATCAATAATCTTTTCCCTATAAAAAATTTAAATTTCAAAACAATCTGGAGATACAACAAAAATATAGGTAATTTAGTTTGCAATTATAACCAATTTATTAATAATTTGGCAAATTTTAAAAAAATTAAATGTAATTGCAACAACTATATTGATAAATATAAGTTCTCAGGTCATATATTAACTAGCAATTTTTCTTTTTTAAATCCAGAATATCAGGAAATTTTAAATAAAGGGTATAAATATATACCTCAAATTAAACACAATTATAATAATACAATTAAATCTATATTAAAAGATATAGATATTTTCATAAATAAAACTAGTATAAAATACAGTATTCCAGAATTTACTTTTCTGGAATGGAAACATAATATTAAAAAGGAAATTATAAATTATTATAATAATACACTTAAATACACAAAACCTAATTCAGACATTCCTTCTTTTAAAGAAAATATAATTAATTTACAGAAGGACTATATTATCACTCCTATAGATAAATGTTCCAATAACTTATCTATAATTTGTAAAAATCTATACCACGATATACTAAAAAAGGAAATTGATAATAATCATAAATACACTTTTGCTAGAACTACAGGCACAAAAATCAAAAAAGACATCAAAAATGTTGAAAATTCACTAAAAATTTATAATAACCACAAAAATCCAAACATACCAAAGTTCTATATAATTCCTAAACTACACAAAAAACCTATATCTTTCAGAACAATCACATCTGGTATAAATTCAGTCATAAAAAATATTGATATACAATTAGCTTCAACACTACAATTTATTATAAATAAATTAACTAATAAATATAATTATAAATTTATCGACTCAAATAAAAAAATCATTAATTATTTAATGAACAATTCGACAAACATTGAAACAGTACACACATTTGACTTTGAGGACCTATATTCTAAAATAAATTTAAGAGATCTAAATAATAAAATAACCAATTTATTTAATGAATTCATTAATGAAAAAACTTTCTACATTAAAATTATTCATAACAGATATAAAACATTTAAATTAGATCTTAAAACAGCAAAAACTCTACTGGAAACATTTTTAAATTTTAACTATATAGAATTTAAAAATAAAATATATATTCAATCAGAAGGCGTTCCCATGGGAACTTCTTCTAGTCCGTTATTAGCCAATCTAATATTGTTCTGGTACGAAAGAGAATACTTTCTACAAAATAATATTAATTGGCAAATATTCCGATATGTAGATGACATAATAATATTTAATAATCCACAGTTTAAAAAATTAATACCTGAAATATATCCTAAATACTTGAAACTTAAGAACAATGAAAAAATTTATAGAAACAAAAAAGTTAACTTTTTAGACTTGAATATAGACCTTACAAATAGTGCTGTTAGAGTTTATAATAAAAAGAGTAATTATAATTTCAATATTATAAAATACTGTAATATGAATTCTAATATATCATTAAATTGCTGTAAGGGTATATATATAATGGTCAGTTTCTAAGATTTTATAGAATAAATAATATATTAGATAATTTCATAGAAGATGTTAAAAATTTAAACATGGAATTTATTAAAAACAAATTTAGTATCAAACAAGTAAAATATTTCAACAGTATATCAATTATAAAATATTTAAAAAAAAATAAATGGAAATATCCATTTATGAAATCAACTTTCTATAATTTCTCTTAATAATAACTAATACAAATTTATAATCTTTAACAGTTAATTAAACTTTGATTAAATAACTGATTAAAAGATTTTTTCACAAGATTTTTAAAGTGTTATAGTATATAGTTCATTTTGTTTAATCTCCAATTTCTGGGGAGGAAAATGGAAGTTAAATAAAGGTGAATTTGCACAATTAATAGCTTTATTAAACTCTTATAATTTGCCTTTTTAAAGGAATATTAAAAGATGAATAAGTGTTGAATCAGTTATTTTGATATAACTAGCTGTAAAGATTATGAAATTCAGCTTTCTTCCCTTAACTATTTTTCCTTTCTTCTTTAATTTTCTTGTTGTTCAAAAAAATTCTGAATAAATGGTCTAAATTTGAAATGTCCCCCCCCCCCCGCAACATGTGTCAGCCAGAAATAGATATTCACAATGGAGGACGCCGCGGTCGAGGTAGGTTTACAGTTTGAATTTGTTAACACTTGTATCTGTTATATATGTTCATTTAAATATTTCACTGAAACAACTTAATATTAACACATAAAATCCGGTTTAAAAGAGATCTATGACATAATAAAGAAGGGGTGAAATGTCGTTGGGCTTTTATCTGAAGATCCCCGGTCCAGCAGATCTCTTTTTCCAATTTATTTCAATTTAAAGTTTTTTGTGTATGTCTGGTCTACCATTAGGGTTTCAAAACATAATATCCAAACTTATAACAAATGTTAATTCATACTATAGATATATTACTAAATACAACTATTTATAATCATATTATAAAATAAAAAAAAACCTTTAAAAATCTTTAAAAAAAAAAAAGGATAAAATATAAAATTATAAAAAAATATATATATATACTAACAATCTTATCTACCTTCTTTACAAAACTTTTTTTTTTCCTTATTATTAGTTTGATTAAAAGTGCATGGTTCTGTCTTTCTCTCTTTTTTCTAACTATTATATATATTCTCACTTCGATTATTCTATATATAGGATTAGAGTATGTCTAAATGACGTGTAAAAGCCGATGTAAACGACGTTACGTTGTTAATTTTTATTGTTATTAATTATAAATATATAATTAACTTGATGATGTATTAGAAGTAAAGGATTTTTTTTTCTCTCTCTATCTACAAATTAATAACATTTTACAAATTTTATAATTTGAATTTAAATGATCATAATAGTGAAGATAATCTTAATACAAAACTGGACTATAAAATTAAATAACTATTTATTATTATAATTAATTTAGATTTAGCTTGCTAATCTAATCAAATCTAATTGATATAAGTTATCATTATTATCAGTTTGCTCCTTAAGTTTTAAAATTAGAATCACTGTTATAATTTTGTTATATAGTTTCTACACTATATATATATATATATATATATATATGTAAAATATTCTATGAGCGCGCGCCATCGGAATATGGAATAAAGGTAAATTAGTGTACGAAAATATAGAGCGGTGATTTTATCTGGTCTTGAAAGAGTGAGATGCTGGTAACAGTATGAATAAGTGTGTATGAAATTCGAGAAATGTAAAGTTCTGAAGCCTTTTTTAATAAGCAGCATTTCTATTAGGCTTGTGATGACCCTTTAGACCTCCACACGCAGCGTGCAGGTGAAGAGTGCTCAAGCAGTGGAAGCTCAGCAATTAATGCCATAGCGTGGGTCATGGTTGAGGAGCGAGGTGGGAACGGTGCCCAAGTTTGTCCTTGAGGTCGTTCGGTCGGACGGCTGGCAGGCACTCATATCCCCTGGATCGGAGGTGCTAATTAAGACGACGGCTGGTAATGAGCAGGGCATTCCTAGCGTGCGGACTTTGCTCTCAAGTTCATGCCACGGCCAACTTTGGATGAAGGCTTCAAGTTGCCTCTAGTCTTACGTTACCGCACCGAAGTACAGGAATTATGCACGTAAAAAAAAAGAAAAAAAAAGCTAATTTATTAGAGATTAGTATCATTGGTCATAATGACGCTATTATTTCATAGTACTAAGATTTATTAAAAAATAATTTTGGCTTCTCGAAGATACTTATAAAATAATATGTATCAACATTATATATATATGGTAATTTAAACCAAAACCCCATATTGTATAATACTTATAACAAGATTTTCATGTTGTATAAAGAAACACATCTGTAAATGATTTTACGCATGATTGACATGTGTCATTACATCATCATATGTAATGTACTTTGTACAAACGGAGGATAAATAAATAAAACTCTGTAATAGATTAAGAGTTGAGCTAAAGCAAGAGATTGAGATAGAAGTCCAACAACGAGGCCTAGAAGATGTCAGGGAGTTGCTAGTATACAATGACTCTCTTCCGATCCACATCCGCTGAAACCCAATACTTCCTTTCGGCAAAGATATATAAGCCTTCATCAGGGCCAGAAATAAAGTCACTTCACCATCAGCGGGAGCCCTCGTCGGTTGTGTCTAAGGTCCACCTAATCGACCATGTAGACCAGTAAGAACTTTTCTCGAATCTCCATCTTGCTCTTTAGCTCGACTTTTATCTGTTCACGGAACTTTCCTAGTAAAACTGTGTCGCTTCGTTTTTTGTGTGTGGTCATTCCCAAGTCTTCCACTCTGCCTCGATCACGACTGCCTGTACTCTGTGAGAACTGCTAAAGGTCTTCGAAAGTGCAGAGAGGTACTGGAAAACTCTCCACATCCTGACTGTTCCTCTCGGTTAACACAGTATATAGAGAGTCGACAAGATCTCACACCATAAGCTTAAGTCGACCGGATCTCACACCACAGATTAAGTCGACAGGATTCCACAACGACAGGATTTGACATATATATTGTATCATCATGGCTAATGAACCTATATTATTTTAATTTGTAATATTATTTTTTTATATTCTGTATTTTAAATTCAAATTTATATTTTAAATTTATTTATTTTATTAAACATAATATATGTATTATAAACAGAATATATGTATTATAGAATCATCATTTGTATTTAGGTACACGGTGTGACTTCACTGCTCTCTTTGATGTGAGCAATAAATAAATTATTCTGGAGGCTACTTAAAGTAGAGTTATCTCATTATTCCCTTATATAAATTTGTAGGATGGTTGAAACACGCTCTGGTAAGATGCAAGTCCCAGCACAGGAGAGAATCAAGGTTGAAGAGTCTGCCAAGCTGCAACCTGGTGTAACAATTGGTCGAGATGCAAGTTCCGACCCAGTTGTCCTGAATTTCAACATCGACATCCCCAAGTAGGATGGAACAGAAGACCCTCGCCCATGGATTGAATCTCCTGAAGAAATTGGCTTCCTGTACCATTGGGCAGACTAAATTTTCTCTCGTTATGCTGCCATTAATATGATTGGTAGCGCCAAAACCTGGCTGAACCTACACAAGATAAGTTTCACCAGCTGGTAAAATTTCAAGAGCCGCCTAATTTAGGATTTTGCCTCAGGCGCCAACAAAGAAGAAATGAAGATGAGACTAAACAGGATGCAACAGTGGAATGAACCTGCAATCAGGTTCGCAGAGGATATCCTTGTACTGTGCAACAAGGTCGACCCCCAAATGGAAGAAGAGGCTAAAATAAACTGGGTTATTGGAGGGTTAAAGAAAGAATACTCTTTTGCCCTTCACCTAAACCCTCCTAAAAATACCAATTAACTTCAAGAAATTTGTAAAAAGCTGGATTTGTTTGAAAATAATTACCAAGAACGTGTAAAAAAATCAAAAGCTCTATATAATGGACCACGCTCTCCTCGTCCCCATCATCAAGAGCGATGGAAGAACGCTCCGTCGTTCAGAAGACCATACCAGAACACCTCCAAGCCCCAGACCCCCGCTCCGAGGTACTACCAGAACAAGCCTCTGCCCCTAGACGATCTTACACTCCCAATCTTGAGCCAAAACCGGTCTACCCAAGTAAAACATACAATAAGAGTCTAGATTCAAACAGGAATAGGACAGAAGTCGGGAGACCAATATGTTTCAAGTGTAACAAGCCAGGACACGTAGCGCGGTATTGCAGAGTCAGGTTTGTAAGAATTGTGGAATAGGACCCCATAGTTACACAAGACAAGGTTGAAGAAGAAATCTAGTGGATAATGGAACTGAGAAGCCGAGACCTCTGCTCTACGCTGACGTAAGTAATAGCACGTACTCGAGTACCCTACAAGGAATAGATATGCCGCAATGGAAGATTTGAGCTAAGCATCGCACCTGAGTCCGTCAATCAAAGCAAGTCGACCATAAATGGAATTAAAAGTTGGACCCCAAATATAAAATGAACATTAACGTGGATAGAATCGGTATCTGCGAAGCTACAGGCGCCGATCTTTCAGTGGTCGACCTTAGTATAGTTCTTAACACAGGTCTTGAAATAATAAATACTGATAAAATGTGCTCCGAACCAGATGGCAAAGAATTAGATGTCGTAGGAAATATTTTAAATATAAAATTTGATGACAAAACAATTACACATCAATTTGTGATAATGAGAACACATTTGCGAATATTTATACTTGGACAAGATTTTCTTAAGAAAATGAACGCAAAAATCGATTGTCAGTGTGAAATAATCAAATATGACTTGAAAGAAAATCGTGACGTAATCAAATATCAACAGAAGAAAATAAAAAGTGCAAAGGATGCCATTATACCAGAACTTTCTATTAAATTGATTAATGCATTTGTAGAAGCAGATGATGGCGAATACATCAGCGAGAATAACCATAAAATGTTTCATACAAATGGACTTCGACTAGCGAGAAGCTTAATGAGTGTTGCGAATAAGGAAACATATATCTGGATAACGAACCCTTACCCTCGACCATTAAAAATATTAAAAAACCAAACAATGTGCTTTGGAAGCCAGCCAGCCGAAGTGAATCTTATTGAAGAAAGTGAACAAAAGGAGCATGACGAACCTCAATTTCAGATAAACGAAAATTTATCATATAAGGAAAAGGAGCAATTGAAACAAGTTTTGGAAAAGTACGCGGATTCTTTTTCGTCGGGATTAGGAAGATCCAACTTAGCGAAACATCAGATTGATACAGAAGGCGCGAAACCGATCAAACACAAGCCGTAAGGGTGAGCGCGAAAGAGCGAGAAATCATAAAAGAGCAAATTGATGAAATGCACAGAGACGGCATAATTAGACCATCCTCGAGTTCATGGTCCTTCCCTGTAATATTGGTCAAGAAGCGAGATGGTAAGTACAGATTCTGCGTGGACTACAGAAAATTGAATGGTGTAACAGTGAAGGATGTTTACCCAATTCCCAGAATTGATGAAGCATTGGACACACTTCAAGAATCCAAATACCTTTCAGCAATTGACCTTAAATCGGGATATTGGCAAGTAGAGGTTGGGGAGAAAGATAAGGAAAAGACAGCCTTCACCACAGCACATGGTCTAGATGAGTTCAACGTAATGCCCTTTGGACTATGCAACGTTCCTGCTACATTTGAGATGAACATGGAAAATATGCTTGGTAATCTTAGATGGCAAATTTGCTTATGTTATCTAGATGACGTAATCATATATAGCTCGTATTTTTCAACACATCTCAAAAGAATAGAAGCTGTTTTAAGATGTTTTCGCGAGGCTAATTTAAAATTGAACAACAAAAATGCCAATTTGCTTTCGAAGAACTTGAGATTCTTGGCCATATAACAAGCCAACATGGTATAAAACGAGCGGGGCATAATATCAAGGCTATTAGAGATTTTCCTCGGCCCAAAAGGATAAAAGAATTTCAATCATTTTTAGGAATGTGCTCATATTATAGAAAATTTATCAAAGGTTTCTCGAAAATTGCCGATCCATTAACCAGTCTTATAAAAAAAAATTTACCTTTTACCTGGACAGAAAATTACGAAAGAGCATTTCAAACCCTTAAAGTAGCATTGATAAATCCTCCAATATTAGGGCACTTTGATTCGAATACAACTACTTACATTCATACTGACGCATCTAACATCGGCCTGGGAGCAACATTAGCAGCAAATTATTCGACTACCGAAAAAGAATGTCTAAGCTGGTGTGTGGTCAATGTCTAAGTTACGACCCTACCTATATGGAAGGCACTTCAATATCGTAACTGATCATCACGCACTATGCTGGCTTAAGAATCTGAAATATCCGACCGGCCGATTAGCACGATGGGTACTGAAGATTCAGGAATATTATTTCGAAATTATACACAAATCGGGTAAAAAAAATCTGGACGCTGATGGTCTATCTAGAGGACCCTTACCGGAAAACGAATGGGACGAAAATTATGAAAGGCTATTTCTGAATCAAATAATAGACGAAAAGGATGATTTTATTGAGAATATTAAGGAGAACCTTAGAGGAAACAAGCGTTCAATTACACAGAACTTTAAAGAAGAAAATGGGTGTCTCTACAAGAAAAATCCAAATCCTGAAGGTAGGGCATGGTTGCTGGTAGTGCCAAAGAAGAGAAGGAAGGAAATCATGAGTGAATACCACAACCATATGCTGAATGGCCATCTGGGCGTCGCCAGATCCACTTATCGATTGAAGAATAAATACAATTGGCCTTACATGCTGAAAGATGTTTCAGAATTTGTAAAGACGTGCCATTTTTACCAAAGTCGGAAACAAAGGCAGTATCAGAAGCAACCGTGAAAGAAGTCTCTACACTTTTAATCGAACATATTATTTTACGTCACAGGGCCCCAAGATTTCTGATTAGCGATAGAGGTTCACAATTCACTAGCAGTTTGATGAAGGAGGTACTGAAAATGTGCAAAATTAAACATTGCTTCAGCAGGAGCTACCAACCCCAGACTAACGGAACGGCTACATAGAACTTTAATCAATATGATCAGCATGCATGTGAACACAGACCAGAAGAACTGGGACGAAATCCTCCCTTTTATCACCAACGTGTATAATACCACGATTCAAGAAACCACAGGCTACTCTCCATTTTTCCTGTTGTTTGGGAGGGAACCCATGTCCCTCTTAGACGACGAGAATATCCCAACGGACAGTAACATGGACGATTACGACGAATATATAGAAAACTACTTAGATAAAATAGCAAGGACGAGACAGGTAGTCATTAACAACACAGAGAAGACTCAAGAAAGAATGAAAAGAAACTATGACAAAAAACACAATGAGAAAATCTATGAACCGGGACATTTAGTGGCAGTTTGGACACCAGTCAGGAAAATCGGAAAATCTGAAAAACTATTGAGAAAATATTGTTACATCATGATTAATGGCGTATTTATTATATTATTTTTAATATATTTGAAATTTAAATTATATATTTATTTATTTTTATATTCTATGATATTTATTTAAAACAGATTAATTTTAAATCATCATCATTTGTATTTAGGTACACTGTGACTTCACTGCTCTCTTTGAGGTGAGAAAATAAATAAATTATTCTGGTGGCTACATAAAGTAGACTTATCTCATTATTCCCTTTTATAAATTTGTAGGATGGTTGAAACACGCTCTGGTAAGATGCAAGACCCAGCACAGGAGAGAATCAAGGCTGAAGAGTCTGCCAAGCCGCAACCTGGTGCAACAATTGGTAGAGATGCTAGTTCCGACCCAGTTGTCCTGAATCCCAACATCGACATCCCCAAGTATGATGGAACAGAAGACCCTCGCCCATGGATTGAATCTCTTGAAGAAATTGGCTTCCTGTACCATTGGGCAGACTACATTATCTCCCGTTATGCTGCCATGAATATGATTGGTAGCGCCAAAACCTGGCTGAACCTACACAAAGTAAGTTTCACCAGCTGGGAAAATTTCAAGAGCCGCCTAATTGAGGATTTTGCCTCAGACGCCAACAAAGAAGAAATGAGGATGAGATTAAACAGGATACAACAGTGGAATGAACCTGCAATCAGGTTCGCAGAGGATATCCTTGTACTGTGCAACAAGGTCGACCCCCAAATGGAAGAAGAGACTAAAATAAACTGGGTTATTGGAGGGTTAAAGAAAGAATACTCTTTTGCCCTTCACCTAAACCCTCCTAAAAATACCAATGAACTTCTAGAAATTTGTAAAAAGCTGGATTTGTTCGAAAAGAATTACCAAGAACGTGCAGAAAAATCAAAAGCTCTTTATAATGGACCACGCTCTCCTCGTCCCCATCATCAAGAGCAATGGAAGAATGCTACGTCGTTCAGAAGACCATATCAGAACACCTCCAAGCCCCAGGCCCCCGCTCCGAGGTACTACCAGAACACCTCCAAGCCCCAGGCCCCCACTCCGAGGTATTACCAGAACAAGCCTCTGCCCCAGGTATCTGCCCCTAGACGATCTTACACTCCCAATCCTGAGCCAAAACCGGTCTACCCAAGTAAAATATACAATAAGAATCCAAATTCAAATAGGAATAGGACAGAAGACGGGAGACCAATATGTTTCAAGTGTAACAAGCCAGGACACGTGGCGCGGTATTGCAGAGTCAGGTTTGTAAGAATTGTGGAAGAGGACCCCATAGTTACACAAGACAAGGTCGAAGAAGAAATCCGAATGGATAATGGAACTCAGAAGTCGAGACCTCTGCTCTACTCTGACGTAAGTAATAGCCCGTACTCGAGTATCCCTACAAGGAATAGATATGCTGCATTAGAAGATTTAAACTAAACATCGCGCCTGAGTCCGTCAATCAAAGCAAGTCGACCATAAATGGAATTAAAAAGTTAGACCCCAAATATAAAATGAACATTAACGTGGATAGAATCGGTATCTGCGAAGCTTTGATTGATACAGGCGCCGATCTTTCAGTGGTCGACCTTAGTACAGCTCTTAACACAGGTCTTGAAATAATAAATCCTGATAAAATGTGCTCCGGACCCGATGGCAAAGAATTAGATATCGTAGGAAATATTATTTTAAATATAAAATTTGATGACAAAACAATTACACATCAATTTGTGATAATGAGAACACATTTGCGAATATTTATACTTGGACGTGATTTTCTTAAGAAAATGAACGCAAAAATTGATTGTCAGCGTGAAATAATCAAATATGACTTGACAGAAAATCGTGACGTAATCAAATATCAACAGAAGAAAATAAAAAGTGCAAAGGATGCCATTATACCAGAACTTTCTATTAAATTGATTAATGCATTTGTAGAAGCAGAGGATGGCGAATACATCATCGAGGAGAACCATAAAATGTTTCAAACAAATGGACTTCGACTAGCGAGAAGCTTAATAAATGTTGTGAATAAGGAAACATATATTTGGATAACAAACCCTTACCCTCGACCATTAAAAATATTAAAAAACCAAACATTGTGCTTTGGAAGCCAGCCAGCCGAAGTGAATCTTATGGAAGAAAGTGAACAAAAAGAGCATGAAGAACCCCAATTTCAGATAAACGAAAATTTAGCATATACGGAAAAGGAGCAATTGAAACAAGTTTTGGAAAGGTACGAGGATTTGTTTTCGTCGGGATTAGGAAGATCCAACTTAGCGAAACATCGGATCGATACAGAAGGCGCGAAACCGATCAAACACAAGCCGTATAGGGTGAGCGCGAAAGAGCGAGAAATCATAAAAGAACAAATTGATGAAATGCTCAGAGACGGCATAATTAGACCATCCTCGAGTCCATGGTCCTTCCCTGTAATCTTGATCAAGAAGCGAGATGGTAAGTACAGATTTTGCGTTGACTACAGAAAATTGAATGATGTAACAGTGAAGGATGTTTACCCAATTCCCAGAATTGATGAAGTATTGGATACACTTCAAGGATCCAAATACTTTTCAGCAATTGACCTTAAATCAGGATATTGGCAAGTAGAGGTTGAGGAGAAAGATAAAGAAAAGACAGCCTTCACTACAGCACATGGCCTATATGAGTTCAACGTAATGCCCTTTGGTCTATGCAATGCCCCTGCTACATTTGAGAGGAACATGGAAAATATGCTTGGTAATCTTAGATGGCAAATTTGCTTATGTTATCTAGATGACGTAATCATTTATAGCTCGGATTTTTCAACACATCTCAAAAGAATAGAAGCTGTTTTAAAATGTTTTCGCGAGGCTAATTTAAAATTGAACAACAAAAAATGCCAATTTGCTTTCGAAGAACTGGAGATTCTTGGCCATATAACTAATCAACATGGTATAAAACCAGCGGAGCATAATATCAAGGCTATTAGAGATTTTCCTCGGCCCAAAAAGATAAAAGAAGTTCAATCATTTTTAGGAATGTGCTCATATTATAGAAAATTTATCAAAGGTTTTTCAAAAATTGCCGATCCATTAACCAGTCTTATAAAAAAGAATGTACCTTTTACCTGGACAGAAAATCAAGAAAAAGCATTTCAAACCCTTAAAGTAGCATTGATAAATCCTCCAATCTTAGGGCACTTTGACCCGAATGCAATTACTTACATTCATACTGACGCATCTAACATCGGCCTGGGTGCAACATTAGTCCAAAAGTTCGGCGATAAAGAAAAAGTTATCTCATATTTAAGTCGAACACTGAGCAAACCTGAGCAAAATTATTCGACTACCGAAAAAGAATGTCTAGCTGTTGTGTGGTCAATGTCCAAGTTACGACCCTACCTATATGGAAGGCACTTCAAAATCGTAACTGATCATCACGCACTATGCTGGCTTAAGAATCTGAAAGATCCGACCGGCCGATTAGCACGATGGGCACTGAAGATTCAGGAATATAATTTCGAAATCATACATAAATCGGGTAAAAAACATCTGGACGCTGATGGTCTATCTAGAGGACCCTTACCTGAAAACGAATGGGACGAAGATTATGAAAGACTATTTCTGAATCAAATAATAGACGAAAAGGATGATTTTATTGAGAATATTAAGGAGAACCTTAGTGGAAACAAGCGTTCAATTACACAGAACTTCAAAGAAGAAAATGGGTGTCTCTACAAGAAAAATCCAAATCCTGAAGGTAGGGCATGGTTGCTGGTAGTGCCAAAGAAGAGAAGGAAGGAAGTCATGAGTGAATACCACAACCATATGCTGAATGGCCATCTGGGCGTCGCCAGAACCACTTACCGATTGAAGAATAAATACTATTGGCCTTCCATGTTGAAAGATGTTTCAGAATTTGTAAAGACGTGCCATCTTTGCCAAAGTCGGAAAGGTTCAAATCACTTGCCTTCTGGACTTCTACAACCTATTCCCCCAGCTAACTACCCTTTTGAAAGAATCGGAATTGACTTTGTTGGCCCCTTGCCATCAACGAAAAGAAGAAGGAAGTGGATAATTGTGTTGACTGATTATTATACCAAGTATGCTGAAACAAAGGCAGTATCAGAAGCAACCGTGAAAGAAGTCTCTACATTTTTAATCGAACATATTATTTTACGTCACGGGGCCCCAAGATTTCTTATTAGCGATAGAGGTTCACAATTCACTAGCAATTTGATGAAGGAGGTAATGAAAATGTGCAAAGTGAAACACTGCTTCACAACGAGCTACCACCCCCAGACTAACGGACTAACGGAACGGCTAAATAGAACTTTAATCAATATGATCAGCATGTATGTGAACACAGACCAAAAGAACTGGGATGAAATCCTCCCTTTTATCACCCACGCGTATAATACCACGATTCAAGAAACCACAGGCTACTCTCCATTTTTCCTGTTGTTTGGAAGGGAACCCATGTCCCTCTTAGACGACGAGAATATCCCAACGGACAGTAACATGGACGATTACGACGAATATATAGAAAACTACTTAGATAAAATAGCAAGGACGAGACAGGTAGTCATTAACAACACAGAGAAGACTCAGGAAAGAATGAAAAGAAACTATGACAAAAAACACAATGAGAAAATCTATGAACCAGGACATTTAGTGGCAGTTTGGACACCAGTCAGGAAAATCGGAAAATGCGAAAAACTATTGAGAAAATATTTTGGCCCATATCGAATATTAAAGAAGCTGTCTAACGTAAATTACTTAATTGAGCCGAAAGATAATCCTGGCCAAGACCCATTGATTGTCCATGTCTCAAGACTCAAACCCTATTTTGAGAGAATTGATGAGGTAACTCACGAGGACGTGACGACCTCTGGAGAGGGGGAAGTGTTACATCATGATTAATGGCGTATTTATTATATTATTTTTAATATATTTGAAATTTAAATTATATATTTATTTATTTTTATATTCTATGATATTTATTTAAAACAGATTAATTTTAAATCATCATCATTTGTATTTAGGTACACTGTGACTTCACTGCTCTCTTTGAGGTGAGAAAATAAATAAATTATTCTGGTGGCTACATAAAGTAGACTTATCTCATTATTCCCTTTTATAAATTTGTAGGATGGTTGAAACACGCTCTGGTAAGATGCAAGACCCAGCACAGGAGAGAATCAAGGCTGAAGAGTCTGCCAAGCCGCAACCTGGTGCAACAATATTTTGGCCCATATCGAATATTAAAGAAGCTGTCTAACGTAAATTACTTAATTGAGCCGAAAGATAATCCTGGCCAAGACCCATTGATTGTCCATGTCTCAAGACTCAAACACTATTTTGAGATAATTGATGAGGTAATTCACGAGGACGTGACGACCTCTGGAGAGGGGGAAGTGTTGCATCATGGCTAATGAACCTATTTTATTTTAATTTGTAATATTATTTTTCATATATTTTGAATTCAATTATATATTTCATATTTATTTATTATATTAAACAGAATATATGTATTATAAACAGAATATATGTTATATAGAATCATCATTTGTATTTAGGTACACTCTGTGACTTCACTGCTCTCTTTGATGTGAGAAATAAAAAAATTATTCTGGAGGCCACTTAAAGTAGAGTTATCTCATTATTCCCTTATAAAAATGTGTAGAATGGTTGAAACACGCTCTGGTAAGATGCATGACCCGGCACAGGAGAGAATCAAGGTTGAAGAGTCTGCTAAGCCGCAACCTGGTGCAACAATATATACAAGTCGAATGACTCGGCTTCGCCCGAGAATTCCCCCGAGTGCACAATTTCCATCATACTGAAAGTACATCATTAATAAATAGTAGAAGTGCCATAGAATAGCAATACAGAATTAACACATAAACCGCAGGCAAAAAGTGTGTGTGATGGCAAAAATTGTATTATATTAGTATTTTGGTATTTGATTTAATTATTTTTTGCAATCCATTTAGTTGTTTCAAAATCAATATAATTTAAATAGATGGCAGCTTTTCCACCCCCAAGGTACCCGCCCAGCGCATTAACCCTTGAAATTGCCTGAGTTGAGTAAGTGACTGCGATGGATCTTGACTGCGATGCCCATCTTCTCAGTAAAATTAAGAAAAAATAGGCTTATAAAAAAATTAATCCAAAACACTGGCATGTAAATATTTTTCTGTAAAAAATAAAAGAGCACATGAAAATAAGGCAAATATATGTGTTTGCTAATGACTGCGACTGCATTTTAAACGATTTTTTTAAGAGATAAAAAAAAGGCCAAGACAAAAATTAATGAAAAAAATACGAAAGCCATTATTTACATACAGTAACGCTAATTTTGTAAAGTTTATTTTTTTAATTGCATTGTGTGCACTTACCGTAACTTAGTAATATAAATTTATCTATCAATACTCAATACTTTTGTAAAAAAAGTAACACTCGTATAAAAAGATATTTGAAAAAAAGTACGCAAGCAACTTGAAAAAAAAAGCAGAATGCTCATTGGTTGCTTAATTGGCCTGGTGTTGTCACTTCGCCTCGTATTTCGCCGCGTAAAAAAATCTTCAAATTAAAAAAATAAATAGCCAAAAATACTAATCAAAATGTAGCCGAAATTTTTTCTCGGGTTTATAAAAAGCGACATGCAAAATTTGGTACCAATTGGTTTAGTAGTCTTTGAGTTCTTGCGAAACAGACAACAGACATTGACTTTTATGTATAAGGATATATATATATATTATCTTATTGTTATGTAATTTTCATTTTTTAAACAACAGTACAACATATATTCATTGTAATTTTGGAAAAGGCAACATAACCTTACAATTCCAAATTGAAACTAGAAATTACCACATTTGACCATGAAAATTCCCATAGCAATTTTAAAAAGTATGTCGTATGGTTATATCTATAAAATCATTGAAAAGGAGATGTTTAAAATGGAGAAAGGAGGCTAAAGCCAGCGCCAATATGACCAAAATGTTTGTTGCAAACAACGCAAACATAATTCTCAAAACCCCTAAACTTATTGAGCGTTTAAAAATTTATCTTTAGCGTAGATTTCTGTAGAGGGGGTTCATATAGGTGATAAAGGCTTTGTATCCCCTTTTTGTAGTTTTTCATTTGGTTAATTAATTTAAAAACATTTTTACTAATTCCAAGGGTATATATATATATATATATATATATATATTAAAAAACGAAAGAAAAAAATAAAAGATAAAAAGATCAGGTGTTGAAATCAATATTAAAAATGGCATATCCTGACCAGGAGCACATGTGCTTTACAGAAGGTAGAGCGCCATCTGGTGGAACAGAACTCAACTAAACATTGATTTAGCCTGTTCCCTGATATTTGGCCAACTCAATTTCCCTGATAAATCAAGAAAAGCCATCCACGAACACGTTTCGCGCTTTTGGCGCTCGTCAGCGTGGAGTAGGCTGAACCACTGCGACCAAAAGAGATTTTTTGGTCCCAATGGCTCCCGAAAAACCAAGAAATGGGTATTTAAGGCCAAATTTGCGTAAATACGCTTAGCACATTAAAAAACGAAAGAAAAAATAAAAGTAAAAAGGTCAGGTGTTGAAATCCATATTAAAAATGACATCCTGACCAGGAGCACATGTGCTTTACAGAAGGCAGAGCGCCATCTGGTGGAACAGAAATCAACTAAACATTGATTTAGCCTGTTCCCTGATATTTGGCCAACCCAATTTCTTGATAAATCAAGAATTTTTCGGGAAGTCATTGGGACCAAAAAATCTCTTTTGGTCGCAGTGGTTCAGCCTACTCCACGCTGACGAGCGCCAAAAGCGCGAAACGCGTTCGTGGATGGCTTTTCTTGATTTATCAAGAAATTGGGTTGGCCAAATATCAGGGAACAGGCTAAATCAATGTTTAGTTGATTTCTGTTCCACCAGATGGCGCTCTGCCTTCTTAAACAACTAAATGGATTGAAAAAAAAAATTAAATCAAATATCAAAACACTATTATAATATAATTTTTGCCATCCTACACACTTTTTGCCTGCGGTTTATGTGTTAATTCTGTATTGCTATTCTATGGCACTTCTACTTTTTTTTATTATTATTGGTGTACTTTCAGTATGAAGGAAATTGCACTCGGGTGAAGCCGGGTCATTCGTCTAGTATATATATATATATGTGAAAGAAAATAGATCAAGAAGGAAAAAAAGTTAAAGGGAAAGTGGATGAAGAATATAAGGTATTTTCAAATATAAAAACCTTTTTTCGGATTGATCATTGCTATTGTTTGAAGATGGAAATCTGGGAGTGTAAAAATGCTTCTTGATGAATTTCTTCGGATAATTATTGTCTATCAACTCTTTAAAAATTATATTACTCTCTTCTTTTTTTTTCAATCAAATTAAAAAAAAATTGAAAGAAAATAGAGAGTAATATAATTTTTAAAGAGTTGATAGACAATAATTATCCGAGAAATTCATCAAGAAGCATTTTTACACTCCCAGATTTCCATCTTCAAACAATAGTAATGATCAATCCGATAAATGGTATTGCTCTTTCCCATACAGTTACGGATCAGAAAGAATCACCAGAAAATATTGAAAAAATATAATAAAATTACCAAATATCAATCTGCACCAAATTTAAAACAAATTCTACGCCACTCAGACACCAAGAATAATAGTAAAAATGAAAACAAAAGCAATATTATTTACAAAATTCCATGCAAAACCTGTCCAGCCACTTACATTGGAGAAACCAGCAAAGCATTTAAAGAACGCATTAACCAACACAAAGCAGCTCTACGCATCCATAAACCATTACCTATCCTAGTAGACCATGCACTAAACAATAATCATATACCCGAATTTGACAAAGCATACATTTTATACCAGAATATTAAAGAAAAGCAATGCAGATTATTTTTAGAAATCTGGGCCTCTATAAAAGATTCAAAAAGCATAAATAGGAAATTTGACCTACCAGAAATTTATAGAGGATTTATATCTTCCTAAATTATTTATTTTTTTTATTTTATTATTTTTGTATATATTTATACTTGTAATATATTTTATTTATATTTATCAACACAACATATTGAATCATAATCCTTACTCATTTTTATTTTCTAATATTTATCAGTCTCTTCATTTATATAATCAAATGGTCATTTTATTATATACTCTCTTAATTATTATTATTAAATATACCAACTGTGCATATATTTTATATAAAGTGAAATATTCATTAGATAGTTTCTTACATTGATCTTGTATAGCATGAGTGGATAACATATCCACGTGATTTAGTGTAAAACGAAGAAAAGCCTTGATAAAGAGAGGCGTGTTGCCCCTAGAAATATTGGCTGATTAATTAATTTAGATCTAATATATGCTTTATATTTATTTATATATATATATGGTAATTTAAACCAAAAACCTCATATTGTATATAATATAGCAAGATTTTCATGGTGTGTAATAGAAACACATCTATAAATAATTATACACATGATTGACATGTGTCATTACATCATCATATGTAATGTACTTTGTACAAACTGAGGATGAAAAATAAAACTCTGTAATAGATTAAGAGTTGAACGAAAGCAGAGAGATCGAGATGTAGAAGTCTCACAACGAAGCCAATGACACTTCTTCCGATCCACCCTCTTGTTGCACCCGATGAAACTCAATACTTCCTTTCGGCAAAGATATATAAGACCTTCGCCCTAGCCGAAAATTGAGTCACTTCACCATCAGCGGAAGCCCTCGTCGGTTGTCACCAATGTCCTAATCATCGACCATGTACCAGTAAGAACTCTTCAATATCCATCTTTCGCTCCTAATTCGAGGAATCTGTTCGCGGAACTTTCCTAGTACAACTGTGTCTCTTCGTTTTTTTGTGATGGACATTCCCAAACTCTCCACTCTGCCTCGACCACGACTGTCTGTACTCTGTGAGAACTGTTAAAGGTATTCCAAGGTGTAGAGAGGTACTGAAAAACTCTCCACATCCTGGTCCGCAAAATTGAAGGAACAACATATTATTTTCATTTATCTCAAATTTTATTGAACATTTATCAATGAAATTTTATACACAAATTTATTATTCCATTATTGATTAGAATACCCGAAATCAAAGAATTCTAACACGTATTTTATGCAAATTAGCCGGTCAAGCAATGATCTTCTTGCAGTCAGTGCATAAATATCTTGGATATTGTTGTTAATATGGGGTGTGATCGCCTTTAACTGATAGACAGGCTATACATCGGTGACCCATACTAAGAATTAGGGAGTTTATCACCTCCTGTGGAATCAACGCCCACTCTTGTGTTAAGGCTGTTTCTAGCTCATCAGTGTTTCTAGAAGGGGGTTGGAGGGATGAGATCCGCCGTCCTAGGTTGTCCCATACATGCTCAATGGGATTTCGGTCTGGGGATCGAACTGGCCAATTCATCCGAGCAATTTCATGGTTTTGGAGAAAAGTGTCGACCACACCAGCCCTATGTGGACGGGCATTATCATCCATTAGAAGAAAGTTTTCTCCCATTTCCAATGCTTGAGGCATCACATATGCTGCCAAGATCTCGTCCCGATACCTCTGTCCAGTCAGGGTTCCTTGCCGAAAAATATGGAGTGCTGTGCGACCGCCCAAGAAGATTCCAGCCCAGACCATAAAACCTTGGCTTCTGTAGGGATCCCTTTCAACCATATTCCGGGGATTATTTCTGGTTCCTACCTCTCTCCAGACAAAGACACGACGAGAATCGCTGTTTAGAGAAAATCTGGACTCATCAGTGAACATTACACGCCTCCATTCATCTGGATTCCAGGCGACATGTTGTCTGCACCAAAGTTTCCTTGCTCTCTTTTGAGGTGGTGTCAATGGCACACAAATTATGGGTCGTCGAGCATAGAGGCCCTTCTTGTGAAGCCTTCTGCGTATTGGATCAGTTGATACTAAGACTCCTGTAGCTGCATTGAGGTCACTTCGTAGTTGCGATGCTGTCATTCTTCTATTGCGACGCACAAGGAGACTCGAATAACGGTCTTGATTTAACGTTGTGACCCTTGGCAGTCCTTGTCCGGGTGTTCTGGCAACATTAGCTGTCGTTTGAAATTTTTTTCCAAAGCCTTGAGACAACGTTTCTTGTCACTCCAAGCCATCTTGCTACTTCTGCCTGTGATTGGCCTGCTTCCATCCTTCCAATAGCTTGCCTTTTTTTTTCTTGTGATAAATGTTGCCTTTAAGCCATGAAAACTTTTAAAAACAAAAAGGTTCAATAAAAATCTAGTGGAGCGTAAAATTAGGACGCTTTGAGAAAGACTCAGGCACGTGCTGGAGGCGGAGTCAACGTATACGGTGGTATTTTGCATATTGGGAACAACTTTATTTGTTTTTCTGTTTTACATACTCTCTTAATTCATGGAAGCTTCTTAAAATACCAAAACTTGATATATATCCCTTAATATAACTTTTCTTTTTCTTAAACATGTGTTGTTCCTTTAATTTTGCGGACCAGTGTGTATATATATATATATATACTGTATATATATATATATATAATGTATATTGATTCTAAAATATGGCTTATTCTGGATTTAACAAAGTAAAGAGTTAATAATTAATATAGTTTTGTTTTGAAGCACACAGCAGGTCGACGTCAACCTCTTACAAGCTTGTTGGGAGATAAACCACCTATTATGTACATTTGAAACAAAATTAAATATAAACAAAAGGGAACCAATGTAATATACAGTTAAACCTGTCTATAGCGCCCCCTCTAAAAAGCGCCTCCCTTTCTATAGCGCCCGATTTTAAATACGTAGTACGATGCGATTTACATTAAAAGTGACCTGTCTATAGCACACCCTCCCTATAGCACCTTATTTTGGTGAGTCCCAAGACGGGGCACTATAGACAGGTTTAACTGTATATAGCAATATAATTAATTAAATAAATAAATGACAAATAAATTTGAAATCCATCAACAATTACAAATAAAATAACTCTGGGAAAAATATGAATAATTACATAATAAATATCTAAAATTCAAAAGTTTTTTGAAATAAAATAAATATATAATATAAATAATATAATTTTCTAAGAGGTTCTAAATTGAGTATATATACATCTGGTAAGTAATTTTTCTTCAATACTATTCTTATGTTCTAATGAGTTCCAGCTTTCTAAAAATAATCTGCAATGCATTTTTTTGATATTTTGATATATTATAGATGTATTATCGAACTCTGGGGTTTTACTATCGTTGGACTATTTATCGATGATTTGTGCTGGTTAATTCTTTCTGGTAGAGATTTTCTGGTTTCTCCTATATAGATGGCCTGGCAGGATTTACATGGTATTTACGAGTATATATGGCGTTGGTTCTATTTTCTGGGGTACAAATCTGTTTTGTGTCGGGGTGATGGAGGGTGTTTCTTAAACTTGGGTTGGGTTGATATCTTGTAGATATATTATGCTTTTTTAAACTTCTGGCTATTTTTTCACACCCATAGCTGTAAGGCATGGAGCAAATAATGTTTAGGGTTAAGACCTGACTATTGTTCGTGGATGGAATTTTCGGTATATAGAATTGCTTTTTGATGAAATCTTCAGGATAATTGTTACTTTCTAAGTCTTGGATTATTTTTGCTCTTTCACTTTTTGCTTCATTATTTTTTGTAAAACGTGTAGTCAACCTCTTGAAAAGTGTTTTAACTACAGAATTTGTATGATGAATGGGACAAAAAGAATGGAAATTCAGGTAGCTTCCTGTGTGGGTTGGTTTGCAATAAATTCTTGTCTCAATTTTATTTTGATTTCTGGTCAGTTGTATACTAAAAATGGTAAATAATTGTTTTCCAATTCATAAGTGAATTTTAGAAAGGGTCAAATACTATTTAAATAATTTAGAATTATGGAAACATCCATTTTTGTGATGCATTATACATCATCAATGTAGCGTTTCCATATTAATATTTGTAATTGTGTAGAGAGAGATTCAAAGATTAATTTATCAATTTTGTCCGTGAAAATATTAGCCAATGAAGATGATATAGGATTTCCCATCGGAAGCCATTTGACCTGTTTAAAATATCTTTCCTTAAACCTGAAGTAGTTAAATGATAGACAGAGTTTGATTAGGTCTATAAGAGCTTCCTTTGGTATAGGGAGGGGAAAGTCTGGGTAGAAGTTTAAAAATTCTTGGAGAGCCAGAATTGCTTCGTCATGTGGGATAGATGTGCAAATAAATATATCAAAGAGTCATATCAAAAGATATGATACGGCTGTAATGTGATACTGGAGTATTTTTATGACTTCAATAGCTGCTATTGGATTGGGGACTGTATGCGGAAGTTTCTTCTGGAATGGTGATATAATTGATGACAGATATTTTGTGATGGGGTACAGGGGAGAGACAGAATATGACACTATGGGACGTAAAGGGGTATTGGGCTTATGGACTTTCGGTAGGCCGTGTAAATTTGAGAGATTTTGAGTTGTTGCTTTTAAGCTGTCGAAGGTTTTGTTATCTAGCTTATATTTGCGCTTAATTTTGTTGAATTGCCTATTAAAATCTGTTGTAAGATTGGTTAGAGGTTTCTTTGATAATGGTTGGTATATATCTTGATACTGAAGCAACTGCTCGATTAATTAAAACGGCATATATTGGATAAAATATCATTTATTTTATCAATATTTCAGTTGGTTGAACACCAACCTTTTTCAAGGTATTATAACATATTAATGTGTGTCAACAACAAACTCAGCGCCACATAACGTCAAAAAAATTAAGTTTTAAAAATATTTTTGTTTATATTCAATGGGGAGAAAAAAAATAGATATATATTTATATTATGGACACACAAATATATTTTGTAATATAAGGGTGTAAATATTTTGTGTAAATATAAAAGAATGCGGAACTAAATTTTTTTAACGAAAACACAAAGCGCATAAAATGTTTGCAAAGTTGGTTATAAATTAAAACATTAATAATATATTTTAAAATAATACTGTGAAATTTGAAATAAATTGAAAATGGGAAAGTATTTTTTAAAAAATGATATCACATAAATAAAACCTTTTAAGACATTGAATTATCAATACATTCAATAAATTTATTGAAACCCATCAACACTCTGTTCTTCCTTTTTATCTGAAGCTTTGATAGATGTAATTAAACTTAGCTTGGAATATAATTATTTCAGCTAAAAAGACCAATTCTACAGACAAATTAAAGGTTACCCGATAAGCAACCTTATTTCATCGGCTTTAGCAAATATTTTCATGAATAAAATTGATCAAATTGTAACAGAATCAAAACATTTTAAAATAATTTTATGGAAAAGATACATACGCGACATTTTTTGTATAACTGAATCTAAATTTCAATCTTTCTAAAATTTTTAAATAATCTAAAACCATTTTTGGAGTTCACACACGAAATTAAAAAAAAAAATCTGGCATTTTTAGATATTCTAATTATGAAAAAACTAAATAAAATTGAAACTAATATTTATAGAAATTCTACCCATACTGGAAACTACTTAAATTATTTTAGCCTAATCCATCATAAATTTCAGTAGTAAATACTCTCTCCAAAAGACACATTGCTCAATGAAAAATGATGGAAAAATGAGAGTGACATCCATATATAAATACAAGGTATGTCCCATAAGTTCCCGGACTGGGTCCATAAAAGAATAAATAAATGAAAAATGTAAATGAATTTGACTGTTTATTATAGAAAAAATATCTGGCTACACGGTGGTACCAATATCGAGGCGGTACTTGCGCGCGCGCCAAGGTTATTCTAATTTATTTAAAGGTCACACCTAGCGCTGCGGCGATTTTACGATGGAACAAAAATTGAAGCAGAGGATTTGCATAGAAATTTGTGTGAAACTTCAAATATCTGCAACCGAAACTTTTAAAATGCCTAATAAAGCATTCCCCAATGACCCCCCAAAAAGAACAACTGTTTTTGAATGACATTCTAGATTTAAAGCTGGCAGAATTTCTATTGAAGATGATCCTCGGCAAGAAGGCCCAAAATGTGCAAAAAATCACCGATTTGATAAAAGAAAATCCTCGAACCACTTTGCTGGAGCTAGAGCAAGACACAGGCATCTCTAAAACAACGATCGGAAGGATCGTAACCAAAGATTTGAAGCTCAAAAAGACTCCTGCAAAATTCATCCCAAGATTCCTCACTAATGAGCAAAAACTGTGTCGGCTTGCAACCTGTGAGAACATGTTGGAAATGACAATAACGGATCCGGAATGGAAAGACAAGATAATCACAGGCGACGAGACATGGGTCTATGGCTATGACCCTGAAATCAAGTGTCAATCTGCCAAGTGGTGAGGTCAGGTTGAGCCTAGACCCAAAAAATCCAGGATATCGAAATCAAGAAACAAGGTGTTGCAGGTCCACTTTTTGGATAACAAGGGCATTGTTCATCACAAGTATCTTCCTGCAGGCCAAACAGTTATTAAGGAAAAGTATTTGGGCATTCTTCGCCGTCTAAGGGAAGCGATTCGAAAAAAAATGCCAGAAAAATGGCCTAATGGTGACTGGATCCTACACCATAACAATGCCCGCCCTCGCACAGCGCACTTGGTGACGAGTTTTTTTGGCTAAAAACGGGACAGAAATCCTACCTTAACCACCCTATTCCCCAGACATCGCACCAAATGACTTTTTCCTGTTCCCCAAACTTAAAGCAGTTCTAAAAGGAAGACATTTTGACACCAGGGATGACATAATAGAAAAATCGCTGTTGGTATTGAAGAGCATGTCAAAAGAGGCCTATAAAAACTGTTTCGACAATTGGGAAAAACGATGGCGCTGGTGCGTTGAAGCAAGGGGGGATTACTTTGAAAAGTTTTAATAAAAAAAATTTTAAAAAATCTTACCTTTTTTTTATGGACCCAGTCCGGGAACTTATGGGACATACCTTGTATATATAATACTATCTTTGTCATCTGCGTAGGTCCAATTTTCCAAAAATATGCGGCAATGTTTTTCATGTATGGTCTGGTATAAAGTATCCGTTTTATCAAAGTCCGGTGTGTGGTTGTTTTTCAAAGCGTGGTCTACAAGGAGTGATAATGGATTATAATTTCTTAAACCTGATTTGTGTTAATTGATGCGATCTTTTAGAGGCTTACTTGTTTCTCCTATGTATTTGGCGGGGCAATCATTACATGGTATTTTGTGAATTACATTGTTTTTGTTTTCAAATTTTCTAATTTGTTTGGTGTCTGGGTGGCGTAGGAATTTTTCAAATTGAATGAAGATTTATATGTAGCAGTAATATTGTTTCTCTTTAAGACTCTGTCAATGCGTTCAGAGTCGTTGCTGTAAAGGAGGGTGCAATATAACTTTTTTTTATTTATCATGGCTGTTGCTTGATTGTACAAATTTAGGTTTAAAAGGTGTTTTTTAATATATTTATCTGGGTAATCATTGTTTTTTAAGTTTCTAAAAATTCTATTTCATTCAGAACTTTTGTTTGAAGATGGTTGCAGTGCTTCTGCCGAGGCGTCGCACGCTGTTTATTTGTTAAGATTTGGTCTTAGTAACTTTTGTTTATAATCTATAAACCAAATTGTGCTTTATCCTTCCTTATTATCTGTTTTGGATTTTTGCTGTATTAACGGTATATTGCATTATAACTAAGAGAACCGCAAAAATATCACCTTTAAATCGTTCCAATTCTTGATGGAAGAGGTAAAATGGTTGGTTCCGGCATTGGAAAATATATCCAAGTTAGTCTATATAACACCTATTTTCATTCCAATAGTCCTATTTCTTGGTCGAAGAGGATTGGTATGGTAGTCATGTAGACTAACGTGGCCGAAACTACCTCTCAGGTCTTCATCTGAAGAGGCTCGCCTGAGTACCATCCTCTTTTCAATTGGTCGAACCCATATTGTTTTCATTTTCCCCCTTTATCAATATAATATTATTAAAGCATTTTTTTATATACACTGAAAGATTGAATAGTTACAAAGACCTAAGGAAAAGTGAAATTATTAGGTTTACCAGTTTGGATCAGTGCGATTCCTCGATGGTCTTTCTCTCTTAATTTTTTTTTATACCTAGTACTTTCTCTATTCAAATTTTAAAGAGTAAATATTTTAGGTTCATTTGATTGGCATTTTGCCTTATATGAGACCAAGATCAATAAAAGAACAGGATCCGTATAAGTGCTCAGCTCGGGTAGAAGGTCCATCAATTGAGCACAATATTAATGAGGACGAGATTGAGGGCTCAGCTCATTTGGAAAATCTACCAAGCACAAGTTCCGAAGCGCCTCTACCCATCCAAGATAGAGGGCCGGAACTTCGAGATAGACCCCGACGCAATAGTTGACCTCCTAGTTACCTCAAAGACTATGAATTGCCATAGGCAATTGACAATTAAAATATTTTTGTTGACATATCTTGTCAATACATGCAAATGCCAATGAATTGCCATAGAGGGGAGAAGTGTTGTGTAATATTATTCTTACCAACAGATTATTGTTGTCATTGATGATGTTCCTTCTTATCATCATCATACATGTATATATATATTTGTTTTTAACCATTGATATATAGCATATAATTTAGCCCAATAAAAAGCTCTTATCAAATAGGTAACTTACTGGCTTTTTCTAATTCCCACACGCCATCAAGTACATAGCAGAAAAAAAACCTCGGTCCAGTTGAAAGTCAAAGACTATGAGAGTCAGAGGAATCAAAAAAATGTCGAGCCTAATGTTCTATTTTTGCCTTTTCAAATATGACAATTATTTAAAACGAGAAAATATATTTAATGTAAAGTGTTTTTAGGGGGGGGGGTCACATTATATAGTTATATAACAAATCTCTAGGGCCCTTTATATATGAATATATATGTACATAGTAGAACTTGACACACTGAAATTTGGAACTTCTAGATACTATTGTACTGTTTCGTCATATTTCTCACGCTTCCTATAAGAAATATATATGGTATATTGCACGCCACATTAAAGACATCATCAAGCACACACTACCAGTGTTTCTTCTATAGAATTTCCATCGGCAATACCTAAAACAATCAAGATTATTGCCAACGACCAGACAATACAAGGTTAAAGCGCAACAATGCCCATTCAGCTTGACCGCGTGGGGTTGCCGAACAATGGGTCGGTGTCTTCCGTTAGCTGGGAAAGGAAGTAGGGGAGTATTTCCATGCGCGCCTCAAGACCTTACTTCCGCCGCGGGGTGCGCTCGTGAGAAGCAAGCGCACCTGGCTTATATCCGGCGGGGTGCGTCTCATTATTTGGGCGAGATCGAAGCTACTTCTTCTTGGGAGACCTTGGAAAACATCTCTCTCATATCATCTTTATAGCCCTCACCTCTTCTACTTTGTGACTTCTACAATCTCTCTCTTATTTCAATCAATACCGTTATTAAGACCTTATATACAGATTGTCCTGAGAGATAAAGAAAATGAGTGGGAAAAAGGGAAAAATAAATTCGAATTTATAAAATTATAGATATGTATTTTTTCACATATATATATGTGATAACCGAGGGTCTCTCGCTGTGGTGTGGTAACCGAGAGGGGCAAACTTGTAGTAACCGAGAGGGACAGTCAAGGCGTGGAGAGTTTTCCAGTACCTCTCTGCACCTTGGAAGACCTTTAATAGTTCTCACAGAGTACAGGAAGTCGTGGTCGAGGCAGAGTGGAAAGCTTGGGAATGCCCACACAAAAACGAAGGGACACAGTTGTACTAGGAAAGTTCCGTGAACAGATAAAAGTCGAGGTAGGAGCAAAAGATGGAGATAGAAGAGTTCTTACTGGTCTACATGGTCAATGAGGTGGACCTTGGACAAAACTGACGAGGGCTCCCGCTAATGGTGAAGTGACTATATATTTCCGCGAATTGACAGCTTTATATATCTTTGCAGAGAGGAAGTATTGGATTTCAGCGGATTAACAAGGGCGTGGATCGGAATATGTCATTGTATACTCCTGGAAACGTCCTAAGATCTTGCTATCTTTAGCCTCGTTGGACTTCTATCCCAATCTCTTGCTTTAGCTCAACTCTTAGTCTATTACAAAGTTTTATTTATTTATCCTCAGTTTGTACAAAGTACATTACATATAGTGATGTAATGAGACATGTCAATCATGTGTATAATTATTCATAGATGTGTTTCTATTATACAACATGAAAATCTTGTTATATTATATACAATATGAGGTTGTTGGTTTAAATTACCATATATATATCGAATATTTTAAACTATAATAATGACACTTTTAGTATATGTCACATATCTTCCAATTAGTTAGAGCCGCTACCTTATAATATCCTACCCTTTTATTGAAATGTACACTATTTCTATTTACTACCACCCCATATTTTGTATATAAACTATTTGTATTTCAACCCCCTATTTGTATTTAAAACTAAAAATGGTGACGTCAAAATAAAGATCCAATAGTGTTCGGTCAGCTGGTGGCAGGGACAGAGGGGAGGAAAAAGGCAACGCCCAGCCCATGTGGGGTCCCGAGGGATATCTTTATAGACGACCCCTGTAAACAGGACAGGTTTTGGCAGGGGTCAGCAGATGTTCTAGGGTGTGGCCATCGGCAGGCGGCTTCTGTCTATCACACATTCTTTCTCTCCATGTCTCGGTGATAAACATCCAAGTTTGTGTCATGGCCTCTACATCTGTCCCGTGGGCTGTCCCCGATCCCTCTCTGTGCCAACATCTAGCCCTGCCTCTGCTTCTTGTTGTCCGCGTGTGGGAAGAACACCAACACTCGCCTCACTTACACGACTGCCAGCTTATCCATACGTCGGCAGGATCACATTTGCAACAATATTACATATATATATATACAATACAGATTCCCGTAAGTTATAGGAAATAAGAAAAGACACTGGATTCACCACCAACAACAACAACAAAAAAGATATATACAACGATTGAGGCTGTATACATCGTTTAAACTTTTTAGAGAGAAAGAGAATGGAAAATAGTACACACACATTCACAGAGGTTTTTCTAATTGAGCTTTGTAACACCAAGCTAATATCTAAGCAAAGAATCGGCTTGATATGGCACGGGTTAAAATCACATAAATTAAGCTAATTTGTCTGTCGTTTTTTGAAAATAATCTTCTTATATCACTAATATGCTCTGGCACAGTCTAAAAGATTGCGATATAACTCTATTTCTATTTTTTTTTGTAGAGATAACACTTTATATAGTTCTTTTTTTGAAAATATTAATGTGGTTTTCCCAGAAAATGAATAGAGTATTTCCTCTATGAGAAATAGTATAAAAGTGAAATTGTAACGGAATCAGGTTGATAAATCTCCTTCTGATCGTGCAACTAAAATTTGTTGATGGCTTGCGCTATGTGTCGGAATAAATATAAACTAATCGACGATTTTTAATTATTCCACAATTGGCCAAATGCTCTTTCATGATTAATCAAGGAAATATATCACGTACGAGTTTCAGGTTTAGTATCCTTTGTTGAGCGATAGACGCTTTACTGTTAAGTAAAGATCGCCAAGTAAATAGCTTTCTGTCATAATGAGTGGTGTTAGTATGGTTCAGATAATCAATGAGAGAGAGAGAGAGAGAGAGAGATTGATTGAAACTGATTTATTACAGTGTCCATATAAGATTATATAAGGTTAAATACAAATGTGAATAAATAAGAATAAATAGAGAGATTGAGATTTAAAAATATTGTATTGACATCATAAACAAGTCAATATGGTGGTGTATTATGAAATAAAATATATATAAAAAGAGGGGTAATTAAAAAATATGAGAAATATAAAATAAAGAGTAAACTAGATACAGTTAGGTAAAGTCCAGGAGACTCCCCCAACGACAAAGAGTCCTCCTCCAGACAGTAGGGGGTTTTCACGTTCTCCCCTCATCTCAAGGCTCAGAAAGAACCTGTGTATTGATGAATTAGCAGACGCGAGGATGGCTAGGGCGTCGTCATCCAGCCCTTGGCCGAAGAGCCAGCCCTGCAGGTCGGGTGGCTGCTGTATCATGTTGAAAGCCTCCCGTATGAGGGCCTGATGGAGCTGCAGGACCAGTAGCGGTGGGCCAACGTCAGGTCACTAGAGCCACAGGCGATGCACGTCTCTCGAGCAGAGGCCGTATGTGCAGGATGGGGAAGAGCGTGCGGGGCCAGCTGTACTGCAATGTCGGCATTGTGCACTGAGAAGGCGCAACGTCGAAGCGTCTTGCCAACGGTACAGAAGCTGGGGGTTGGGCAGGGTTGCCAGGCGTGGTCGCTCAAGTGTACGTCGGATGGCGCGGGTGGTTAGGCGCATGAACGGAGTCATCGTCCCGCGCAGCACCACAGCTTAGAGAGAGAGAGAGAAATTAACATTAAAACTACTTTATTTCAATGTTCATATTAGGTTATATAAGGTTAAATATGAAATATAAATATATATATATGGTAATTTAAACCAACAACCCCATATTGTGTATATAACTTATAATAAGATTTAATGTTGTATAATAGAAACACATCTGTAAATGATTATACGTATTATTGACATGTGTCTTTACATCATCATATGTAATGTAATTTGTACAAACTGAGGATAAATAAATAAAACTGTAATAGATTAAAAGTTGAGCTAAGCAAGATATAGAAGTCATAACGTCAAAATCGAGATAGATTTAGAATGCCCACAACAAGGTCTAAAAATGGACCAGACCACCCACACTGTTCACATGTGGTGGAATGCAGAGCCTCCTCTCACACCTGGTGACATGCAAAGCCCCCTTTCTCAGAAACGGCCCCCTGTCACATAAGGCCCCCCGTCTTTAACCTATAAATACAGTCCCTTTACAGTGACTTGACAGTTAGTTCACCCTCAGTGCAAGCCCGCGTCGGTCGTACCTCATGTCGATCTCATCTAACATGTAGTTAGTAAGAACTCTTCTATCTCCATCTTTCGCTCCTAGCTCAACTTTTATCTGTTAACGGAACTTTCTTAGTGCAACTGTGTCCTTCGTTTTTTGTGTGGACATTCCCAAGCTTTCCACTCTGCCTCGACCACGACTGCCTGTATTTTGTGAGAAATTTTAAAGGTCTTACAAGGTGCAGAGAGGTACTGGAAAACTCCCCATCCTGACTGTTCCTCTCGGTCAACACAGTATAGCGAGAGTCAACAACCAAACCTCAACTTATTACAGCTAGTCGACAGGATTCTACAAGAGGTTACCAGGACTTCAACTTATTTCAGTGAGTCGGCAGGATGACCAAAACGAAGAATGACACAACGAAGAAGGTAAGAAGCCTGTTCAGATAGGAAGCGAGAAAGAGCACAGATGGAGGAACAAGCCCGCAACTCCAACGAAACGTCCAAGCAATCTCTCCCCCAAGATATTTACGGAAGAAACGCCGCCCCAAGGGACCTCCGCAGACCCGCTAACAGATCGCCAACGCCGGGAGCAAGCTGACCGCGCCAACGATAGCCCCGAAATTCCCGCAAGTCATGGAAACCGATCAGCGATGTGCTCAAACCCTGTGACAAGTTCTCCACCTTCGACTTGACATCGTCGAGACAATGCTCAAGACAACAAGCGACAATCAACTTTCCAGAAGTTACAAGCTTCTACAAGCTTTACATGGAGCGATTTCCACGACAGCAGGACGACCACCAAAGACCAAGTCTCCTGACTGAACTTTCATCCAAATTGTAAGTTTTTAAAAACCTACCTTAACCTTATCCTCAACTTCACAACTTGATTCCCCATAAATTTTGTATTTATATTTTCACTTTAAGCATTTTAAAATCAATTTTTACCTTTTTTATATCATTTTTAATTCAATTTTTAAAACTTTAACACTCTCATTTATAAAATTTACTTTAATTTTTAATCAGATTATAAATTTCAAGTTATTACTCTCAATTTTACTCATAAAAAAAATTTCGCCCATCACGCATTTTTACCAATTTACAAATTTTACATGTCTATCCAAAATTTATCTAAAATGGTACTATCCAAATCTACAACTTGAAAAAAATCATTATTATTATTTTTAAAAAATCTGATTCATCATAATTCTCAACTTATTTTTGTTTTACTTATTAGTTATCTTTATTCCAAAAGACCAATATCTTTATCAATTCTTAAAATTTGGTAATGTTCACCACTTTAAGTAAGCGCCCAATTCAAATTATTTGTAACTCTCACGACATTGCCCTTTTATAAGAGAGAGAGAGAATCATTTTAACTACCATAATCAACAATTTAAAAAGTATATTCAAATTTTAAATATAAATTAACATAGGTGAAACGCATTTTTTTTAATTGCAAAAATCGGAAGATACAATATCTTCAAAAACACCACTAGGGAAAACAACTATCTTTCCCAAATCAAGTTAAAAATAAATATTCACTCCACTTCACCGCCAGTAGCTAATTTAAGTCACAGCCTTCCAAAACGATTACAATAGTTAATATTCGAGGATAAATACACTCCCTCGTCTTTTCCTTTTACATGCATATTTAATAATCAACAATTCTCTCTCAACAAACGTTACAACACTCACACATCACTTTATCCAATTGGCAACAATTTTTAGTGCGCGACTTAACACACAAATCCAAATTTCGAGCCACACAAGCGCCACTTAGCTCTATATGGTCGCCAAAATAAAATAATTTCACATTAAGCGTGCCACATCGACTAACAGTCAAATATTCTCGATGTGTTTCATACAACAACCACCCATGACTTTATTAAATTTGTTATTCATGGTGAAACAGGTTAGATTTGTACCAAACTAAGACTTCACGTGACACCTTTTCATTCACATTTCTCACTTCGTGTCACAGTGCCACACCACAAAATTTTCTCACTTGTCAGGCCAAAGACGCCCTTCGCGCCTGTGACACTTCTCACCTCAAAGCGTGTCCACGTCGAAAGTCATATCTTTCACTCACTTCTAGCCTGAAATCATCGTATAACAATCTTATTAAGTCTAAACAACTACGAACATCGAGAAAACTATATTTTCAAATAGGCAAGGAAATTGCCAACTTCACAACAAAAGAGAGAAAGTCAGTTTCAAGTAAATCTCAAACTTAGAAAACCATCCCACATGTGTGACCACCCCAAAAATAGAATTTCCGTGAAAAAAAGGAAGTGGACGCCCTTTATGACGTCACTCCCCTTGGTCACTGCTATCTTTGGACATGCCCTCTCTACTCCCTCAAGGCAGATCTTCATGACCACTATCTTTATATGCGCCATTTTTTTAAAACACATGTTTCATACTAATCATTTAGATTTCCTCGAGAATCTCACAAATCTCACCAACGAGATATCACAACACAACATACATTAAACATTTTACATGTTAATTGATAACACCAATTAAAACAATTTGGTTAAGTCTTATATAGACTTTATGACGCAAAAGAGAAACCATTCTCTACATATCACCTTTTTGGATAAACAAGAACATTGTTCAATTTTCCACTACTTAACATTTATCTAATCATTATAATAATCTTTAATTATATTGTTATTTGTATAAAATCTTGAATAATTAGTTTTATTTTTATCTTTCAGTTATATAATCAATTTTTAGTCCAACATTATTTCCAAAAAAAAAAAAATTCAATCAAATTTATTTTTATTTTTCCTGATATTATTTTAGTATTGCAAAACATTTAATTGTTTCAAAAATCGTTCTATTTTGTTAATTATTATATCTTTTATCTATTACATGTTTAATTTTGGCCACTTACACTTTTTTTATCCGCAATCATATTTCTATCTTTTTATTCACTATATTTTATATTTGTTTAAATAACTTTATTATATGACAATGTTTATCATCAACTATCGGGCATCTACAACAATCGTTTTAAACAATCATATTCTTTAACCAATTCCCTATATTTTTCATCACTCTCTTTTCAGTCATTGCGTCACATCAACGTAGAAAAACGACAGCACTGCTTGACAATTTATTTTTTGATTTCGTAATTCAACAAACTCTTTGAAAACACAGTTCCCCAGAATTAAAAATCCCAACTTCTGGCCTGAACACGTTTCAAAAGTTTATTTCATTTCATCCGCAGAGCAAATCACCAACGCATTCACAAAGCGTTCACTTTTTTTCAACTTTCATTTTTTTCAGCTCTAGCGGACCACATTCAACCTTTGATTTCGAGTCAAGTCAGACCACCTACTGTCGCTACAATTCTACTTCTCGCATGGCTCTATTTCACTCCTTTCCCAATCATATAAATAAACAACTTTTCTTCAGCAACTTTTAACCCAATAATCCTAAAATTGTGACAAAACACTGTAACTCTTATATAGGATCGCAAGTGAAACATTGCCAAGGAAGACAGCTCAAGTCTATAACCTCGCTTTACACCTAGATCTAAGTATTTGGTTTACATGTGCACTCCTAACAATTGCATATTCTTCAACTACTAACCCTTTTTAACGCCCGCCAATATTCTCTTAGAATGTGAATTTTTATGTCATCATTTTATTTTAATCATCTTTTTTTTTTTAAATCAAACAAAAATGTCATTTTTATTTCACTTTTATATATCCAAACAAATCATCTTGTTATAGCCCTTTTTAGCCCTCACAGTTTAAATTAATTAAAAGAAATTTTAATTACTTACCTGTGTTAGAGAGGCTTTACCCGCTTAAACCCGGATAAACCCTTTCACTCCCGGGGCCCATCTATGGTAATTTAAACCAACAACCCCATATTGTGTATATAACTTATAATAAGATTTAATGTTGTATAATAGAAACGCATCTGTAAATGATTATACGTATTATTGACATGTGTCTTCACATCATCATATGTAATGTAATTTGTACAAACTGAGGATAAATAAATAAAATCTGTAATAGATTAAAAGTTGAGCTAAGCAAGAGATAGAAGTCATAACGTCAAAATCGATATAGATTTAGAATGCCCACAACAAGGTCTAAAAATGGACCAGACCACCCACACTGTTCACATGTGGTGGAATGCAGAGCCTCCTCTCACACCTGGTGACATGCAAAGCCCCCTTTCTCAGAAACGGCCCCCTGTCACATAAGGCCCCCCCCCGTCTTTAACCTATAAATACAGTCCCTTTACAGTGACTTGACAGTTAGTTCACCCTCAGTGCAAGCCCGCGTCGGTCGTACCTCATGTCGATCTCATCTAACATGTAGTTAATAAGAACTCTTCTATCTCCATCTTTCGCTCCTAGCTCAACTTTTATCTGTTAACGGAACTTTCTTAGTGCAACTGTGTCTTCGTTTTTTGTGTGGACATTCCCAAGCTTTCCACTCTGCCTCGACCACGACTGCCTGTATTTTGTGAAAACTTTTGAAGGTCTTACAAGGTGCAGATAGGTACTGGAAAACTTCCCATCCTGATTGTTCCTCTCGGTCAACACAGTATAGCGAGAGTCAACAACCAAACCTCAACTTATTACAGCTAGTCGACAGGATTCTACAAGAGGTTACCAGGACTTCAACTTATTTCATATATATATGTCATAATTTGCCTAATTCCCAACAGATATGATTTATTTTTGCCATAATTAGTACGTTAAATAGTAAATACGTATTCATCCATCTATAAATCTGTACAAAATAAACGTGGGCGAATGCTACGGCACACCGCCGTGTGGAGGCGCTCACCAGTGTGGAACAAATTATTTTTCGAAGCTTACATGCACAACGGTTGCACCCTTCCATTCGATCACGTAATATATATTATTATATTATATTATGATAAATATATGAGTAAATAGATGTAAATATATAAATAAAATAAGAGAGAGAGAACGCTTCACGCTATTTTGCGTGTCATCCTTGCCCAGGGGTCATGCTGATCTTCTCTGTATCGTTCCTTTATATTTCAGCCGATAAGTCCAGAAGGATTGTTATTAGATTTAAGCGGTTCTTTAATCAGGTACATTAGATTTCTATGCTTCTCTAAAAGTGAACCATGATTGCTTTTTCATTTTGTAAAAGTAAGTGATTTCGTGCTTGTTAGAATTCGGAGCCATTTAGCCTGGTAATCTTTCCGTTAAAGGTTTTCTACCTAATACCGGAAATAATCAGTTTGGCCGAGATTACCTTAATCAAAATCTATTTCCTTTTGGCGATCATCAGTTAGCGTTATTCTCTCAGATTGAAGGTGTAATCATTATTTAAGTACATTTTGGAATAACTTTAATTTCAAATCATGTTCGGATATTTTAATCAGGAGGGGTGCTTGGGCCTTTTTGGTCAGTCTTCGGCATTTGCGGATCTTAATTTCATCATTAATCTGCATTTTTTCCGTAAAAAAAAAAAGTTTTATTATTACATAAAAAATTCGTTTTGAAAATAGAGCAATCCATAAATAAATCTTTAAATAAAAAGGCATATATTAGATCAAAATATCATTTATTTTACCAATATTTTAGTTGGCTGAACGCCAATCTTTATCAAGGTGTTTTAACATTTTAAAGTGTGTCAACAAGAAACTCAGCGCCACATAACGTCAATAGAATTAAGTTTAAAAAATATTTTTGCTTATCTCTCTCTCTCTACAATGGGGAGAAAAAATTGATATATAAATTTATATTAGGGACAAAATAAATTTGGTAAAATAATTTGGTTTATATTTACAAATATTTGTACAATATGTAAAAAGATTTTTTATATAAAAATAAAATAAAAATAACAAATAATATATAAAAGAAATGCTGGACTAATTTTTTTTATCGAAAACACAAAGCTCATAAAATGTTTGCAAAGTTGATTAAATTGAAACATTAATATTATATTTTTTAAATATTGTGAAATTTGAAATAAATTATAAGTTGAAAATGGGAAAATATTTGAAAAAAATTATATCACACAAAAACCTTTGAAGACCTTGAACTATATATATAAATATAAAATAAGCGTGATTGAATTTGAAATAAACTTAAACGATGTAACATAAATTTTAAAAAGACATATAAAAGTAAAAATGTGTTTTAAGTATTAAAACATTTTACGTGCTTCTAAACGTGTACCTCTCCCTATAAAATTAAATCAAAATATAGACCTAAAATATTGGGAATTTGAAATATCAAAATGAAAAATTAAACTGTAAATATTTTATGACGATCTAATTGGGAATATATCTCTGGTAGTTCAATTTTCCTATTAATACTATCTTTGTCTTCTGCGGAGGTCCAACTTTCCAAAAATAATCAGCAATGTTTTTCATTTATGTTCTGGAATAAAAAAAAAAATCGTTTTATCAAAATTTTATACGTTTTATCCTAATATTTTAGGTCTATATTTTAATTTAATTTTATAGGGAGAGGTGCCCATTTAGAAGCACGTAAAATTTAACACACATTATTAATGTTTCAATTTAACCAACTTTGCAAACATTTTATGCTTTGTGTTTTCGATAAAAAAAAATTTAGTTCAGCATTTCTTTTATATATTATTTGTCATTTTTATTTTATTTTTATATAAAAAATATTTTTACACATAGTACAATTATTTGTAAATTTAAAATAGGCGTTATTGTTAATATTCAAAATATTCACACCCTTATTTTACAAAATTTATTTTGTCCATAATATAAATATATATTAGATAATAAAAAGGCATATATTGGATTTAATAAAATATTTATTTTGCCAAAATTTTATTAAATCCAATATATGCCTTTTTATTATCTAATGAATTAAATATGGATTGCTCTATTTTCAAAATAAATATATATATAATTTTTTTTCTCCCCATTGAATATAAGCAAAAATATTTTTAAAACTTAATTCTATTGACGTTATGTGGGCTGAGTTTGTTGTTGATACACTTTAAAATGTTATAACACCTTGATAAAGATTGGCGTTCAGTCAACTGAAATATTGGTAAAATAAATGATATTTTGATCCAATATATGCCTTTTTATTTAAATATAAAAATTCCTTTGGAGTTTCAGTTTCGTTGCCCCCGATTCAATAAAAAAAAATAATTATTTCCCTAAATTTCATCTCAGTAGACTCAATTCGCTTCTTTATTTTACGAATCTTTCCAGAGTTACCCTTGGAAGATTTCGCGGTAGTATCTCCTCAATTCTCGAGTTATTACATGCGACTATCCAAGCTCTCTATCCTAGCTCAAGGGGACACGTCGTTAATTTCACGCTTAACCATCCAATTTGACCGATAGCGCAGCAATCAGTTCGCGCAGGTGCCTAAAGAGTGGTTTATCTTGCCTAGGCTTAGGTCCTGGATTGTGTTCAGTGCCCGATATCAGTAGAAGACTAAAAGCATGATGCATCTCAAATTAGTTGTTCTAATGCGGAAATTTACGATAATTTTTAAAACATATAAGAGAGGTCACATTTCAGCATTACTATTACAATAATTTTCAATAAAATTCAAATTTACCTAGCTATAAGTTAAACATGAACTATTGTTTACCAAATTCAAGAGATGAAAATGGTCAAAATTCTAAACAATTTACTTTATTAACACATACGAAAAAAAAACTTTTTTTAGTTTTAACACTCTATCATATATATTTTTAAGTAAGTCGATAAAAGAAGAAAATACAGAAATGTAGAGATAAAATGTTGCCGTTCTACCAAGATTTGATAAAATAGCAATAATAATTATTATATTCTTGAAGTTAAAAAAAAAAAAAACATTGAATAATGATATGGTAAATTGTGTTATAACAGGAATTATTTGGTATAATTTATAGATGATATCTCTCGCCATTTATAAACATGTACTTAAGATAGGCCTACCACTTAAACATGGCGTGTTTGTGCTCAGGTTTCAAGCACACCTTAATGTTCAAACTGAAACCTCTAAAAAGAAATAGTATCTGAAGAGTGTATCGCGCACGCGAAAAAGGTTATAAGTCAAAAATTAAATTTGATTTTTTTTTAGACCTTAAAGTAACAAAAAAATTATATAAATATAGGTATGAAAGTTCTCCTTTTTGTCGAGAGTTACAAGCATTCAAATAATATTTTATTCCCAAACAGATGTAAATTTTAACCCAAAATTTTATCAGATACCTTGTATATTATATATAAATAGGTGGCCTGGGGATGTCACTTATAGTTGATTGATGAAGGAAACCTAGGCAAGTAAGATTGGTCATTTTAGTTATTTGTATAGGTGGAATTGTACTGGATCGAGTTTCTTTCATTAATCAGAGATATTTTATATAGCAATGGAAGCAACATAACACGGCATTGTCATCCTAACTTGATGGGGTGTCAATAAGATATAGTAGTATTACTGAATTTTGGGCAGAAGGTCTTATGTGTATTGTTTACTAATGTTTCCTTAACAGGCTTTTGTATTTGTTGTCTTGTCCTTTAAGTAAAAAAACTATGCTCTCTCCAATATTAATATTTGTGATTTTTCTACAATTACAGAAGCTTATATTTTCATAGTTTTCTTAAACACCATCACCAAGAATAAACCTTCAAGTAAAAACTATATATAAGCAGAATGAGAAAATACAATAATTGTAGCGATCTGGTGGATTAAATTGGCAAAATCGATGGAAATGTTACTACTGATGAACTCAGCCTTCATAATTCTCCCCCTCACCCCTCAGTTCACTAATTGTAGAAAAAATAGTATTTTATTTAAAAAAAAAAAATTAAATAGCGTCATACTTAATCGGCAACACAAGAGAGAAATTATTTTCATCTATCTGTGAAAAAATGAAATTTTGGGAGGGTTTTGATCATTGGAAACCCAGTTTTGTCATATACAAATATTTTATAGTAATATATATTAAAAATAAAGAAGGCATATCCTGACCAGGAGCCACATATATATATATATTATTTTAAAAATTCTTCTGATATTTTTGACAGAGAATTATTGATCATTTGCTTGATAAAGACTTTTCTTAGGTTGTTCAAGCATATATGAGTATATTTGTGATATTGATTATTTTGAGGAATGATTGAGATATATTATTACTTGCTGATTGATATAGAGAATTGAGCATTTGCTTGAGGTTGGTATACATGAGTATTCAAATTGCAGTCGTGGTAAAATAATAAAAACTGTTTAAATCATTATATTTGCTAGTTTGTTTTAATTAAGCTTATCTATATATATATAAAAATGAATGTATGTGTGTCTGTCTGTCCTTTATGCCTGACCAAACCACTCATTGGAGCGCCATGAAACTTTGGGAAGTTATTTAGTATAGTACTGGGAAGGTTTCTAGCAAATAAAATTTTTGAAATAACTTTTCGCCTAAAAATAATCAAGATAAATATTCTAATTTATCTGTTATAATTCAACAATCTGCTCTAAATATTATCATGATGATACGATGATTTTGTAATGTAGAAAAGTAGGAAAGACAAAATTCAGGATGACACGGCAATTTATTTGAGACAAGAATAATGATACAATTCCAAGGCAAGATACTATTCCTTTAACTTCCAATTACCGAAGGAACCAATTAATATTGATTTTATTCAACTTATCGAGTCTTTTTCGAGGGACCGGGAAAAAATGTTCACTTTATCGAGAGATTCGTTAGACAAACCTTTACTCGGGCGAAGCCGGGTACATCCATACAAGAATAATGATACAATTTCAAGGCAAGATACTATTCCTTTAACTTCCAATTACCGAGGGAACCAATTAATATTGATTTTATTCAACTTATCGAGTATTTTTCAAGGGACCGGGAAAAAATGTTCACTTTATCGAGAGATTCGTTAGACAAACCTTTACTCGGGTAAAACCCGGGCGAAGCCGGGTACGTCCGCTAGTAAAATATAAAATACATAATTTGATAAAGTATTGCCTGATTCAAGGCGTAAGAATAGGGAAAATGAAAGACTTATTTACATATGTACCAATGATTGAGCCGGCCAACGGGAAAGAGAGAATATGGTTTTACGGGCTACTAACCAAAACCACGGGAAACGCCAACGGGAAATATCTTGGAAATTTCTTTATTTACGGGGCTGCTAACCAAAATAGATGATTTTTAGCAAAAAAAAAAAAAAAAAAACTGCATCGGCCGGGAAAGGGAAACAACAACAATGGGTTTATAATTGGGAAAGCGGCGACATCTTGCGGTGATTTTACAGAGTAATTTAATTCTAGAAATTATATATTAATAATATATTATAATTTAATTGATATTATAATTTAATTGAATAAATATTTATAACATATATATTAATATATATATTATATAATAAAAAACTCAAATATTTCTATATTTAAAAAAATATATATTTTATTTTTATTCATTGATAATTTTACTTTTGGTTATCATCGTTTTTAGAATGACTTTCAGTTTTGTTGTAAATATGCGTAGTGTACATATCTATCATTTTGAATCACTAATATTGGAGTAACTTTATAAATTCTGCATAATGTGAAAATGATTAATGTGTAATATTTCCTCAAGTAATTGAAAATAAAAGCTACTTGATGGTAAATAATATTTTTTTTTTATCACGACAGCACCTTCAACCCTTTATCTTATCAATCCTTTGTCTTATCAACCCTTTATCTAACAACAAACAAATTATTCATAACATATATATATATATTAAAAATAAAAAGGCATCTCCTGACCACGAGCACATGTGTTTTTTCATATATATATATATATATATAATTTTAAATAATAGACTAAACCTCTAATATTCATTTTTAAAAAGGAAAATTACAATTAAATAACCAGGGTGTCACAAGGTAGTACTATTCTGAATTAACGTTGGTTTTTAAGTATTCTATATACAGTTACGAGCGTCATCCGTTCTTAATTCTTCATCTCCTAATCATCTATCATCTCTGTCACCGTTTGCTTTTTTTTTTTGGAATGGCGCCCTCCTATTGGTTGGCTACGATCACGCCACCTTTGCCCCCCCACTCGCTTTTTCGTTTTTGTAACTATTGTGTTGGAGCGGGTCGCTCCTTAAATAAATGCATGTATTAGTTAATAACTAAATGGAATCCTCTCTTTCTTTTTCCCAGTAAGAGACGCCTACGGAAGCCAACAGTACATAGACAGATAAAGCACATAGGCTATAGTTATTAACTAATATATGCATTTATTTAAGGCGCCAATTTATAATTGTAACAAATAGTATTTGAATAAAAACATTCAATCGGGTAAAACACGGGCGTTGCCCGGGTCATTCAGCTAGTATATATATATCCACATTTAAAACTGTTTAGTTTGAATTGTTATTTTAAATGCATTTTTCTCTTTTGGAAGCACACACAAAAAATATATATATATATTTATATTACCATAGTTTTATTTTCAATAATATTTAAATGAAATATGTGTGAGAGAGAGAGCCCAAAAATAAAACGAATGACCTATAGTTCAATATTATTTTATTAAAATTTAGTAATTCTCTGAAAAAAAAAAGAGGTTTTATTGATGAAAGGAGACGCTGTGTTGAGACCCGACCGAATATTCAGCAGTGCAGAGCACAACAAGAATCGCAAGGGACCAGGGCGGAAAGATCGCCATCAGTAGTCTTTGCCCTGAATCAATAGGAACACAAATAGTTTTCCTCGAGGCAGAACGGCCAGAGCCGGATAGGTGCCACGTCGGGGTCGGAGAAACAATGCCGATTCCGTTCGGCTCGAAGAACTGAAGTGGCCTCTTCCATTGTCTCGCTCCGCCGTATTGGTCAAGTGCCAATGAACACGACACAAGGCCAGGATAATCAGCAGTCTGCCGAGAAATTTGAAAATCGATGTTTAGAATATGAACTTCCTCACAAATAAAGGCCTCCAGTTGTGAACAGGTGTTCAGCCTCCAACAATGCCGGACGGGTGTTGGCCCCAAGGTTGTCCTTACGACACACAGCGTGAATCACCATTTCGGATTCAATTTTAATGAATATATTGCACTCAATTTTTTTTTTTTTTGAAAATTATTATTAACGTGCGGCGAGCGCTTCACAACTACAAGTACTTGTACAATTGAATCAACTACAACTACAAGTACTTGTACAATTGAATCTATAGAAGTGTCTACATATAAATATATATCACCTTATAATAATAATAAGCCACTGAAACACTTCTAATTGGGATTATATGAAGGTGCACACATCTATAAACGTACCTTCATTAATTAACTTAATTTGTTTAAAATACAATAGTCATATTTGGGAGGTAGCCTATAAAAGCAATTAGAAAGATTCGCTTGGCTTCCAATGTATATAGTTTCTGAAATATGACAGCGTACATGTAGGTCATGCCGAAAACAAAATAAACTGTTTAAATATGGCTCAATAGGGCTGTTGAATTTCTTAAATAAGGTAGATAGATTTAAGCGGTTTGTCTGTTAGAAAGGTAATGTAAGACAGCGATAGAAGAATAGGCTGCTCCTGAGAAAATATTTCTGGAAAAAGGGTCTTCCGCAAGAGGAAGGAAGCACGGCTAAGTGACTTCACAAATAATGGGCCACGTGACAGTATTACGCCCCATGGCACTTCTTAATGACAAACATTTTATTACGGAAAGGGTTTTTCTTAGTCCTTGACTTCTTTCAAAAAGATTCGTCATCAGGGCACAAAAATCTTCTGCCACTTTTCGAACCTCCCAAGAAGCATCATTTTAGACTTTTTTTATCTCCATAAAAACTTTTGTTAGTCGTGGTGCTAAAATATTTCTTTCTTCCTACTGTAAACTGTCTGCTGATGGGACGATCATTAAAGAATGCTTTTTTTTCTGTTGTTGCTCACTGCTTCTTTTTTCTCTCTATGTGCTGTTTAGGTTTTATAGTTTTGTAAACATATGGAAGTTTATCGTTGACTATATTTGTGCATGTAGTTGTAAAGAAAATAATTATTTTTAAAAACATTTAATATCAACCCTAATCGATACATATATATCGACTATCAATTCCGAAAAAAATGCGTGCTGCGTGTGCGAAGCGATAAAAACTTAAGTTTCCATAACTTGTCTACACTTTACCATATTTTCTGACCTTCACAAATAACTTTATTATTATTTTAAAATATTAAATAATTTTTCTATATTGTGGATAAGCATACTTTATCAACTATTTGTAATTATATAAGAAATGGCTTTGACAAATAAAATAAAGAGAGAACCGTCTCCTAGTCAAAGACTTTTGCGCCATCTATTGATCTCTGCCACAGATATATTGAGATCACTAATTTTGCTACAGCAAGTTCATTAAAACCCGCCTAGATGTTTATACCATTGGTTTTGGTCTTTGTCAGCCAAAGGGACACGATAATAGTTTAGGTTAAGCTCCTAAATAGAAAGAGATAACCCAGGTTCCTGGGGCACAAGTAGGGCTTCCAATCCCGGTACATATTTTCAATCCCGGGATTCGGGATTGCTTTTTTTCTCAATCCCGGGATCCCGGGATATCCCGGGATTGAAAAACATTTTCGTCTTTCTACGCCAAGAGGTATATCGTTTCGTTCGTTATATTTTTAATTTTTCTTTTATATAGTGCCAATGACGTGGCACTTACTTCGATGAAAACAACCTGAAAGCCATATATTTTGCGCCTGCTTAAGAACTAAATCATTGCTTTTGAGTTACAGTTTGAAATTATCTGTCAATTACTGTACACACATCTGGAAAGATATTACTGTTTTTGGAATTCTTAGACCACATCTCTTAATGCAGTGTTGGGCAGTAATCCATTCGAAGTAATACATTACCTTGTAATTACGATTACTTTGCAATTCATTACTTTTCAAAAAAAAATTAATTGCATTAGAATGTAAACATAATTACTCGTAATTCTATATACAGTATAATGATAGCAATTGTGATTAAAATTACTTGTAATTGTAAATATAGCAAATGTAATAATGATTATTTGCTATTGTGATTATAGAAATGGAATCATTATTGCATTTTACCCAACTATGTATTAATGTTTAGAAAGAAGACAGCACCGTTTTAAAAACCATGAATTACTTTATTTTAAGGATAAAATTTCAATTTCGAGAAAGATTTGAGCGTAGGAAAGATAATTTGTCAAGAGTGACAAAAAAAGCTAGCGAGGGTTTCACAAAATGAACAGCAGAGCAGTGCGTTCATGATTACCTATGCATACAGAGTACAGGATGGAGAGTATAAACATAGATTAAAAAATTATATATATATAACAATTTGGAGCCCAGATAAGAGGTTAGTCCATGTTACACTCAGGTCCGCCACAAAAATAAAGGGATGCCGCTACTATCTAAGAAGCCACTATTTGCATGTCAACAAAAACTGGGGCCCCCTCCATGTATACTGCTGCATACTCTCATTCTAGAGGCTGCCATTTTGGAAAGATCTTGAAGAATAAACCTTCGTTATTAGTGCATGAAAATAATTTCAAAGCTCTCAGAAAAAAAAAGACCCGAAATGCAGCTGTATAAACAAAACGTCAAAAGTGTGCTATCTCTTAATCTGTTTGATTACAAAAATTCTAGATAAGAAAAATATATTTTTGCGCGGTTTTCATGCACAAACCAGTAATCCCGGGATTTTTCGAGCAGAATCCCGGGATTTCGGGATCATTATTTGGCTCCGGGATCCCGGGAAATGGGATCCCGGGATTGGAGGCCCTAGGAACAAGCTTAGGATATCTCCAATTAAACTGATAAAGCAAGCGTTGTATATGACGATAAAAAATTCCGATTCAGTTTACGAGGGTAAGATGAAAAGATCTCGGTATGACAATGAAATATTCTGATTTTCAGTTTTTAAAAAAACATTTTATTTTTATACATTATTTCCCTTGACTTCAATAGACTTGGCCCAGCGTTTCTCCAATATTAGTATTCCTTCTCGGAAATGAGAGTCTGGAAGGCTGTTAAAATATTCATCCTGCAGCCTTCTCAACTTCTTCATTGGAAGCGAAGCACTTTCCAGAAACAAATTTCTGTAGGTGTGTGAAGAGATGGAAGACTGAGGGTGCCAAATCAGGATAATAGGGGGTATGGCCGAACAAATCGTGCCTGCAAATCGCAGTTTTCCCAATACACTTAGGTAGGTGCGTTGTCCTGGTGAAGGATGAATTTTTTCTTCCTCAAGCTAGGCCTCTTCTCGTGAATTTTGACATCCAGCTGGTCAAGAAGGTTGGAGTAATATTCACCCGTAATAGTTCTGCCTTTTTCAAGGTAATCAATTAACAGGATCCCTTTGGCATCTCAAAACACACTGGCTTGACTTTTCCCGGCAGATGCGATCGACTTTGCTTTCTTTGGCGCAACTGCTTCGACTGCTGTTTGGTTTCTGGCGTGTGGTGGTAGGCCCATGTCTAATCCACGGTGACAAATCGCCGCACAAAAGGTTGATCCCTCTTGAGTCGGCCCAAACATTGCTGCGAATGTCGTTTGCGCATTTGCTTTCAATCTACATTCAGCAAATGCGGCACCCACCTTGCGCAGAGCTTTCGCATTTCGCTCTAATTTTTCGTGCAGGATACTCCTCATGTTTTCTTCCAATATCCCCACGGCCTCAGCTATCTCACACACATTTACACGCCTATCATTCAACACCTTTTCGATAGTTTCCGGTGTGGTTGCAGTTTTTGGCTGTCCTTCACGTGGGTCATCTTCGAGCGACGTGCGACCAGTTTTAAATTCAGCTGTCCACTTTTAACGGTTGAAATTGAAGAAGCAGAGTCCTCCCGTAAACTTTTGTCAACCTCGGATATTTTTTTTTGTTGTTGCTGTTTATTATCCCCTTGTGCAAAGATTACACAGATTCCACGAGTCCATGATCTCATGCAATGGGGTGTAGGAGTGAAGCTTTCGTTGATCAGATGAATCTCTTTAGGGGTTAATCCATCCAAAACAAAAAAAATTAATAACTGCACGATATTCAATTTTTTTTTAAATCCATTTTAACAAAACACGCGTGAAACGTGTACTGCAAAGACTCGTTTACACAAACTACTTAAGCGAACAGGTTGAAACTTGTCTTACGACCTAATGACACGCGCGCGCTGGAAGGGAACGTATCTTTTGCCGATTGAAATGTCATCTCTGGGTCAGGCCAAGAACTTTTCATCATACCCTCGCAATTGAATAATCTCTCTGTAGACATCAACTTTTAATTACCATAAGTATATTGCCACGAGGAAAATTAAGGAAGACAAACTTCAGGATGAGACAGCAATTTATTTTAGGCAAGAACAAACTATGAATGGTAAACAAAAGATAAGCCACGAGGGAAATTTACAGAGAGTAGCAAAATATAAACATAAAAATGATCACTCTGTTAATAAAAATAATAAAAAAATAATAAATACTTTATTACAATATTGTTAGATTATAAACTCAAAAGGAGCCTTTTCTATTATAAAATAGAAGAAGCTCTCTCTCCTTTTGAGTTTTTTTTATAATCTTACAATATATGAATAATCTCTCTCTCTATTTTGGCGTTTTTTTTTTAAAACAAAAATCAATAAATATATCACATTATAATTATATTATAGTATTAAATAAAACACATTTAGAAATATGAAAAGGTATTTAAATATTATAAAAAATAATTTCAAAATTATGTCTAACTTTTCTTTATAAATAAATCAACTGTAACATTTTTTGTTTATATCTAGCAGCTATAAAATAAGACAAATAAAAAAACAATTAAAATTTGATCGCGTTCTTATCCTCATTAAGAAACTACATTCATCGAATTGCATTTCTGGATTTAAACCTATGTACAGCACTGCGTTCAATTTTCTTATCAGCTTCAGGAAAATTTTCGCGCGGGAGTTCCTGTAAGGAAGTTTTTTTACTACACTCATCGTGCACCACAGCGACATCCCATATGTGAGAAGAGGGCAGTAAGGGACTCAAGGAAAGGCCACCTGAACTGGGCAACCGGGACGCCAGATGGCAGCGGAACCAGGTGGCCACCCCATCTGCCGCCCGGCGGGCAAGAGGAATGCTCCACCAGGATTTATCGTCCTTGTAGGCAAACATTGGTTGCACTTCGTTGATTCCGGGGCGCCCAGCATTATAATGAACAAAGAAAGGTTAGGTGCCTTTAAAAAGAGCTTTGATTCTGTATAATTACTATCCAATAAAGTGCTGGTACGAATAAAGGCACAATAGCATTAAATATTCATTTAAAAAGTATTATTAATGTGAGAGGTTATATATATGTTATGAAAACAAAGGAGATTAGATTTTTTGCTTGATTTTAGATAATGTTGAGGATTATGGCAATGGTGATGTAGTCGTGGTTATATCTTGAAAATATAATAATAAAAATAATGAAGATCAGAAATAGCTTTAATTTAACTTATTGAATATATATAAAACATAATTTGATAAAAGTACTGCCTGGCTTAAGGCGAGTAGAAAAAGAAAAACAAAAGATTATTTACATAATGTACAAAGATTTGAGCCGGCCATTGGGATAAAACAACAACGAGTTTTTATAGGGGAAGAGTGACCTCTGGCGGTCGATTTAGCAGAGTATTATAAATCAAAATAAAATAATATTTTTATATAACATATACATAATATGATCATTTTATATTTGGAATTTTTTGGCTTATATTGTAGCCGGTTTGCTTTATCCTGAACGACTCCATCATTTCTTCACAATAACGATTGGGCTAAAGATCGTGCGGTTTCTAACTTCTAATACTGTAAATAAAACGGAAGTGATTTTAAAAATTTATTTTCGGTTAAAATAATTGATATAGAATTGCAATTGATTAAAAGTAATTTTAACACCACAGACATTTTTTAGCCTCTCTCTTCAGACAAATCTGAAATAGCTGACTTTATAAGCCAGAGATTATAGTTTCACTGGTCTGGAAAGGGGATTAGAGAAACTCTTGAACTGATAAGCCAGAGTCCTGCCCTCTGTTTTACACTAAACTGGTGCTGATGACTCTCGAGTCTTTCATGAAAATTTTCCCATTAGTGAGTGCTGTGAAATTCGATGATGCCATTATAACAACCGTGAGGAGGTTGAGCTCCAAGAATGTCGTCGCACAGGCAATCTTATTTTGAAACAAGCACCAAAAATGAACGCGTGGATGAAAGTCATCCTGAGTACGTTAAAGGGGTTGAAGGCTGTTGTTATGTAATCGTTTTAAAATGTTTTTTTTTCTAATCACGCCAGACTAATAAACGACAAAGTACTGAATGAAAGCCACCATCATCTCCAAAAGGCAAAAAAAATCGTTTACAAAAGTAAAGGGAATTCTGGTGTGTTTCTACATTATACTGTATATCAAGGGAATTATCCACTATGATTTTGTTCCTGAAAGGCAATCTATTAATGCTGCTTAGAGTATTTAGAAATACTTAGCCTCTTATGAAGATAATCCTTCGAGTACGACCTAAGTATTCAAACCCCGGCAGTTGGTCCTTTATTCATGACAATGCTCCGCTCACAGGGCTGTAGCTGTTCAAGAATTTTTAGCCAATAAATAAGTGTCATCCCCCTTATTCCAAAATATTGATTCCCTGCGATTATTTTATGTTCCCAAAACTTAAGATCTCAATGAAAGGACATATGTTAGAGAATATTGAAGACGTTCAAAGCTCTCTAACAATCAACTCTTCGGGCCATACCACAAGAATTGTTGCAGAAATCTTTGACTCTTTATTGGACCGTGCCACTCAGTGTATCAATGAAAAATATTCTTACCTTGAATAAAACGTTGCAATTAGTTTAAGAGGATTCTTTATTTTAAAATGATGATCTCAGTCTCAATAATTAATAGTCGGACTGTGCCTAGCTCCCACCTGGGTAAAACCATCATCTACATTTTCTTTGAGGTGAAAAAGTTTACACGAGTCAAACTGTCAAATGTGGGCGCTCTATCTTTCTATAAATCTCATACTGAGTGTTTGTTCTATAGAGATCTCGATTTTTATGATTTTGAAAAATCGAATTTTTTATTATATATATTTTACATTTCGTAAAAAAATTAAGATGAAAATAAATGTGATTTCATAATGAGAAAATGTATGATTACCCGATTGCCTTTCCTGCGAAAATTCCTAATCAGCAACATGTATGTGGTTTCATCAAAGACGATTCCCAAAGGGTTGAGAAATATTCTACGACCAAGTGAATACAAAATAAGAATCGATGTATAGAGCTGGAGGTTAAGGAAGGACACCATTGATGTAAATTAAATTGTTTCTCCCTAAAAAGACTACAAAACAATGCGTTTTTTTGCCTTACGAAGTGGTAGAATTATTTTAAAAGTTGCTATATACCAGTTTTGGTCACAATGTTTGCTATATATGTGTTTTAAAAGAAAAAATGATCAGAATGCTTTATTTTACCTGGCAGAATTATATACATTGTAAACGTATATAGAACTAAATAAGGCCGGAATGCCCATAGAAGCAGTAAAATGTTCTATCTATTATATATTTAATAAATTAATATTTGTGTGAATGTAAAGAGAATATATAAATCTCATTTTATTAAAAAAAAACTATTCACCCTTTTTTGCATATTTTTGTAAATATCGAGAAAACATTATTTTTAGAAAAGTTATTTAATTTAATTATTTCAAAAGAGAGAGGATATATATATATCTCAAACTATTTCCATCTGATTTTTTAAATATTTTGATTCCTATTGCACTTTGAGCTTATTTTTGTTTTCAAAATCTCCTATGTCCAAAATGTCATAAGCCCCTGTGTGTATGTGCGTGGTGTGGATATTTAATTTGAATTGTATTATAAACACGATAAATAATGAAAATCTGCCATTCATGATGCAAGAATTTAAAAACTATATTATTTTGATATTACTTCCACATTTTATAAATAGATTTTTTTTTTCAATTTAAAGACATCTTACACCTTAATGACAACATTTTACACTTTGATAACAACATTTGGAGTTTTAAATACTATTTTTCAATTTTAAAAGATATTTTAACGATTTTACTATAGATATTTCTAGTTTTCTTCGAAATACTTTTATTTTGATTGAGATTTGTTTATTTTATATATATATATATATAGTGTAAAGACTATAATAAAAATATAATAGTGATTCTATATTTAAAATTTAAAGAGTAAACTGATTAGATTGATAATTTATATCAAGTAGATTTGATTAGATTAGCAAGCTAAATCTAAATTAATTATAAAAATAAATAGTTGTTTAGTTTTATAGTTTAGTTTTGTATTAAAATTATCTTTATTACTTTGATTATTTAAATTCAAATTATAAATTTTGTAAATTGTTATTATTTAATAGAGAGAGAGAAAAAAAATTATTTACTTCTTACACATCATCCATATATATTTATAATTAATAACAATAAAATTTAACAACGTAACGTCTTTTGCAATCGGCTGTTACACGTCATTTAGACATACTCTAATTTTTATATAGAATAATAGAAGTGAGAATATATTTAATAGTATAAATTTTAGTAGTTATATAGAGAAAAGAGAGAAAGACAGAACCATGCACTTTTATTCAAACTAATAATAAGAAAAAAAAGTTTTGTAAAGAAGGTAGATAAGATTGTTAAATATATTGGTTATTTTATTATTTAGATCTCTTAAATTTAGATCTTAGATCTCTTAAACTTTGAGGACCTATATTCTAAAATAAATTTAAGAGATCTAAATAATAAAATAACCAATTTATTTAACGAATTCATTAATGACAAAACTTTCTACATTAAAATTATTCATAACAGATATAAAACAATTAAATTAGATCTTAAAACAGCAAAAACTCTACTGGAAACATTTTTAAATTTTAATTATATAGAATTTAAAAATAAAATATATATTCAATCAGAAGGCGTTCCCATGGGAACTTCATCAAGTCCTTTATTAGCCAACCTAATACTATTCTGGTACGAAAGAGAATACTTTCTACAAAATAATGTTAATTGGCAAATGTTCCGTTTTGTAGATGACATCATTATATTTAATAACCCACAATTTAAAAACATAATACCTTAAATATATCCTAAATACTTGAAACTTAAGAACAATGAAAAAATTAATAGAAACAAAAAGTTAACTTTTTAGACCTAAATATAAACCTTACAGATAATGCTATTAAAATTTATAATAAAAAGTAATTATAATTTCAATATTATAAAATACTGTAATATAAATTCTAATATATCATTAAATTGCTGCAAAGGTATATATTTTGGTCAGTTTCTAAGATTTTATAGAATAAATAATATATTAAAAAAATTCATAGAAGATGTTAAAAATTTAAACATGGAATTTATTAAAAACAAATTTAGTATTAAACAAGTAAAATATTTCAACAGTATATCAATTATAAAATACTTTAAAAAATAAATGGAAGTATCCATTTATTAAATCAACTTTCTATAATTTCTCTCAATAATAACTAATACAAATTTATAATCTTTAACAGTTAATTAAACTTAAATTATATAACTAATTTGAAAATTTTTCACAAGATTTTTAAAGTAATATTGTATAGAATTCATTTTATTTAATCTCCAATTTCTGGGGAGGAAAATGGAAATTAAATAATAATGAATTTTCAAAATTAATAGCTTTATTAATCATCTAATAATTTACCTTTTTAAAGGATAATTAAAATATAAATAATAATTGTATCAGTTATATTAATATAACTAACTGTAAAGATTATAAAGATTGGCTTTCTTCCCTTAACTATTTTCTTTCTTCTTCAGTTGTCTTATTAATCTGAAATTTCTGAGAAAGCATTCTAATTTGGAAGGGACGAACATGTGTCCCCCCCCCCCCCCCCCGCAACAGATGTTAACCAGAAATAGCTGTTTACAGAGGAAGGCGTCACAGAAGAGGTAGGTTACAGTTAGAATTTCTTAACACTTGTAGTTGTTAAATCTTTATATATAAATGTTTCACTAAAACAACTTAATATTAACACATAGAATCCGGCTGAAAAGAGATCTATGGCATAATAGAGCAGGAGTGAAATGTCAGCTGGATTTCTATTTGAAAATCTCCGGTCCAGCAGATCTCTTTTTCCACTAATTATTTCAATTTAATTTTTTTGTATATGTCTGGTCTACCAATAGGGTTTCAAAACATAATAACCAAACTTATAACAAAAGTTAATTCATATTATAGATATATTACTAAATACAACTAGATATATTCATATTTTAAAATAAAAAAATTAAAAAATCATAAAAAGAAAAAAGGAAAAAATATAAAATTATAAAAATATATATATATATACTAACAATCTTATCTACCTTCTTTACAAAACTTTTTTTTTCTTATTATTAGTTTGAATAAAAGTGCATAGTTCTGTCTTTCTCTCTTTTCTCTAACTACTAAAATTCATACTATTAAATATATTCTCACTTCTATTATTCTATATACAAATTAGAGTGTGTCTAAATGACGTGTAACAGCCGATTGCAAAAGACGTTACGTTGTTAAATTTTATTGTTATTAATTATAAATATATATGGATGATGTGTAAGAAGTAAATAATATTTTTTTCTCTCTCTCTATTAAATAATAACAATTTACAAAATTTATAATTTGAATTTAAATATTCAAAGTAATAAAGATAATTTTAATACAAAACTAAACTATAAAACTAAACAACTATTTATTTATATGGTTTCATTTGATGTTGAATCTTTATACACGTCGATCCCACATAAGGAAGCCATCAGTGAATTTTCAAAATTAATAGACACCAATCCACAACTTAATTTAACAATTCCTAAAGAAGCACTTAAATAATTACTCGACTTATGTTTATCCTTCAGTTATTTCAGTTACAAAAACCAGCATTATAAACAGATTAAAGGCCTTCCAATGGGCAACCCAATTTCTTCTGCCCTCGCCAATATTTATATGAATCACATTGACAATATTATCATTTCAACCAAACATCTCAAAATAATAGCCTGGAAACGATATATTGATGACATCATTTGCATCAGTCAAAATAGCAACCTCGACAATATTCTAACCTTCCTCAACAGTTTAAAGCCATTTTTAACCTTTACATACGAAATAGAAAATAACAGCACTTTGGCATTCTTAGACATCAAGCTCACCAGAATAAATAGCAAAATAGAAACCAGTATATATAGAAAACCAACGCATACAGGCAAATATCTGAATTTTAATTCATTTGGCCCCATTAATCATAAAATATCCGTTATAAAAACACCATCAAAAAGAATTTCCACCCACTGCTCCTCAAATATTAAAAATAATAAAGCTGAACAAAACATATTTTACAATGAGATGAAAAATAATGAATATCCTTCAAATTTAATCAAGAAACATATATATAAGCCCACCAACAGTCCTACAAACAATAGTGAAGAACCGAATAAATACTGTGCACTGCCATACAATTATGGCATTGAAAGAATAACAAGAATACTTAGAAATTACAATATCAAAACCCGATACAAAACCACAGCTAATCTAAAAGAAATTTTACGCCATCCCAACACTAAGCATAATATCAAACATCAATTTAAATCAAACATAATATATCGCATTCCATGCAAATCATGCCCTGCAACATATATAGGAGAAACCGGTAAAACTCTTGAAGAAAGAGTAAATCAACACAAAACAGCTTTTAAAAACCATAGCCCATTATCACTTTTAGTAGATCACGCACTCAAACAGGACCATATACCAAATTTTGAAAAAACAGAAATTATATATAACAACATTCAAGATAAACATTCAAGACTATTTTTAGAAAGTTGGACCTCAATGAAAGATACCAACAGTATTAATAGAAAAATTGACATACCTCCGTTATATTTACAGTTCAAATCGATTTAAAATTATTCTATTATACTTATTAGGAATCATATATTATTTTTTAAATTTTATAAATGTACATATATAGTCTATTCTTATTAATATTTTTGTGTGTATATATTTTAAATTTTATCCCCACAGAGTTGCAAATATTTATATATCGTCGCGTGAAGGCATCACGTGATGAACCAAAGCAATTCAAAAACAAGAAAAGCCCTGACGAAGTTAGGCGTATAGCCTATTGAAATATTGGCATTTATATTAAATAAAATGTTTATTTTATTTTTGATCCAAAATATGCTATTCAATTAATATATATATATATATACATTTTTATATCCGTCTTAATGATGCATTAGAAATGAAACAATTGAGAATTTCTCAAATAAATTTAATCACTGTTTATAATATGGCATTAAATTATACCTATATTCCCACTTCAAGATGCTTACAAGCTTAACCTTTAGCCATTTTCATAGCTGTTTTTCAAATTGATTTTATAGGTTCAAAGTAAACATCACGTAAGTTAGTACTTCCCTCTAGTGCCGTGATATTCATTAAAAGGAATAGGAACTAATATTATACCATTGAAACTAATAAATATGTTCAATTTTTTTTGAAGGACATTATACTATAAGACACACACTAACATTAATTAACTCGACATAAATGCAATGGAGAAATATCTAAAAGCTAAAATGCTAACTTGCGCGATGTTTTCAACGTTGAAAAGCTATTTAAAACAATAGTTATAAAAACAGTTGAAATTCAAGCTGAGAAGCAACTTGTAGCGGGTATATAGGTATAATTTTTAACGCCATATTAAACAGTGATTAACTTTATTTGAAAAAATCTCAAATATTTTATTTTTAATGCTTGATTAAAACGCGAATTTAAAAATATATAAAATACACCAATTTCAATCAAAATAAAAGTGTTTCGATGAAAATTAAAAGTATATATAGTGTTATTGTTAGAATATTTTAAAAAATCGAAAAATACTTTTTGAAAATCTAAATGTTGTTATTAAAGTGTAAAATGTGGTCTTAATATTTGCAAAACCTATATCGGAAACTGGGAAATTCCCCTCTCTCTCTCGTTTAATATATATATATATATATAAGAATATAAGTAAGCGCCTACATAAAAGTAATAGTTAATTTTAAATGATACACACACACACACACACACAAAATGCACAAGAGTTCAATTAATAGGGTAGAATTTTTACTCTTATATTTCACCTTTTCCAAATAATTTCTATTGGGGGGGAGTGTTTCTCTCTTAAAGTCATCTTGAGCGAGTTGATGAATGGGCACATTGTTATGACTGAAGAAAGAGATAGCTGGGGATTACTCACCAGAACGAAAGGAAATACCGGCCAGATGCTCTCACTCATTGCCAACGTGAGAGAAAAATCCTTCATAAACTTGAAAGGACTTTTGAAAATAATAATGTTCAAAGGACTATTGGAAAGTGGAAAACTCAAAGTGCGACGGCCCGTGATGGAGGGAGAACGTACCTGCGGCGAGATAGGCGAGCATTCCAAGGGCAGAAGCGGCAAGCATCTCGAAGTCGCGGCTCCAACTGACGGGACGATCACACGGAGTGACGTCACAACCTGTTCACGTGGCAGGGGGCGGGCTTTTCCTGAATGCCGCCGCCACTTCATTCCATTTTCCTTATTGTCACCGCTGAAATATTTGGTGAGAGGGAAAGTTGGGACGCCGCTTTGTTTGCTACATCTTTGTAAGTGCGAGGTGTGCTCATTTTCAACGTATTCAGACCTTTTTTTTTATGACAATTTAAACACTTTTATTGATTCTTTTAATCAAATTTACAAAGGTGGAAAAAATATAATAATGAAATAGTAAAATGGCATATAAAGTGTAGGGGTATATATATAGTTGTGTACAAATGTCTTTTTTTTTTCAGAAAGGAAGGCTTCCCCACCTTGAGAGAGTCCTCCTCCAGACAAGGAGGGGGTCCTCTTGCACACTCCTCAGTTCCACGCCGAGGAAGTACCTACAGATGCGCGTCTTGGCAGACGCCAGGATGGCCAGGGCGTCATCGTCTAGGCCATACTCGAAGACCCAGCCCTGCAGGTCAGAGGGCCGCTCGATTATGGTAAATGCCTCACGGATGAGAGGCCTGATGTAGCGGCAGGACCAGTACCGGTGAACCAGCGACAGGTCGCCGGACCCACAGGCGATGCAAGACTGTTGTGCCGAAGCTGGATAGGCTGGATGGGGCAGGGTGTGCAGAGTTAGCCTCACTGCCACGTCCGCGTTGTGCCCGGAGAAGGCGCAGCGCCGGAGCGACGACCAGCCGATGTTGATGGGTAGGTTTATATTTTCCTCCCCCCTTCTAGCGAACTGGACGATGGGCAGGGCAGTCAGGCGTGGGCGCTCTAACATGCGTCGGGCAGTTCGGGTGATGACTCGCAAGAACGGCGTAGTCGTCCCGCGCAGCACTACGGCCTGGCCGATGGTGTTTACTCGCTAGGTCCCGCGTAGATTTTCGTCGATAAGACGACGGCAGAAGCTGGTCAGCGACGCGGCGTCAGCCAGGGCGCAGCGCGTAGGCCGAGTGAGGGGAGGGGCAGGGCCAGCGAAGTCCCCAATGCAGGCACTGACCCACCGGGTAGGAGCGAGAAGGTCGGGTGGCCGGAGAAGGCGGCAGCCACCTATGATGGGGAGGTTCAGGATTTGATGTGGTGTAAGCACAGAGTGGTTTAGCGTGAAGATGTCAGCGACCGCTTCCCATATCTTAAGAAGCCGGAAACGCAGTGGCTAGAGTCAGGACCCGGATGGAGGTAGATATAGCCACGCATCGCTCTCGACCAGCCAAGAGTAGGCATTACGGCTTCCACGCAATGCGGCCTGCACGCCCTTGAAACACGACAACCGCAGCTGGGTCTCGATGTCGATGAGGCCGAATCCTCCAAGAGAGACGGGTCTCGCCAGGACGCTACCAGGTAACCAGGCGGTGCGTTCCGGACCCCAGATGAACCGCGCAAGACGTGCCTGGATCTTGTGGATGGTACGGTCAGTAGGCAGGTAGCCGTGGATTTGATTGAGCACCGAGGAGAGCACCAAGGAGTTGGTGGCTCTGGCCTGGCCGACGAGAGAAAGGCCGCGGGTATAGGGAGACCACCTCGTTATAGCTGAGTTGTGATTTCCTGGCGTCACATTGCAGCCCAACACCTTCAGTTCGACCGACGACCAGGAGATGCCGAGTGGAGCGTCGTTGCGGGTACACCAGGCGCCGCACCATAGACCTTTGATCTTGGTGAAATTTCCCTTTAGGCCGGAGGAGCGCCGGAAGTTCTCGAAGATGGAGGTCGCCACACCGAACTGTTCCTCACTGCGGATGAGCAGGACGATGTCTTCGGCGTAGGCGAGGACATTACCGGGGCCGAGCGTTTGCTCAAGGCGACGTAGGAGAGGGTGTGTGGCGAGGCTGAACATTGCGGCGCTGATAGCGCAGCCCTGTCTCACACCGTTCAGAAGCTGGAAGGGTTTGGTGTGGAGGCCTACGGCTCTGACTGTCGCGTCCGCTCCGGCATAGAGGAGAAGAAACCATCCTATGAAGATCTGTGGCAGCCGCAGCGAAACCATCAGGGACACCAAGAAGCCGCGGTCTAAGGTGTCGAAGGCAGACTCGAGGTCGGTGGAAATGACGGCCAGCGGCGAGCCGGTCCTCACAGCTGCGTCGACCTCGTCGCACACACGCGCGATGTTCCAAGAAGGGGACCTACCGGGAACGGCACTGAGGTACCAGAACCGGAAGATGGGGCCGCAGACGCCGGAGGAGGATAATGCCCAAGATCCGGTAGTCCGCCGTGGAGAGCGAGATAGGCCTGTAGTCGCAGAGCCCAGGGCCGGCGTGAAACTTGAGACCAGGCAGATGGTGCTGCGTCGCGTCGATGTAGGCAAAACCCCGATCTTGTTCTGTGACATTCTCTCTGAACGACTGTTCACTTCTCCTAATTTTGTATAGAATTCAGTGACACGAACGAATATTTTGAACTCTCCAATCGCAAGTTGGCAATATTGATTTAATCGTACGGCAGAGTATAAATAGAATATTATCTAATATATAAATTTATTGAACATTCCTGATTTCATTCCTATGGGATATATTTTGATAATATTTTTATCTAAAAATCATACTAATCAGAATATATAATAATAAAAAAAAATTCTCCAAGCAAAGCTAATTTCTTAATTCTCTTACAAAAAAAGAGAACTTGAAAAAAAAATGTGTCCATAAAAGAAAGGCGCAATTTCTAGTTTAACATTAGAATTAGAATATATGTGTGAACGTCCTCAAACGTTATATAGATTAAAGATAGATTCAACCATCATTGAATATACAGGGTGATCCAAAAGTCTTGCACAACTTTAAAAATTAATAACTCCGCAAATATTTGCGCTAGAGCAATGCGGTAAACACCATTGTGTTCAGGATGCAATGGGATTTTTTATGGCAAATAATGAAAAATTCGAACTTGATTTTAGTTACAATTTTATTCGCTAGATGGTGCTCTACCAGAATCAGAGATTCAGAGGCCAAATTGTTTGATAAATTGAAAAATATAACTGAACGACACGTATTTTTCCTTTTTGAATACCAGGAAAGAACCCTAATAATATCAAATGATAAATTAATAAAACACCATTTCACCAAACGTTAGAATAATTGGTTGGCGATTTTTAAATACAATCGGAGATATGTAAAATAGGCATATCCAAATTAAACATGTCGGAAAAAATATTTATATTTTAGATGGAGTTTTGTGAGGTTGAATGTTTGAAAAACACTGCTGACATCAATACACAATTTTTTGAAATGTTAATATAGTACCAAAATTATGATGGCACTACTAAAAGGATTTCTTGCTATAAGGAATTTGTAGTTTCTTGACTAATTTAACTGGATATTTGTCATGATCCAACAAATATAGAGGGGAGTGGCAAAATATATTTGTCGTACTTTATTCCAAATATCCTATGGGCTTGTCAAATGTTATCATTGCTTATTATACTGTACACAATTTTAAAAATGTGTCCCCTCAAATAAAAATCATTTTTAGATAGACCTTTTGCGTTGAATAACGTGGTAGTAAAATTATTTTGTATTCTTTTTTTGCGCAAAATTTATAAAGTTGGGGGTGTACAGAGAATATTCCTTATGCCATTTCTTCTAATGAGCGAAAAGCGATAAACTGAACATAAGGGGTAAAATTGTGTTTACCATACCAGTGTTATTCGAGAAGTTAAAACACTTTGGTCTGCACGACATAATATGTGAGCAAATGACAAACAAAAAAAATTACTGTTAAAAAAAAAAAGGTCAAGATGTGAGGGCAGCATTTATCTTCTTATAACCCAACACAAAGAGCTTCAAAATATTGGTAGATAATATAATACATGGCAGCTTATACGAGGGGTGACCCATAAGTCCGTGGCCCGACCATGAGAACTAAATATTAGAAACTAATAAATTTTACCATATATACCTTAAAGCTTTGTTTGAAGATATGTAAATTTTTAAGTTTCTGAAACTGTTTTTTTTTTTTTGTTATAGGTTCTGAAAGAGGACAAGAAACAGGAATCATCTAAAATGGAGACAAACGAGATTCGTGCTGTAATAAAATATCTTTGTAAGAAAGGAATGTCGCCAAAGGAAATCTATGAGGATATGGTGTATACATTAAGGGAAGATGCTCCTTCCTATAGCACAGTAAAAAAATGGGTAGCTGCGCTTAAATTAGGGAGGATCATCACCGAAGACGAACAGGAAGACCTGTTGAGTCAGTTACTCAAGAAAACAACAATATACATGATTTGGTTATGTTGAACAGAAGAATGACAGTTCGTCAGATAGAAGAGACCTTGGATATTCTAAAACCAACAGTGGATCGGATCATGAGAGAACACTTGGGCCTCAGGAAGCTTTCTGCCTGTCGCGGAGGTAAACCCCGATATGGCTGTACCACGGAGAAAACTTTCCCTGTAATGCTTCAAGAAATTGAAGGCTCCAGAAATAACTTTGACAAGTTTTAAAAGCCTTGTAAAAAAAGACATGTTTATTGTAACAGATAGTAGCGCGCTCTCCTCTAGCCACGAGCTCTTCTGCCGGCACAGGCAGCATCTCCTTTTATAAAGGCAAAAATACAAACAAAAGAAAATATACAAAATATCTATTTACATATATAGAAGAAAGCAAAGTATATTTTTACATATATGAGAAATATTCTCCAATACTCTCCCACCTTGGCTTTTTTTTTGTTTTTAACTATCATAAAAACAAAAAGGTCAAAGAACACAAACAAAATAAAACAAAACTCAATACCTAAGTCTATTAGATAATCTAACCTCTCGTCCGCAATATGTGTAAACTTTCCGTACTTTTCCTGGAATAGTTTTTTTCCTGCACTGGAACAGACTGTTCCAAACGAACTGGACTAATTTCACAATTAGCTCTGTGACCAGATTATTCGTTGGGGTCAAAATTGGCAACCGAAACAGTTCATCGTCATTTCGATTCACTATCCTCGTTTTCACTCTCCACAGTCCTTCTTGATCTTGGAACGCGTGTAGATGCTTCATCTTGGGATCTTCCTCACAAACCGAATCACTCTGTGTTATCTTAACTAGGAACTTTTCAGCACTTTCTAGCTCCTCTTGTATGATGGTGTCCTTCTTCGTATTTAGAGGGCTTGAAACGTAAAATCCACGCGATTACTATCAGTATTTGTGTTAGAGTCACTTCACGCTTCCCCTTGTTTTTATTCATATACCACGGATTCTCCTTGGGCTTTTTGGCTACAAATCCAGCCACCACAGTCTTCCTCCTTTCTTCTTCAATGGCTTCCAGAACATGCTGTACTTTTGATACTGGCCAGTCTTCTTTCTTTTCCTGAAGCCATTTTGGTCCCTCCCACCATCCGGATTTGATGAATTTCGATGGGGATTCACCACGGGAAGGGAGATCAGCTGGATTGTGTACCCCTGCGATATGCTTCCAATCTTCACTCTTCGTAAGCGTTGTGATCTCCTTGACATGAATGTTGGAGGCTTCGATCTAATCTTTCCTAAATTTTGCTTCTGCTGCATCCATGATATCGAGCACATCCAATTTCCATATATCCTGTACGTCAAAACTGTTAACGTGAAGTGAAGTCACGATCAGGCATGAATCTTCCATGTTCCCTATTGCTGGTCTCATTACTGTCCACCCCAGCTTGGTTTCTGTTGCCAAAATTCCACTTTGCAATATTTGCATTTTGCTTGTCAGAATGCTGCTGAGCAAGTAGGAACCAATGAACATGTGGATCGGTCTCTCTTCACCTTGGTATATGTCAGTTAAGTTGATCCCTCGATCTTTTAACTCATTGAGTATAGCATGACCCCGTATTTGACTGATGTGTCCGCAAATAACTTCCTGGTCCAAGAATTTGAAATCATTCGTATATTCATTGTTGAGGCTGGAGATATTGACTTTGTACACGTTGAGCTCCTTTTGACGAATTTCTCCGTCTCCAAACAGACTGTGGGTAAGTGTAACAGGATGCACTCACCTGAGGCACAGTGCGTCCACCGCTCTCTTTGAAATATAGAACCGCTGAGATCCATAGTCGAGCAACACTCGATCATTATTCTTCCTCTCTGGTCCACTTATCTTCACTCTCAGCATTTGTAGATAGACTCTTCCCACGGTAGTGTTGTTTAAAGTTGTTGACGTGAATTGATTGTCAGTCTCATGCTTTATTTCAGGACTCTCCTTTGAAACCTTTAGTTCCGCTTTTTGGGGTTGAGAAGTCTTCTAGGCTTCCAAAGTAGGACACATAATAGAGTAATGCTTCCCTCTGCAGACTGGACAACTTGGCTTAAACCGGCATTTCTTGAATCCATTGCTAGGACGCAGGCACCAAAAACAAACATTATTCTCTTTAGCCTTATCTATCTTCTCTTGTAGATTCATCCGCTGTCCACTGTAGTATTCTTGACTCGGGTGACCTTTCCCACAAAAGCTGCAGTTTCGCTTCATGGTGGTATTGGCGAGGTCAGTAGCCGTCGGCGTTTTACTTTCAGTATTATTCTTAGGAAGATACAGAGGGTGTTCACACTTATAGGGGGAAACAAGTTTTATTATAAAAATTGAATATTAACACCATATTTAAAAATTTTCGAATGTTCTATTTGAAAGCCTTTTTGTTTATTTACAGAACGGCACCTGATTTTCCACGATAGCAGACACTTTCTGATCATGGTCATACTCAAAAGATCCCATTCTTCCTTTACCACTTTCCAGAGACCTTCAATTGTCCTAGGGTGTCTCTTTCCAAGTGCTCTTTTAAGGCATCCAAAAATGCAAAAATCCACCGGGGCTAAACAGGAGATTTTACAGGGGTTCTGTTCTTTGGAATAGTGCTGATTCCTGTTCTTTGCCTTAGATCTTCCAAATAAGCTTGGGTTGAAGAAGAGGTATGACTTGTGGCGTTATCATGGTGAAACCATTCCTTCATATGATATACCGCATGCCACCACAAATCCTTTGGGGTAACTTTCGGCACATTCCTTCAACCAAATTGGCCTAGATTTCCTCACCCTTTTTGATAGTATATAGTTCTTTTTCTGTCGCAATCGGTTAAATATACCCATGCTTCGTCATATTGTTGCATCATGGCTAATGAACATATTTTATTTTAATTTGTAATATTATTTTTCATATATTTTAAATTCAAAATTATATTTTATATTTCTCTATTTATTTTATTAACCAGAATATATGTATTATAAACAGAATAAATGTATTATAGAATCATAATTTGTATTTAGGTGCACGTGTGATTTCACTGCTCTCTTTAATGTGAGAAATAAATAAATTATTCTGGAGGCTACTTGAAGTAGAGTTATCTCATTATTCGCTTATATATATTTGTAGGATCGTTGAGACACGTTCTGGTAAGATTCAAAACCCAGCACAGGAGAGAATCAAGATTGAAGAGTATGCCAAGCCGCAACCTGGTGCAACAATTGGTAGAGATGCAAGTTCCGACCCAGTTGTCCTGAATCCCAACATCGACATCCCCAAGTATGATGGAACAGAAGACCCTCGCCCATGGATTGAATCTCTTGAAGGAATTGGCTTCCTGTACCATTGGGCAGACTAAATTATCTCTAGTTATGCTGCCATGAATATGATTGGTAGCGCCAAAACCTGGCTGAACCTACACAAGATAAGTTTCACCAGTTGGGAAAATTTCAAGAGCCGCCTAATTGAGGATTTCGCCTCAGACGCCAACAAAGAAGAAATGAAGTTGAGACTAAACAGGATGCAACAGAGGAATGAACTTGCAATCAGGTTCGCAGAGGATATCCTTGTACTGTGCAACAAGGTCGACCCCCAAATGGAAGAAGAGACTAAAATAAACTGGGTTATTGAAGGGTTAAAGAAAGAATACTCTTTTGCCCTTCACCTAAACCCTCCTAAAAATACCAATGAACTTCTAGAAATCTGTAAAAAGCTGGATTTGTTTGAAAAGAATTACCAAGAACGTGTAGAAAAATTAAAAGCTCTATATAATGGACCACGCTCTCCTCGTTCCTATCATCAAGAGCAATGGAAGAACGCTCCGTCGTTCAGAAGACCATACCAGAACACCTCCAAGCCCCAGGCCCCCGCTCCGAGGTACTACCAGAACAAGACTCTGCACCAGGTAACTGCCCCTAGACGATCTTACACTCCCAATCCTGAGCCAAAACCGGTCTACCCAAGTAAAACATACAATAAGAGTCTAGATTCAAACAGGAATAGGACAGAAGACGGGAGACCAATTTGTTTCAAGTGTAACAAGCCAGGACACGTAGCGCGGTATTGCAGAGTCAGGTTTGTAAGAATTGTGGAAGAGGACCCCATAGTTACACAAGACAAGGTCGAATCAGAAATACTAATTATCAAGATATCTGGATTCTTACTGATAGTAGAAGTGCCATACAACACTTGAGTCACACAGGGGAACTTAGAGACAAAGTAAGCAGGAACATAATTGGTTATCTCCAAAAACTCTCAAAAACCTTAAAAATTCACCTTCAATGGATACCCTCACACGTTGGCATTGAAGGCAATGAAGCTGCTGATGTGCTAGCGAAAAAAGGCACAAAAGAACCCTTGCCACAGAAAAATAAACTTACTTTTAAAGAAATAGAAACAATAGCCAAAACAAAAATAAACAAGAACTGGAGGATCCCACCTAAGCACAGTTGGTACAGTGGAGTGAACCCAGGAGGAGCTCTGAACATCAGAAATAGACAGCATCTAACAACACTAACAAGATTTAGAACAGGCCATCTCAAGCCATTGAAGATTGAAAATAATAACAAAATTTATCCCACTTGCCCAAAATGTAGTTTGGTACCTGCAGCTCCAGAACACATTTTGGCTTGCATTAGATGCACTAAACAGGACCTTTGGGAGAGGCCGCTGCTCATCATAAAACAGCTCGAGGAGCATGAACTCATGGAATTCGTGTAATCTTTACACAAGGGGATAAGAAACAACAACAACAAGGTCGAAGAAGAAATCCGAGTGGATAATGGAACTGAGAAGTCGAGACCTCTGCTCTACGCTGACATAAGTAATAGCACTTACTCGAGTATCCCTACAAGGAATAGATATGCCGCATTGGAAGATTTAAACTAAGCATCGCGCCTGAGTTCGTCAATCAAAGCAAGTCGACCATAAATGGAATTAAAAGGTTGGACCCCAAATATAAAATGAACATTAACGTGGATAGAATCGGTATCTGCGAAGCTTTGATTGATACAGGCGCCGATCTTCAGTGGCCGACCTTAGTACAGCTCTTAACACAGGTCTTGAAATAATAAATCCTGATAAAATGTGCTCCGGACCCGATGGCAAAGAATTAGATATCGTAAGAAATATTATTTTAAATATGAAATTTGATGACAAAACAATTACACATCAATTTGTGATAATGAAAACACATTTGCGAATATTTATACTTGGACGAGATTTTCTTAAGAAAATGAACGCAAAAATTGATTGTCAGCGTGAAAAAATCAAATATGACTTGAAAGAAAATCGTGACGTAATCAAATATCAACAGAAGAAAATAAAAAGTGCAAAGGATGCCATTATACCAGAACTTTCTATTAAATTGATTAATGCATTTGTAGAAGCAGAGGATGGCGAATACATCATCGAGGAGAACCATAAAATGTTTCAAACAAATGGACTTCGACTAGCGAGAAGCTTAATGAGTGTTGCGAATAAGGTAACATATATCTGGATAACAAACCCTTTCCCTCGACCATTAAAAATATTAAAAAAACCAAACATTGTGCTTTGGAAGCCAGCCAGCCGAAGTGAATCTTATAGAAGAAAGTGAACAAAAAGAGCATGAAGAATCCCAATTTCAGATAAACGAAAATTTATCATATAAGGAAAAGGAGCAATTGAAACAAGTTTTGGAAAAGTACGCGGATTTGTTTTCGTCGGGATTAGGAAGATCCAACTTAGCGAAACATCGGATCGATACAGAAGGTGCGAAACCGATCAAACACAAGTCGTATAGGGTAAGCGCGAAAGAGCGAGAAATCATAAAAGAGCAAATTGATGAAATGCTCAGAGACGGCATAATTAGACCATCCTCGAGTCCATGGTCCTTCTCTGTAATCTTGCTCAAGAAGCGAGATGGTAAGTACAGATTTTGCGTTGACTACAGAAAATTGAATGATGTAACAGTGAAGGATGTTTACCCAATTCCCAGAATTGATGAAGTATTGGACACACTTCAAGGATCCAAATATTTTCAGCAATTGACCTTAAATAAGGATATTGGCAAGTGGAGGTTGAGGAGAAAAATAAAGACAGCCTTCACTACAGCACATGGCCTATATGAGTTCAACGTAATGCCCTTTGGACTATGCAATGCCCCTGCTACATTTGAGAGGAACATGGAAAATATGCTTGGTAATCTTAGATGGCAAATTTGCTTATGTTATCTAGATGACGTAATCATATATAGCTCGTATTTTTCAACACATCTCAAAAGAATAGAAGCTGTTTTAAGATGTTTTCGCGAGGCTAATTTAAAATTGAACAACAAAAAATGCCAATTTGCTTTCGAAGAACTTGAGATTCTTGGCCATATAACCAGTCAACATGGTATAAAACCAGCGGAGCATAATATCAAGGCTAGTAGAGATTTTCCTCGGCCCAAAAAGATAAAAGAAGTTCAATCATTTTTAGGAATGTGCTCATATTATAGAAAATTTATCAAAGGTTTTTCGAAAATTGCCGATCCATTAACCAGTCTTATAAAAAAGAATGTACCTTTTACCTGGACAGGAAATTACGAAAAAGCATTTCAAACCCTTAAAGTAGCATTGATAAATCCCCCAATCTTAGGGCACTTTGATCCGAAGGCAATTACTTACATTCATACTGACGCATCTAACATCGGCCTGGGTGCAACTTTAGTCCAAAAGTTCGGCGAGAAAGAAAAGGTGATCTCATATTTAAGTCGAACACTGAGCAAACCCGAGCAAAATTATTCGACTACCGAAAAAGATTGTCTAGCTTTTGTGTGGTCAATATCCAAGTTACGACCCTACCTATATGGAAGGCACTTCAATATCGTAACTGATCATCACGCACTATGCTGGCTTAAGAATCTGAAAGATCCGACCGACCGATTAGCACGATGGGTACTGAAGATTCAGGAATATAATTTCGAAATTATACACAAATCGGGTAAAAAACATCTGGACGCTGATGGTCTATCTAGAGGACCCTCACCGGAAAACGAATGAGACGAAGATTATGAAAGACTATTTCTGACTCAAATAATAGACGAAAAGGATGATTTTATTGAGAATATTAAGGAGAATCTTAGTGGAAACAAGCGTTCAATTACACAGAACTTTAAAGAAGAAAATGGGTGTCTCTACAAGAAAAATCCAAATCCTGAAGGTAGGGCATGGTTGCTGGTAGTGCCAAAGAAGCGAAGGAAGGAAATCATGAGTGGATACCACAACCATATGCTGAATGGTCATCTGGGCGTCGCCAGAACCACTTACCGATTGAAGAATAAATACTATTGGTCTTCCATGTTGAAAGATGTTTCAGAATTTGTAAAGACGTGTGCCATCTTTGCCAAAGTCGGAAAGGTTTAAATCACTTGCCTTCTGGACTTTTACAACCTATTCCCCCAGCTAACTACCCTTTTGAAAGAATCGGAATTGCCTTAGTTGGCCCCTTGCCATCAACGAAAAGAAGATGGAAGTGGATAACTGTGTTGACTGATTATTATACCAAGTATGCTGAAACAAAGGCAGTATCAGACGCAACCGTGAAAGAAGTCTCTACATTTTTAATCGAACATATTATTTTACGTCGCGGGGTCCCATGATTTCTTATTAGCGATAGAGTTTCACAATTCACTAGCAATTTGATAAAGGAGGTAATGAAAATGTGCAAAGTTAAACACTGCTTCACAACGAGCTACCACCCCCAGACTAACGGACTAACGGAACGGCTAAATATAACTTTAATCAATATGATCAGTATGTATGTGAACATAGACCAGAAGAACTGGGACGAAATCCTCCCTTTTATCACTCACGCGTATAATACCACGATTCAAGAAACCACAGGCTACTCTCCATTTTTCCTGTTGTTTGGAAGGGAACCCATGTCCCTCTTAGACGACGAGAATATCCCAACGGACAGTAACATGGACGATTACGACGAATATATAGAAAACTACTTAGATAAAATAGCAAGGACGAGACAGGTAGTCATTAACACACAGAGAAGACTCAGGAAAGAATGAAAAGAAACTATGACAAAAAAAACACAATGAGAAAATCTATGAACCAGGACATTTAGTGGCAGTTTGGACACCAGTCAGGAAAATCGGAAAATGTGAAAAACTATTGAGAAAATATTTTGGCCCATATCGAATATTAAAGAAGCTGTCTAACGTAAATTACTTAATTGAGCCGAAAGATAATCCTGGCCAAGACCCATTGATTGTCCATGTCTCAAGACTCAAACCCTATTTTGAGAGAATTGATGAGGTAACTCACGAGGACGTGACGACCTCTGGAGAGGGGGAAGTGTTGCATCATGGCTAATGAACCTATTTTATTTTAATTTGTAATTTTATTTTTCATATATATTTTAAATTCAAAATTATATTTTATATTTATTTATTTATGGACAGAATATATGTATTATAAACAGAATATATGTATTATAAAATCATCATTTGTATTTAGGTACACGTGTGACTTCACTGCTCTCTTTGATGCGAGAAATAAATAAATTATTCTGGAGGCTACTTTAAGTAGAGTTATCTCATTATTCGCTTATATAAATTTGTAGGATGGTTGAGACACGTTCTGGTAAGATGCAAGACCCAGCACAGGAGAGAATCAAGGTTGAAGATCCTGCCAAGCCGCAACCTGGTGCAACAAAATGTAACAATAAATTTCCATTTATCAGCAGCCAATAAATTTTCATAAAAATATCTGCTGATAATGTGTCGCTGACGAATATGGCTCTGAAACAATTTGTGAACCGCATGTTTTCCAGTTCCAATTAACTTTATTAGGTGCCGCTCAAAAATTGCAACCTAGATCATCATATTTACAATATACTGAGGAGGGTTGTCATGTACAGGGGTTCATTTACAATTATAATTTATAATGATGTCGTTGGGTCCGAATTCTCAGGTCCTTGGGGATATTGTTTTTGAGAAGGTTTTTTCTGGCTTGTTTGATATTCAAGGTGGGTTTGTTTTTCCTTTTTTCCACTTTTCGTCATTTTGGCTTAATTGATGGAGAATTTGTCTAGGTTTTAAATTTCCTTTTTTCCTTTATCGGCATTTGTAGTTTGTTGCTTCCTTAAAGGTGGGGTTTTCTAATTTTTCGAATTTTTCATAGAATTTGAATGATTGTCTAATAATGTAGTCATTGATGTTTTCGATATTTAGATCGTTCCTGAGGATTGTGTTCCGAATGAACCAGGGTGGAGACATGATTTTTCTGATCATTTTATTTTCGAAGACTTCTAGCTTTTTAAGGATGGTCTTATGTGCTATCATAAAAATGGGGTGGCCATATATGAGTATTGGTCTTATTATTGATGTGTAAATGGTTCTTTTGCAATGAAGAGATAATTTGCTTTTCGGTCGTAGAAGTAGGGATAGTCGGTGTTGGGCCGCTTTCGCCAAATTAATTCTGTTTTCGATGTGTTTTTTGAATGTTAGGTGCTCGTCTAGGGTCATCCCTAGGTATCGGATGTTCTCTTTCCATTTAATATTGTCTTCGAAAACAAAAAGTTCATCTAAAGGTTTCTTAATTTTGTCTTTTTTTCTGGAGAATATTATTGCTTCACTTTTTTGGGGGTTCATTGTGACTCGCCATTCTTTACACCAGAGCGTGGAAAAGATGCAGGCCTCTTGAAGTTTCATGTGGAGTCTGTCGAAGTCGTATGTCGAGGCCAAAATGGCGGTATCATCGGCAAATAGGTGTAAGGAGGTGTCTTCAATACAGGGGAAGTCATCTATATATATGTCGAATAAGGTTGGTCCTGTGACCGATCCTTGAGGGACCCCAGCAAGGATGTTCCTAGCTGTTGAAAGTTCATCTTTGACTCGTACCTTGAATGTTCTATTTGTTAGGAAGTTTTGGGTTATTTTTATGATGTCTCCAGGAAGGTGCTTTTTGCACATTTTGTAGAGAAGGGCTTCGTGCCAGACTTTATCGAATGCTTTGGCAATATCGAAGAATACGGTTCCTGTTATTTGGCCTAGGTCCATTGCTTTTCTTATTTTTTCAGTGACAACAACTAGCTGGTGCAATGTTGAGTGCTTGGCTTGGTAGCCAAATTGTTCAGGTCTGAGTGGCTTCTTTTCTTCTAGGGATTTCCTGAGTCTTCTTAAAACAATTCTTTCGAATAGTTTTGAGATGGCAGGTAACAGCGAAATGGGCCTGTAGCTTGTTAGTTCATGCATGGATTTTCCTTTTTTAATATGGGACAGATATTGGACGTTTTCCATCTGTCAGGGAAGTGGGCAAGCTGCAGTGAGGCGTTAAAGATTTCGGATATTGATGCTAGTATATGATTAGGGAGCAGTTTGAGAGTTTCATTAGGCAATTCGTCGATTTCGGGAGCTTTTTTTTGGTAGATATTCAATAATCGCTTTTATTTCACCAATGTTTGTTGGTTCTAGTCCTGTTTCTTTATTTTTTTCATGTATGAGTTCACACGTTTCATGTATGTACGAGTAGGTTTGGAATGGGATGTATAGGGATTGGGGGTGAACTGTTTTTCATAGTTGTTGGCAAATGATTCAGCTGCTTCTTCTGTGGTTAGTGTCTGCCCATTGTTTGTCTTCAGCGTTATTTCTTGTTTTTCAGAGTTGGATATTCGTTTGATGACTTTCCATATGGTTTGGTCCGTGACTTTCAAGTTTTCGATAAAGTGGTCCCAGCTTGTGTTATCGTGCTCTCTTTTAAGTTTCTGTGATTCTCTCCGGGCCGTCATGTAAGCTGATTTATCTCGGGGGTCGCAGGTTGTTTTCATTTTTTTCTTAGTCTGTTGGTGGATCGTATTTTTTCTTTAATGTGAGGTGGATATCTTCGTTCTAGTTCCGGGTCCTTATATTTTGTTGAATCTTTCAAATTTCGCACCATTTGTTCTTCAATGTGTGTAATGGCCTCGTCTATTTTTGAAGATGTGTCTAGGATCAGTTCAGGAGGTTCAGCGATTTCCATTTTGTACTTGAATAGGGCCCAATCTGTTATTTTTGTATTTGAGTAGGAGATTTTGAAATCTTGTAGCACAAGCAGTACTGGGAGATGATCAGAGGTTAGTTCATGCAGGACTTAAGAGTTTGCGCTTTGGGAGATGTTTTTGTTCACGGCGATGTCAATGATGTCTAGAGGTGAGTCATGAGTAGGTTCGACAGGGTAGCTCACATCTAGGTCCATAACGTTGATTGCGTTTTGGAGCCTTCTCCCGCTTGGGTTAGTGGTGGTGGAACCCCAGGCAGGATGTTTGCAGTTTAGGTCCCCTGCTATGATGGTCGGTGTGTCTGTTGAAAAAATATTATAGATATCGGTTTGATCTAAATAGGTGTTTGGTGGTTTGTAGCATGAATACAGGTTCATATTTTACCTGTTTTTGTTTTTGATTGAGATTCCTGTGGTTTCCAGGCTTGAGGTGATGGCATGAATAGGTGCATGGCTGTACTTCTTGTGGATGAATATGGCAGTTCCACCACCTTGTCCAGTTAGTCTGTCGTTGCGGAGGGTGATGAAGTTTTGAATCCTCATTTTATGGCACGGCTTAAGCCAGGTTTCTGACACTAGTGCGATGTCGATGTCGTGATCGTTCAGGAATTCTGAGAATTGTTTTTTTGTTTCGGAGACTACACGCGTTCCAGTGAACGATTCGAAGGCTTTTTTTATACATATTTTTGTGAATCATTTACATCTAAAGGTGTCTACAACGTTCTTCATGATGTTGGCTATTATTGCGGGGTCACTGAGAGCCTTTTTGATAGCGCTCTCTAGTTGGTTGACCTTAGTGGCTGAAGGAGGATTGGGACGTTCTTTATCAACATGTAGAGTTTTGTTCTTGTTTTGAATGGGATGGGGAATTTCAGAAGGGTTTGGACCTGTAGGGGACATGTAAATTATTCTTTGGTATTTCTGTGTTATGTAAATTTTAATTGTTTTTTAAAAAAAAATCATATTTGTTTGTTGCAAATATGCAAAATTTTTATTGTCTAATTTATATATATATTCCTATTTGATTGAATTATTATTATTGTTATTCTTCCTCTCATTCTTTTGGTTGCCTGAACAAAATAGCCATAGCGAGGTGCAGCCATAGTGATTCTAATATAAGGCTTGATTTTGCAAGAAATTATTTATGTGAGTGTCATTGCTTAACCACCACATAAACTGGTGAGCCGAACAGAAGAACAAGAACGACGAGTTGATAAAATGAAAAGTTAGGAAACGGAAATAGTTGAGACCTATAAGGTAAATATTAAACTTCCACCTTTCTGGATTGAAAGACCTGATATATGGTTCCATCAAGTAGAGGCTCAGTTCTTGATAGACAATATAAAGTCCGAAAATACGAGGTTCAATTATTTAATCGCTCAATTGGACCCAAAGTATGTCGAAAACCTCTGGGATATAATTACCTCCAAAGAAATAAATAAATATTCAAAGGCAAAAGAGAGACTTCTTAGAATATTTAAAGATGGCGAATCAAAAAGAATTCGAAAACTGTTATCGGGAATCGAACTAGGTGATCTAAAGCCTAGCCAGCTGTTGCAGAAATTGAGGTCATTAGCAACAGAGGACTTATCCATAAAATTTATAAAGACGCTATGGCTCGAAAAACTACCACAAGCAATTCAGCAAATTTTAATAATTAGCGAGGAAGAGCTCGACAAATTGGCAGTAATGGCTGTTAGAATAGCCGAATTAAACACCAAGACGGGATCTACGAGGCAGCTAAGCCGGAGAATGAAACAAAAATGTTATTAAAAAAATAGAATCTGTGGAACAGAAAATAGAAAGTATGAAAATTCAGCATCAAGGTAGATCTCGTGATCGAATTCACGTGATTATCGCTACAATTCACGCTCCCGTTCCCGATCTAAGGGCGGATATAATCCAAGAGGAAAATTTTGCTATTTCCATTATAGGTATGGAAAAAAATGCCTACCTGGAAAATGTAAAAAGCCATGTGAATGGGCATGCGGAAAACTCCAACCAGCAGTAAGTGGTGCGACGCACTCTGCTGCTGGATAGAACATACGTCGCAATAGCCGTTTATTCGTGAGTGACAAAAAAACTGGCATGCGATTCTTGGTGGATAGTGGAGCCGATGTTTCCTTAATACCTTAAAAAGGAAAACTTGGGACCACCCTAAACGATTTCAAGCTCTATGCAGCCAATGGAACGGAAAATTCCACGTACGGTACTCAAATATTATCTTTAGATCTTGGTCTACCTCGACAATTCCAATGACCATTTGTAATAGCTAAAACCAACAGGGGTATACTTGGAGCCGATTTTCTAAATAATTTCAAATTAATCCTCGATATTAATAGAAGACAATTGATTGACGGTATAACAAACCTGACAATAAAAGGTGATATCTGTTCAATCTCTGAAGAGACTTTTAGCTCTTATAGAACAACATCAATTTTTTCTAAACTATTGGCTAATTACCCAGATATTACGAGGACCAACGTAGGAATAATGAAAGCTAATCACGATGTGAAGCACTTCATAATAACAAAAGGAACACCAGTGTTCTCTAGAGCTCGACCATTGGATCCAAAAAGATTAAATGAAGCTAAACAAGAGTTCCAATTTATGCTCGAGCATGAAATAATCAGGCCATCCAAATCACAATGGGCTAGTCCACTTCACCTGGTCACCAAAAAGGACGGCACATTAAGGCCTTGTGGTGACCACAGAAAACGAAATTCTCAAACCTTGCCTGATCGCTACCCAATGCCTAGATTGGAGGACTTTCAGCATATTTTAAGTGGAAAGATGATTTTTTCTAGACTTGATTTGTTTAAAGCCTATTACCAGATCCCCATTGCCTAGGAGGACAAGCCTAAAACAGCCATAATAACTCCATTTGGACTTTATGAGTTCAACGTCATGAGCTTTGGCCTTAGAAATGCATCAGCTACGTTTCAGCGTTTTATTCATGAAGTACTTCGTGGCTTGGATTTTACATTTCCCTATTTGGACGATATATTAGTGGCTTCAGAAACTTATGAAGAACATGAAACCCATTTAAAATTGGTTCTCGAGAAACTACAAAACTATGGATTGCGCATAAACATCGCTAAATCTATCTTAGGAGTTGACCAATTGGAATTTCTAGGGCACTGGATAACAAATGGAGGGTCTCAACCGCTTCCATCAAAGGTTCAAACAATTCTAGATTATAAACTGCCAACGACGAAACGGGAATTGCGTACCTTCCTAGGTATGGTAAATTTTTATCGTAGATATCTTGAGAACGCAGCTTCTACTCAGGCTCTTCTTCATGATTATCTGAAAGATTCAAAAAGAATGATAAAAGAAAAATCGATTGGTCAGAAGAAGCCAAGTTGCAATTTGAAAGATGTAAACAAGACTTAGCAAGTGCTGCATTATTATGCTACCCCAACCCTGCACTTCCATTATCGCTCTGTACAGAAGCATCTAATAATGCCATTGGTTCAGTGTTGCAGCAATGTGAAAATAGTTGTTGGAAGCCAAAAGCATTCTTTTCGAAGAAGTTAAATAATGCTCAAAAGGTATACAGTACCTATGATAGGGAATTACTTGTAATTTATTTGAGTATTAAAAAATTTAAATATATGTTGGAAGGAAGAGAATTCTATATATTCACTGATCATAAGCCATTAGTATATGCTTTCAAACAAAATAATGAAAAAGATTCGCCAAGACAACAGAGACAGCTTCAATATATTTCACAATATTCCACAGACATCCGGCATATTAGTGGTAAAGAAAACATTGTTGCAGATACGTTGTCTTGAATAGAAGCAGTTGCAAGTATTGATTATGATAAAATTGCAGAGGAACAAAATAATAGTGATGAATTACTTAATCTACGCAAGGAAAATACATCGCTAAAATTTAAACAATATCCTTTACAATCTGGCAAAATGCTTTGGTGTGATGTGTCAACAGAAAATATAAGACCGTTTATTCCAGAAAAATTTCGAATTCAAATCTTTCATCAATTTCACGATTTAAATCATCCGGGTATAAAGGCTACAATTAATCAACTTAAATCAAAATTTATCTGGAAAGAAATAAAAAAAGACGTTCGAAAATGGTCCCAGGCTTGCATTAATTGTCAAAAAACAAAGGTAACGAGGCACACAAAATCTCAAATTGGTACATTTCGAGAGCCCGACGAAAGATTCAGTGTGATTCATATTGATTTAATTGGGCCACTACCTCCATCAAATGGAAAATATTATTGTCTCACTTGCATTGACAGATATACGTCCTGGATGGAAGTGATACCCTTGGAGAACATAACATCTGAGAGTGTAGCCCTTGCCTTTTATAATAACTGGGTGTCAAGATTCGGAACTCCCTACACTATAGTTTCAGATCAGGGAAAACAATTTACATCTCAAGTATTCAAAGATCTTGCAGCTATATGCGGTACGAAACTGCTACATACTACTCCTTACCATCCTCAGAGTAATGGTAAAATTGAACGTTTTAATCGGACACTTAAAACTGCTATTAAAGCTCATAATTCAGTCAAATGGACCGATTCTTTGCCGACAATACTTCTAGCGTTACGCGCTGCTATTCGAGAGGATGCGGGTTTTTCAATTTCACAGATGGTTTATGGAAAAACCATTAAATTACCTGGATAATTTTTTGAGAAACCTGTAAGTCGAGTTGATTCCAGTTTATTTATATCGAACCTCATAGAGTATATGCATATGGTTAAACCAATTGCAACGAATCACAATGTAACCAAAGCTATTTTTATCCATAAAGATTTATTTAAATCTGATCAAGTTTTCTTGAGAATCAATAGAGTTAGAAAGCCTTTAGAACCATATTGCGAAGGACCTTATCCAGTTCTTGAAAAATCTGATAATTTTTTTTACGCTAAAAATTAAGAACAGGGAAGTGATGATATCGATAGATCGGTTAAAGCCCGCTTACATCTTGGGAACACTAGATCAACCTGCCAGCAGTGGAGATCCCATCATACCTGCCAGCAGAGAAGATCCCATCATACTTGCCAGCAGAGAGGATCCCATCATACCTGCCAGCAGAGAAGATCCCATCGGGCCTTCCAGTAAACCGCAACCTGCTAAGCCTAAGGTGCGGTTCGAATTGCCAAAGAAGACCCGCAGCGGAAGACGGATAAAACCTCCTTCCAGGTACAATGAGTCTATTGGACCTGACTTCCGTCACTGGAAGGGGAGTGATGTAGGGGACATGTAAATTATTCTTTGGTATTTCTGTGTTATGTAAATTTTAATTGTTTTAAAAAAAAATCATATTTGTTTGTTGCAAATATGCAAAATTTTATTGTCTAATTTATATATATATTCCTATTTGATTGAATTATTATTGTTGTTATTCTTCCTCTCATTCTTTTGGTTGCCTGAACAAAATAGCCATAGCGAGGTGCAGCCATATTGATTCTAATAAAAGGCTTGATTTTGCAAGAAATTATTTATGTGAGTGTCATTGCTTAACCACCACAGACCTATAGGGTTGGATTTTTCTTTTTTTGTATTGGGGTTTGGTTTCTGATTATTTTGAGTTTGGGGCACTCTATTTATTTTTTTGTATAGTGGGCAACCACGCCAACTTGCTGTATGCCGACCCTGGCAGTTTGCACATTTAGGTGGGACTTCTTTTTCTTTGGCGCATTCGGATGTGAAATGATTTTCTCCACATTTTACACATTTGGGAGTTTCCCTGCATTCAAACTGAGAGTGCCCAAAGTTTTGGCACCTATGACATTGTCCGGGGCCTTTGGGAGCCCTGTAAGCCTCGACGTTGCACTTCATGTCGCATAGATCTGTTATATTGTAAATTTCTTTATTTCTTGCAGTCTTAGGAAGGGTTACCTGGATTAGTGGTAGCTCCTCCTTTGTTCTTGAATTTCGTAATCTTTCAAGTATGGACATCTCGAATCCCTTATTTTCCAGATCCTCTTGTATTTTGGGGATGGTGATGCAGCGGTCGAGACCTCTGACGACCACTCTAAGGCACTTTTCGTCGTCTAGGATCTTGAAGTGGAAGGTGTAGTGGCGATCTTCCAGCCACTTGGTAGCTGTCCGGTAGTCTGATGTTGTGTGAGCCTGAACGTTGATGTATCGGCCTGATGTGTAAAATTCTGGCTTTTGTTTGGTACACTTGATAAGACCATCTCTAAGACCTGACCATTCCTTTACTCCGCTTTTTTTAATCGGTGGTATTCTGATCTTGGGGTTAGGGGTGGGATTGTTAGGTTTGTTATTCGATGTTTCGTTAGATATCTTTGATGAGGTAGAGTTTTTATGGTTTTGTTCATGATTTGGCATTTTGTTTGGTGCCACTTCGATTTCCATTTCGATTGTTTCTGCTTCATGAGGTTTTTCAGGCTATTTATTTTGTAATTTTGTCTCAGGATTACCTTGTGATCTTTGGTTGGAGCACCTGGTTGTTTTTTGCGTTGTTGTTTCTTTTGCGGCTACTGGTGATTTTTCTCTTGGGCGCTTCGCAGGAGATTTTGTAGTATTGTGTTCTAGGTAGTTTGAGCGCAGTTCGCACAGTTCCCTTTCGTAAAAGTCAATAAAATTTATTAGCTCGGCAAAGGTGGTTTCGACCGCGCCGGAGTATTTCTTCAAAGCTTGAGAATCTTCTTCATTTTTTAATTCTGGGCATTCTGGCAGTTTCCAAATTGAATATTTACGGGTACCTACCGGGTATTTGGGGTTGGTAAAATTAGTGTTGGGGGCTTCTGGTGCAGGGAGGTCTTCCATGGTTCGGGTTTTTCGCGTGGGACTCATCTGCTTTTCGCATGTTTTATTGCAACTTTTAGGCCTAGATCTTTATTTATTGTCTTATTTATTGTTGACACTGATGTTCCTATTAATTTGGCTATATCTCTTTGTGGCATAGGATTTTCTTTTATAATATATTTTTTCACTTTTTTGACAGTTGCAGGAGTTCTCACAGATATAGGGTGATAATCTTTTGTCCATTTCTCCGTAGGTGCTTTGAATAAAATCTTGATATTTTTGTCGTGAATAATATTATAAATACCTTTTTTAGAAATGTTGATACATCTTGTTTGCATATTTTAATTATGTCCAAATAGGTAATATTAGCTCTGGAAAGTCCTAAAATATAACCTCTTATGAAATATTTTTGAATTATTTATGAAATATTGTATTTGAAGGACATTTTTTTAAATAACAAAAGAAATGTATTGCGTGTTAGAATTTGCTTAAGCCTTTTCGAATTCCAAGTTGTTTATTTTTTAAAATAAAGTAATAGTTACTTTTTTACACCAGGCGCTTGTTTCCTATAAGTTTGAACACCCTCTGTATTTCCTGTTTGATCGATCATTCTTCGCATCTTGATTGTAGTCGATCTTAAACGCTGCTTTGGCCATATTCACTCGACTTTCGCCCTTCACTTCTGTCTTCAAAATCCATGAGTTGTGTCAACTTATCCTGTACTCCTCTTCCGCTCGCTGTATATTGGCTTCGTTCCCATACTCTAAGGGTGTCCTCTGGTAGCGCTGATTCGACGAGTGGGTACAGCATAGCCGCAAACTTGTCACGAGCAACGCCTAATGTTTCTAATGCTCGCAGTTGTGTTTCCAGTCTATCGTAAAGCTTCACTACAGACGTCTTGCCTTCGGCTCTCACGTTCTGAAGCACGTTCTGGAGCAGGTCACGTACATAAATCTCAACAAGCATTTCGTCCTCTTCAAAATGTGATTTGATATAATCGATGACTTTAGGGTAGTTATCGGCACTCGGTGGAAAACTTTCGACTGCTTCTCCTGCTTCGGAGTTCTCGGCGGTGGCCTGAAAGAGATACTGGAACTTAGTTTCTGGAGGCATCTGAGGATCCCGGTCAATCGTGCTGAACTGACTCCAGAACGTAATCCATCCTCTTGGTTCTCCCCCGAACTTCTTGAACTCCAGCTTTGGTAGTCGATAGTGCATTGCTGCTGTGCAGCGGATTGTACTAACATCATCCTTTTTTACAAGAGCTTTGTAATCAGTCATATTGTTACTGATATTGTCTTCGTACTCACAAACGGATTCATACTCGGCAGTGAAAGTGTCCTCAGACACTAATTCTCGTAGCAGAGTTCTTCCATCCTCATGTTCAATATTAAAAGTTTTTCATGGTGGGTCTGGAATTGGCGGAGGATTTTCTCTAAATCTGCTTTCTTGACTACCTTCTTGATCTCCGTTTCGAGCTCCTTGGACGCCTTGGTGAACATCGCACACACTGGCGTCCTAAGCTTCTTCAGTTCCGTACTACTAACTGGCTGGTAAGCCATCCTAATAAGTAATCACTGGTTCACAGTTGCACTGTTGTGTAATCTGCAATTCTTATATCTGAATCCTGTCCCCTGCGCCAAGTGTCGAAGAGGTAAACAGCTATATGGCTGCACCACGGAGAAGATAAAACTTTCCCTGTAATGATTCAAGAAGTTGAAGACTCCATAAATAACTTTGGAAGAGTTTTAAAATCCTTGTAAAAGAGACGGGTTTATTGTATCAGCTAGTAGCGCGCTCTCCTCTAGCCACGAGTTCTTCTGCCGGCACAGGCAGCATCTTCTTTCATAAAGGCAAAAATACTAAAAAAAATACAATATATATTTACATATATAGAAGAAATCAAAGTATATTTTTACATATACGAGAAATATTCTCCAACACTCTCCCACCTTGGCCTTTTTTGTTTTTAACTATCAGAAAAACAAAAAGGTCAAAGAACACAATAAAACAAAACTCAATACCTAAGTCTATTAGATAATATAACCTCTCGTCCGCAATGTGTGTCACCGTTGGGTTCCCAAACTTTTGACACCCGATCAAAAGGCTATAGGGAGAAAGTTATCTTCGGACAATCTTGCGTTATTTGAAGCTAATACAGAGGAATTTGTTAATAGATTCTTTTACCATGGATGAGACTTGGGCCCATCACTTTGCACCAGAGTCCAAGCAACAATCTATGCAATGGAGACACTCCGGTTCCCCTCCCCTAAAGAAAGTCAAGATCATTGATGCTGTAACCTCATTTTTTGAGTCACTTGAAGCATCGTTCTTTTTGAAGGGCATAAAAGCATTAGAATATCGCCGGAAAAAGTGAATAGACCTTAAAGGGATTATGTTGAAATATAAATCATGATCATTTTATTAGTCATTTTCTTTTTATGTCGGGCCATCGACTTATGGGACACCCCTCTTATAAAACATGAGGTAACTGCCTTCAATCTTGTATTAGGTCCCAATCCTTTCTCAATGTGGCGCCCTTCATTCTCAAACTCCGCCTGCAGACGATAGATGACAGATTGGACAACAGTAAATTACATATCTGTTGAAATTGATAAAACGTGCTATCTGATAGAAGCCTTCAACATGGCCAATGTGGTAGGCCGGCATCGATAAACACGCGACTTATTGCACTCCCATAGCCAAAAGGCGTAAGGTCTGGTGATCTTGGAGGCCACTGGTGTATAAAGTGGCGACTTATCACACGATCTTCACCGAACGTATCCTTCAGAAATTGTTAGGCACCGCGGGAGATATGAGTAGGTCCTCCATCTTGCATGAATGTTATTTCGCTTAGTGCTTGTCGGTCCTGCAATATGGAAATAACCTTTTCTCTTAAAAGTTGAACATAACGTTCATCACACAACAAGAAGTTACAAAAATGGTTTTAAAAGTTCTTTCATTGTTTTTTTTAGAGAAAAAATGGTTAATAATAAAAAAGTGAACCCACACAAAACTGTAACTCTGGGCTGATAAGGTGGCATTTCTTTAATTCCTAGGGTTTTCTGTTGCCCAAGAGGTTTTGAGTGAAATCCCCGTTTGTCGAGAAACTTGTCAAGCATTTACTTCTCCATACATGGATAACGTTTAAATAGCTTCAACATTCTGCGAAACCCTAATAGCCACTGACTTGCATGTAGATGGTCTTCCATTCCGAAGTTTTGCTTCCAGAGAGATCCATTCTTCTCAAAATTTTTAATCATTCGCCTTAGAGAGTAGCAACTCATGGTTTCTTTACCGCTTCGAATACCTCTAAAGGTACGAAACGCTCGTAAAGCTTCAATGGCAGATTCTGAATTGCAATAAAAAAAATTCACCAAGAGTGCTTTATCCTGTTTTAAAATTACAAAATATTTTCTCACAATAAGTTTCATTTTATTACAAAAATTGTAAATTGTTGTAAATATCCACGCTTCGCGCGTATGTTTTTGTAAATATTTCTTGTAGGATATGGTCGATGTTTTATTAAGCCCGTTGAATAGCGATTATCGCTTGAAAGCTAGCGTTTTGTAATAAAAAGAAACTCATTGTGAGAAAATATTTTGCAATTTTAAAACTTTTTTCACAATTATATCATGAATAGAGCTTTATCCTGTAGTGACGGCATTCCAGAGTAAAATAAATTATCAGAGATAGATAAATATTTTTCAAATGAATTAAAATAATAAAATTGATACTGAGAGAGTGTTGAATTAAAAAATAATAGAAATTTATTATCTTCGAAATTTAAATAGCTGAGATGATTCCAGCAAATCGCATCTAAAATATCATTTTTTGCTACATGTTTTAATTTGCATATACCTATTTACATATGTCAGATCGCTGGTTCAAATCACATTAATAGGTACCGCTCAGCAAGAGCAACCTAGTTCATGATAATTGAAACAGTGAATAATATGTGAAGGTTATTCACATATTAAACAAAATTTTAAAGCGGGATTCAATTCCGGTTCATGACTGTCGGGAATCGAGGGTTTTAGCCACTCGTCCACCGACTTTTATTTTATCTCAGATTGTATTTAAAAATTGTCAACCAATTCTACTACTTTTGGCGAAATGGTGTTTTATTAATTTATCATTTGATATTATTACGGTTCTTTCCTGGTATTCAAAAAGGAAAAAAAATGTGTCGATCAGTTATATTTTTCAATTTATCAAACAATTTGGCCGCTGAATCTCCGATTCTGGTAAAGCGCCATCTAGCGAATAAAATTGTAACTGAAATCAATTTCGATTTTTCATTATTTTCCATAAAAAATCGCATTGCATCCTGAACACAATGGTGTTTACCGCATTGTTCTAGCGCAAATATTCGCGGAGTTATTAATTTTTAAAGTTGTGCAAGACTTTTGGATCACCCTGAATTTCTGAATAAAAGGGGCTGATACGAGGTTCTTTGCAGGTGAAAAGGGTCTTGAACCGCTGCCCTTATACATAATCAAACATTAAGCAAAGCCAAAGCTCTCCATATGTTTCATGAGCAATATTTACCTTTAGGTTCTTAAGCATGGGATCGGGTTGTGAAAAGTTTAGTACACCAAGATACATAAATAGGTCTCGTTTCTTAATTAGCAGTACGAATGGTGCTTCAGATTCAAATTTTCAGAGAAAATACACACATATAAATAATGTTATCAATAAGGAAAACGCAGACGAGCGACAAAAAAATTACAATTCAACTTTAGTATCAAATTGAAGGAATTTGTTCAAGTGTAATATAAAGACTCATGAGGCCAAGAGTTGTAATGAAGTTTCATCAATTTCTTTCTCTTCTGTTGATTCTAAAGCCATTATGTTGGTATTTTCCACGAAAAGGCTGTATGATCAACATCTAGTAATATGTTTTAATCGTCTGACCTATTCTGACAATTTTATAATGGATGACACGGCTTTGAAATCGAAAATAACTTTTCAACGTCCACTTGACATTGGATTTTTCAATCCTTGCTGAAAAATTGCATTGACACTCTTGAATATGTCCTTTTCGTTAGAAATTTTAAGAAAATTCCCACACACATTTAATCATCCATGACATTATCTTAAAAAAAATTGGACTTGTTCAAAATGCGTCCAGGTGGTCTTAGCAAATTTCTTTACTCAACAACTTCTCTTCGTCAGCGAAAATATTGGGGATAACTCTTTTAATAAAATGGTTTTCCTTCAAGTTTGATCAGATGTATTAAGCTTTTTCGTTCCAGATTTTTTCGGTATTTATTTAACGCTTAATATGCTCTTTCTGAACAATATTTCGAAGATTTTCTGGATCATTTCTCTTTTAAGGTTGAGCTGTTTCCAGGGCACCCTGATCTTGATTTGTTTTATAAAGTCGGTCTTCCTATTATTAAATTATAAAAATATGTGATTTAATAAAAAAATTGGGAATTTCTTTGACGGATTTTTCCAAGGAAAATAGTAATATAGAAACGCGTTTTCATTTCTAAATTTGGAAAAGATAATTTTGGATGATGCTTTGAATTTATTTTGACGTCGCGAGTTTTAAATATAGATATTATATCATTTGGAACCTTGAAAACAAGGAATTTATTAACTGTATATATGAATTCTTTATGTTTATATAATGAAAATTCTAAAAACTAAGTTCTCTTTACTTTTCTCTCTCGCCTCCAAAACTTCTTTTTTTTTTTTTTGCTTATCCCTAGTACACGTGGTACAGGTCACGATATTCATGGTGGGTAGAGTAGGCGACTGCTTTTACTGTAAGTGCACCACATGTCTACACATGTGAAAAGCAGTTCGACTTTGCACTTACAAATGTGCCAGAGCCTCGTTTGGTTACTTGCACTCGCTGGTGGGGTTGGACTTTTGCAAGAACTTGGGGCTATTGGAGCATTTTTTTTAATAAGAAAAAAAGTGCCCATGCGGGAATCGACCCCGTGTCGTAGCGGTCGAAAACCAACGGTTTAGACCATCCTCCAAAACTTCTGCATATCACTTATTTAAAAAAAAATCCAATGTAGGCAGTGTGTGATAATTTTAATAAAATAAATTCATGAATCGTTAGTTTATTGTAGATGTTCAAAGTGAATAACTTGAGTTTCTTAAATTCATTGGCTGCATGTTCCGATGGCCCCCGATTCTTGCAAAAGTCCAACCCCACCAGCGAGTGCAAGTAAACAAACTGGGCTATGGCACATTTGTAAGTGCAAAGTCGAACTGCTTTTCACATTGTAGACATGTGGTGCACTTACAATAAAAGCAGTCGCCTACTTCTACCCACCATGATTATCATGGCCTGTACCACGTGTGCTAGAGATAAGGGGAAAAAATGGCTGCAGTAGTTTCAGATGATACAAGTACAACTAAAGACATCTTTCTGATTACCCTGTCCACTGTCATGCGAATGATTTGCAGTTTCCATGAGACTTGCTGACAGATTTCTGTGGTGAGTGTTAGAGCCACACGCATGATACTTCATATACACACATAGCCTGTTTTCATAAAGTTTTTGTACTATTTTACTATTTACGTACGAGAGGGTGGTTCTTTGTAAAATTGCGTTCTAAAGTTTCTCTGGAGCCTAAGATCTCTTCGCGGGTCTGTGGTTGTTGTGTTTGTTCAGTGGGGATGTCTTCTTCCTGTAAGTTTGGCGAGTCATCTTCTGGGTCCTCTTCTAGGTGGTCCTCCTGGTCCTCTGGGTTTAAATAAGGTTTCATCCTACAAATGTGAACTAAATCTTTTGTTTTACGACGACCTTGCTGGTTTCCGAATGTTTCAACTTCATAGGTCACATCGGATATTTTTCGGGTTACTTTACATGGGCCGAAGTAACGTCTCATTAGTTTTTCCGAATATCACACTTTACGCACAGGGATAAAGATCGATACGAGATCTCCAGTCTGGTAAATTATATTTCTGTGATGGGCGTCATAGCGATGTTTATTGCTTTCTGAGAATTTTAAAGAATTTTGAGTCCCACGCGAAAACCCCGAACCATGGAAGACCTCCCTGCACCAGAAGTCCTCAACACTAATTTTACCAACCCCAAATACCCGGTAGGTACCCGTAAATATTCAATTTGGAAACTTCCAGAATGCCCAGAATTAAAAAATGAAGAAGATTCTCAAGCTTTGAAAAAATACTCCGGCGCGGTCGAAACCACCTTTGCTGAGCAAATAAATTTTATTGACTTTTACGAAAGGGAACTGTGCGAACTGCGCTCAAACTACCTGGAACACAATACTACAAAAGCTCTCGCGAAGCGCCCAAGAGAAAAATCACCAGTAGCCGCAAAAGAAACAACAACGCAAAAAACAACCTGGTGCTCCAACCAAAGGTCACAAGGTAATCCTGAACCAAAATTACAAAATAAACAGCCTGAAAAACCTCATGAAGCAGAAACATTCGAAATGGAAATCGAAGTGACACCAAACAAAATGCCAAATCACGAACAAAACCATAAAAACTCTAACCCATCAAAGAAACCTAACGAAACATCGAATAACAAACCTAACAATCCCACCCCTAACCCCAAGATCAGAATACCACCAATTAAAATAATCGGAGTAAAGGAATGGTCAGGCCTTAGAGATGGTCTTATCAAGTGTACCAAACAAAAGCCAGAATTTTACACATCAGGACGATACATCAACGTTCAGACTCACACAACATCAGACTACCGGATAGCTACCAAGTGGCTGGAAGATCGCCACTACACCTTCCACTTCAAGATCCTAGACGACGAAAAGAGCCTTAGAGTGGTCGTCAGAGGTCTCTACCGCTCCATCGCCATCCCCGAAATACAAGAGGATCTGGAAAACAAGGGATTCGAGATGTCCAAACTTGCAAGACTACTAAATTCAAGAACAAAGGAGGAGCTCCCACTAATCCAGTAACCCTTCCTATGACTGCAAGGAATAAAGAAATTTACAATATCACAGATCTCTGCGACATGAAGTGCAAAGTCGAGGCTTACAGGGCTCCCAACGGCCCCGGACAATGCCATAGGTGCAAAAACTTTGGGCACTCTCAGTTTGAATGCAGGGAAACTCCCAAATTTTTAAAATGTGGAGAAAATCGTTTCACATCCGAATGCTCCAAAGAAAAAGAAGTCCCACCTAAATGTGCAAACTGCCAGGGTCAGCATACAGCAAGTTGGCGTGGTTGCCCACTATACAGAAAGATAAATAGAGTGCCCCAAACTCAAAATAATCAGAAACCAAACCTCAATACATAAAAAGAAAAATCCAATCCTACAGGTCCAAACCCTCCTGAAATTCCCCAACCCATTCAAAACAAGAACAAAACTCCACATGTTAATAAAGAACGTCCCAATCCTCCTTCAGCCACTAAGGTCAACCAACTAGAGAGCGCTATCAAAAAGGCTCTCAGTGACCCCGCAATAATAGCCAACATCATGAAGAACGTTGTAGACACCTTTAGATGTAAATGAATCACAAAAATATGTATAAAAATATCCTTCGAATCGTTCACTGGAACGCGCGTAGTCTCCGAAACAAAAAACAACAATTTTCAGAATTCCTGAACGACCACGACATCGACATCGCACTAGTGTCAGAAACCTGGCTTAAGCCGTGCCATAAAATGAGGATTCAAAACTTCATCACCCTCCGCAACGACAGACTAACTGGACAAGGTGGTGGAACTGCCATATTCATCCACAAGAAGTACAGCCTTGCACCTATTCATGCCACCACCTCAAGCCTGGAAACAACAGGAATTTCAATCAAAGACAAAAACGGGGTAAATATGAACCTGTATTCGTGCTACAAACCACCAAACACCTATCTAGATCAAACTGATATCTATAACATTTTTTTTCAACGGACACACCGACCATCATAGCAGGGGACCTAAACTGCAAACATCCTGCCTGGGGTTCCACCACCACTAACCCAAGCGGGAGAAGGCTCCAAAACGCAATCAACGTTATGGACCTAGATGTGAGTTACCCCGACGAACCTACTCATGACTTACCTCCAGACATCATTGATATCGCCGTGCACAAAAACATCTCCCAACGCGCGCATACTCTAAAGTCCTGCACGAACTAACCTCTGATCATCTCCCAGTACTACTTGTGCTACAGGATTTCAAAATCTTCTACTCAAATACAAAAATAAAAATTACAGATTGGGCCCTTTTCAAGTACAAAATGGAAATCGCTGAACCTTATGAACTGTTCCTAGACACATCTTCAAAAATAGACGAGGCCATTACACACATTGAAGAACAAATGGTGCGAAATTTGAAAGATTCAACAAAATATAAGGACCCGGAACTAGAACGAAGATATCCACCTCACATTAAAGAAAAAATACGATCCACCAACAGAGTAAGAAAAAAAAATGAAAACAACCTGCGACCCCCGAGATAAATCAGCCTACATGACGGCCCGGAGAGAATCACAGAAACTTACAAGAGAGCACGATAACACCAGCTGGGACCACTTTATCGAAAACTTGAAAGTCACGGACCAAACCATATGGAAAGTCATCAAACGATTATCCAACTCTGAAAAACAAGAAATAACGCTGAAGACAAAAAATGGGCAGACACTAACCACAGAAGAAGCAGCTGAATCATTTGCAAACAACTATGAAAAACATTTCACCCCCAATCCCTATACATCCCACTCCAAACCTACTCGTACATACATCAAACGTGTGAATTCATACATGAAAAAAAAAAAAAAGAAACAGGACTAGAACCAACAAACATTGGTGAAATAAAAGCGATTATTGAATATCTACCAAATAAAAAAGCTCCCGGAATCGACGAATTGCCTAATGAAGCTCTCAAACTGCTCCCTAATCATATACTAGCATCAATAACCGAAATCATTAACGCCTCACTGCAGCTTGCCCACTTCCCTGACAGATGGAAAACGTCCATTATCTGTCCCATACTTAAAAAGGAAAATCCATGTATGAACCAACAAGCTACAGGCCCATTTCGCTGTTACCTGCCATCTCAAAACTATTCGAAATAATTGTTTTAAGAAGACTCAGAAAATCCCTCGAAGAAAAGAATCCACTCAGACCTGAAAAATTTGAATACCAAGCCAAGCACTCAACATTGCACCAGCTAGTTGTTGTCACTGAAAAAATAAGAAAAGCCATGGACCTAGGCCAAATAACAGGAGCCGTATTCTTCAATATTGCCAAAGCATTCGATAAATCTGGCACGAAGCCCTTTTCTACAAAATGTGCAAAAACACCTTCCTGGAGACATCATAAAAATAACGCAAAACATCTTAACAAATAGAACATTCAAGGTACGAGTCAAAGACGAAATTTCAACAGCTAGGAACATCCTTGCCGGGGTCCCCCAAGGATCAGTCACAGGACCAACCTTATTTGACATATATATAGATGACTTCCCCTGTATTGAAGACACCTCTTTACACCTATTTGCCGATGATACCGCCATTTCGGCCTCGACATACGACTTCGACAGACTCCACATGAAACTACAAGAGGCCTGCATTTTTTCCACGCTCTGGTGTAAAGAATGGCGCGTCAAATTGAACCCCCCAAAAAGATGAAGCAATAATTTTTTCCAGGAAAAAAGACAAAACCTTAAGACGAACTTTTTGTCTTCGAAGACAATATTAAATAAAAAGAGAACATCCGATACCTAGGGATGACCCTAGACGAGCACCTAACTTTCAAAAAACACATCGAAAACAGAATTAATTTGGCGAAAGCTGCCCAACACCGATTATCCCTACTTCTAGGACCGAAAAGCAAATTATCTCTTCATTGCAAAAGAACCATTTACACATCAATAATAAGACCAATACTCATATATGGCCACCCCATTTTTATGATAGTACATAAGGCCATCCTTAAAAAGCTAGAAGACTTCGAAAATAAAATGATCAGAAAAATCATGTCTCCACCCTGGTTCGTTCGGAACACAATCCTCAGGAACGATCTAAATATCGAAAACATCAATGAATACATTATTAGACAATAATTTAAATTCTATGAAAAATCCGAAAAATTAGAAAACCCCACCTTTAAGTAAGCCACAAACTACAAATGCAGAAAATGGAAAATAAGAAATTTAAAATCTAGACAAATTTTCCATCAATTAAGCCAGAATGTCGAAAAGTGGAAAAAAAGGAAAAACAAACCCACCTTGAATATCAAACAAGCCAGAAAAAACCTTCTCAAGAACAATATCCCCAAGGACCTGAGAATCCGGACCCAACGACATCATTATAAATTATAATTGTAAATGAACCCCTGTACATATTCACCCCCTCAGTATATTGTAAATATGATGATCTAGGTTGCTCTTTTTGAGCGGCACCTAATAAAGTTATTTGGAACTATTGCTTTCTTCATTGTTCAATTATCATGAACTAGGTTGCTCTTGCTGAGCGGTACCTATTAATGTGATTTGAACCATATTGCTTTCTTAAAAAAACGCTCGATTCCCGACAATAAGTCGGTGGATGAGAGGGTAACACGCTGGATTCCCGACAGTCATGAACCGGGATTGAATCCCGCGTTAAAAATTGTTTAATATGTGAATAACCTTTACATATTATTCATTGTTCAATTATCATGAACTAGATTGCTCTTGCTGAGCGGTACCTATTGATGTGATTTGAACCAGGTATTGCTTTCTTGAGATCTCATGGAGTGGATACGTGCCAGTTTTCGTGCTTCTTCGGTTCTTGCCCCTAGAGTTTGGATGAAATGGTCATCTTCTGGCAATAATTTGGGGAATAACACGTCCAGTGGAGTCTCGGCTTCACGCCCGTGTACGAGGAAAAATAGGGTGAACCCAGTAGGCTCTTGTTTTGCTGTTTTGTATGCAAATGTAACGAATGGAAGAATCCTGTCCCAATCTTTCTGGTTGACATCCACATACATGGACAGCGTGTCTGCTATGGGCTTATTCAACCTCTCCGTGTGTCCGTTTGTCTGGGGGTGATAGGCGGTCGTCTTCCGATGGGTTATTCTGCCCTGGTTGTTCAGATCACTTATCATTGAAGATGTGAAGTTCCTTCCTCTATCCGTGATTAATTCCCTCGGCGCACCGTGCTGTAAGATGACATTTTCAATGAAGAATTTGGCAACTTCCATGGATTTACTTGTGGGTAGGGCTTTAGTTATCGCATATTTCATTAGGTAGTCCGTACATACAATAATCAAAAGGTTGCTATCTTCTGATGTTGGAAATCTCTCCAGGAGATCCATTCCTACCTTTTCAAAGGCAACTTCAGGGGCAGGTATTGGCTGTAAGTGCCCTGAGGGGAGTTGGGCTGATGTTTACACCTCTGACAATCTGAACAGTGTGCCACATACCTTCTAACCGTTCTATACTTTCCGGGCCAGTAATATTTTTTTCTTATTTGGTCATAGGTTTTAGTAAAACCGAGGTGACCAGCCGTGGGTGAATCATGGAATTTTTCAGTAATTCCTGCCTTAAATGGCGAGGAACCACCAAAAGCCATGGTTTCCCCGTTGGATCATAATTATCTTTTAGAGAGTATTATCAATTTTCAGAAAGGACTTATTAGAAGTCTCTTGTTGTATCTAGTCAGCGATCTTCATGCGATCCGGGTCTTTCATTTGTTCCTTTCCAAAATTCTGTAAGGCCATTAAACTAGGAATATCTTCCTCAATGTCCTCACTACAGCTTAAAGGACTTATCGATAAACAGTCAGCGTCCTAATGTTTTCTTCCACTCTTGTACATAACTGTAACCTAAAATTCTTGCAAACGAAGGGCCCATCTAACTAATCTTCCACACCGGTCCTTGAGGTTGGTCAACCAACACAAAGAATGACGGTCTGTTACAATAGTAAATGGGCGTCTGAAAACATAAGGACGGAATTTGTTTATAGCCCAAATTATGGCAAGGCATTCTCTTTCAGTAGTTGAATAATTTTTTTCTGCTTTATTGAGCGTTCTCGATTCATAGGCTATAGCTCTTTCCTTTCCATTATGAATTTGTACCAAAACTGCTCCTATTCCATAGCTGTTTGCGTCCGTGTGTATCTCTGTTGGGGATGAATAATCAAAATGTCCCAAGGCAGGTTCGGAAATTAGTGCTGACTTCAGGGCATCAAATGCACGTTGTTCTTCTAGGTTTCAACAAAATTTGGAGTCTTTTTTTCAAAAGGTCATTCAAGGGTTGGGTTACTTGGGCATAATTGGGTATGAAGCGGCGGTAGTAGGATGAAAGGCAAAGAAAACTCCCAAATTCCTTCAATGACCTTGGCGTAGCAAAGTCGCGGACTTCTCGAATCTTTTCTTGGTCGGGACAAATTCCATTTTCACTCACCTCGTGACCTAGGACCGTGATACTTTTGGACCAAACTTGCTTTTCCTGGAATTGAGACATAATCTGGCTTTCTTAAGGCAATTTAATAAAAGTTGAAGTCGTCTTAGATGTTCTTCAAAATCATCTGAAAAAACGATGATGTCGTCGAGGTAACACAAGCAAATGGTCCAACTATAGACCCTTAAGAAGATTATCTATCATTCGTTCAAAGGTAGCTGGAGCGTTACATAACCCAAATGGCATTACTTTGAACTCATACAGTCCATCTGGAGTTAAAAACGCTGTTTTCTCACGGTCCGATTCCTCTACGTCGATCTGCCAGTACCCTGATTGGAGGTCCATGGAAGAATAAAATTTAGCTCCCCGTAAGCAGTCTAAAGTGTCGTCGATCCTTGGGAGAGGGTAGACATCTTTTTTTGTTATTTTGTTCAGGCGGCGGTAATCGACGCAGAATCTCCAGCTTCCATCCTTTTTTCTTATCAATACTACAGGTGAGGCCCACGGACTTTCAGAGGGCTGAATGATGTCAAGTTTTTCCATCTTCTTTAGCTCATTCTGAATATTTTGGCGTTCTCTTGGCGCAAATAGGTAAGGTCTTTGCTTAGTCGGTAGGTGGTCTCCAGTGTGTTAATTCGGTGTTTAACATTGACGTCCTTGAATTGTTTATTTTTACTAAATCCGAAAATATCTGTATAGTTTTTAAACAAATTGCTTAATTTTTCTTTTTGAGATTCATCAAGTGAATCATCTATAAAAATTCTAAGATTTTTGGGTCTTCAGAATGTTTCGCCTCTGTTTCAACTTGGTTACAATCAGCTAGAGTACATAGTTGACTATCTTCGATGACAACACTATCGGCTACGTGCATCTCCTGTGGGATTAGTTTCGGATACGGACTCCAATTCATCACCTAAACTTTACCTCGGTTACTGGCGAATGAAATGACAGAGGAGGGAGCTGTTAGTTATCTTTACAGCAATAGCTCTTTCCGACATTCTACCATCACAATTGCGTCATTAGGAATGTCACGACTTGCTACTTCTATTAGCTTAATAGAGGCGGGCTAGATTCTATATATCAATTCCGAGTAGAGAGGTGAGCTGTTCTTAGAGGTATCCTCAAAAATACATTTTTCTAAGAAGAGTGTATTGTCACTGAATCAATTATCGCCCTAGATAACTTCAAAAGGTCCCAACCAAGAATAACTTCGTGACTACAGTCTTCCATAACGACAATTTCAAAGCTTTCCTGTAGTCCATCCAAGTCCAGTTTCAGTGTGCAGCGTCCTTTTGGTCTTACAATTTTACCGTTGGCTACTCGTAATGTGACGTCAGTTTCGACAAACATTATTTTTCTTAGTGTGAGTCTGAACCTCTCAGAAATGACAGAATATGAGGCTCCTGAGTCGACAAGGGCCCGCGTCATTTTTCCTTCTATTTTAATGTCTATATAATTTTCTTTTAATTCTAATGTAGTTGACAAGGGAAGATTTCTAAATTTTGCGGCCTTACCTCCAAAATTGGACGCATCTTCTAGTTTTCCTGACAGAAACGGCGAGGCGACTGGCTGGATCTTTTATCAGGAGACGAATGTTGTCCTTTTTGGCCAGTGTAAGGAGAGGGGCTTCGGTAGCGGCGTATATTTTCTCTTGGCAGGTCGTCGTTGGGCTCTTGGCTGCTCCGAGAATTATAGAATGTTCTAGGCTCTTGCCTATCTCTCTGTTTGTAATTCCAATTTTGCCTTTCTTCATTATCTCTCCTCCTGTCACGACAGTAGTGCAGGACGTGGCCAGGGCGTCTGCAGTGGAAACAGATTGGCTTTCCTTCAGTAGTTCGCCATCCGTTGGTATCGCGTCTTCCGTTTACTTGTTTCGGGTGCTGCGGTCTAGGTTGGAAATTTCTGGGTTGTAACTCGTACCTAGGACTTGGTAATGGCCTTGGCGCTCTATTTTGAAGGGTACTTCTAGAAATTGGCGTAATGGTTGTTTCAATTTCCTGCTGCACCATATGTTCAATTGCAGAAATTTCTGGTTCTTCTCGAGGAGAGGCTAATGCTCGCTGTACCTCCTCGCGGACAATTTGCCTAATCATTGATGACAGATCTGCACTGCCATCCTGATCACTAAGGGAGGCTACATTAGGTAAGCGCTCGTATCTGGTTGGTGTCACTCGCTTACGACGTAGAGCTTCAACACGACGACACTCAGTGATAAATTGTTCCGTGTTGTTAATGTCCCTTGGGAGAAGCGCCTGGTATAACTCCTCTGCAATACCTTAATGAAGTGAGCGATTTTGTTCTCTTCGCTCATTTGTGGATCAACCTCTTTGCAGAGGCTAAGCACATCCTGAATGTAGAACTCGGTGCTTTCACCTTTCAACTGTGCCCGTGTCTTGAGCTTTTTCTCGACTTGTAGCCGTATATTTTCTTTTTCTCCAAATACATTTTTCAGCTGGGCCGTGAACTCCTCCCAGGTGTTAATTCTCTCCTCGTTGTTCTCAAACCATCCAGCCAGGTAGAAGTAAGCATTAGCAAGGCGAAGGCTTTCATCCCAATGATTATGTCTTGCTACGCGTTCATACCTTTTTATCCAGCTTTGGGGATCTTCACTAGCCTCCCCAGAAAACATGGAGGGTGTTCTAGGTAGGTGTTGAACAAAAAACGAACCTACCTGCGTTGCTGCCTCGGTTTTGATATTCATTGTTGTTTTTTCTTCACTTACTTCGCTCATTCTTCGTTTCTTTCTAAGGGGGTATCTGTGTGGAACGTCCAGCTTCTCCACCAGTTGTAACGTAGAATTTAAGTATTTTTATATTCTTAAGATGTAGGCGTATTTATTGATGACGTCAACACGACTAGTCGACATTACACTAGTACACAGACTTTTTCCTTCTCAATATTTGAAAGTTGTTTCTAGTAAATTCCAACCCGTAGATCATGAATATAACCTTCATTTTTCAAAATTAGCTCAATTTTTTGGAAAATATTTGAAAATATTTAATTTTATATAGAAGCTGATGTCATCACTGTCATCAAAATATTTTGAAAATATTGACTTTGTAAGCATGAAATTTAATTATCATTTAGATGAAATGCATACCATTGCAATTTTATATCAAGAATATGTTTAACAATACATTTATTTTCAAAAATATTTTTAAATATATAAATATTTCCACGTAAATGCAAAGCTGATCCAGAAATGTTCTGCTACATTTGTGGAAAATTTATAATTCCCAAACAGAGGAAACGTATCACTCCAAAGATAAAAGAATGCAATAAAGAATATTTTGGTGTGACCTTAGGTGATCAAGACAAGTGGTGGTGCCCCCATAGTGTGTGCGGAACGTGCTATCAAGGGCTTTTGCAATGGAAATCGGGGAAATCAAAAGGTATGCCCCTTGGTGTACCAATGGTTTGGCGAGAACCAAAAACCCACCATGACGATTGTTATTTCTGTGTCTGCAAAATCACAGGCCTTAATAGCAAAAAGAAGCAAACAAACTTTTGTCCTGATATACCATCAGCTAGCCAGCCTATTCCTCACGACCTCGAGAATCCCATACCGATTCCTAAAACGGTTCAAGAATCCTATATCAAAAAGGATGGTCAGCACACAGCATTTGTAGATAATCATCAATTAGAAGACCCTGAATTTATTTTAAATGAAAGTGGCATTCCACATTTATTTGATCAGGCAACAATAAATGATCTAGTTAGGGATCTAGGGCTATCAAAAGAAGCAGCAGAAATCCTTGGATCAAGATTAAAGCAAAGGAACCTCTTGGTACCACAAACCAAAATCTCTGTCTATCGTAATAGGGAACAATACGATTTTTACAGTGCTTTCAAAAAGGAAACACGAAGTATCCTTGCTTTTTATGCAAGTGGGACAGCAGAGACAGAAATAATCATTATATACAAAAAATGTGGCCTGAGAGAAGTATGTTTCACTTAGGTGAACAAAACGTTGAAAATGAACCGCTTTTCCATAAACTAAAAATGCTTCTTTCCCCTTTACATATCACATTAGGGTTAAAGACAATTTTGTAAAGGCTTTAAAGAAAGATAGTAATGCTGTCAAATATTTAATGACTAAATTTCCGAAGATTAGCTGTTCTAAGATAACGGAAGGTATTTTCATTGGACCTCAAATTCGTAAACTAATAAATGACGAAGAATTTATGCAACATTGAAAGAAGATGAGAAAAATGCTTGGCTTGCACTCCTCGACGTTGTAAAACACTTTTTAGGCAATAATAAGTCACCGAATTATGCGAGAATCGTCGAAAATCTGATTTCCAAATTCCATAAGCTCGAGTGTATAGCGAATCTAAAATTTCACTTTTTGGATTCACATTTAAACTTTTCCCCCGATAATCTCGGTGCAGAGAGCGAAGAACAAGGTGAACGCTTCCACCAAGATATTAAAATCATTGAGCAACGATACAATGGTCTTTGGAATCAACATATGGTGGCGGATTATTGTTGGAATCTGATGCGTGATGACAAGCAAAATATAATAGACTTCACAGAAAAAAAATCTTTAAATCCATGAATATAATTTTTGTATTACTTCCTAAATAATACTGAATCTTTATAAATAATGTTTATTAAACCAAATAAAATGTTTTTTCGCATACACAGCTTTTTGTTAAGACCTTCCATCTTATATACTAAAAAGGTTTTCCTGATAATTTTGAAAAAGATGGGGAAAGAAATTATATATATATATGTAATAAGTTGAGGTCTGGTAGCCTCTTGTAGAATCCTGTCGACTCTCGCTATAAGCTGTGGTAACCGGTGGTCAAACCTGTAGTAGCCGAGAGGGACAGTCAGGGCGTGGAGAGTTTTCCAGTACCTCTCTGCACTTTGGAAGACCTTTAACAGTTTTCACAGAGTACAGGCAGTCGTGGTCGAGGCAGAGCGGAAAGCTTGGGAATGTCCACACACACAAAACGAAGAGACACAGCTGTAGTAGGAAAGTTCCATGAACAGATAGGAGTTGAGCTAAGCAAGATGGAGATTTAGAGTATTTCTTACTGTTTTACATGGTGATGAGGTGGACCTGGCTATAAGCGACAAGGGCTCGCGCCGACGGTGAAGAGACTAACTGCGGACTAACTAACTATTGTCGGCTAAAACCGAGGTGTTTATATACCATTCCCGAGGAGGGGGGGGGGGAGACATCTGCGAATTTGAACTTTGAACGTCTGGGGAATTCTGCACCCTTTGGACCAGATGGCAACGGGCTGCCGAATTCCTTTTCAGGGTTGTTGGATTTCTCTCTCGATTTTAGACGTTTTTGAACTATTCAATCTTGCTTTAACTTAGCTCTTAATCTATTACATAGTTTTATTTATTTGTCGTTAATTTGTACAAAGTACATTACATATGGCGATGCAATATAGTTGTGTTTCTATATACAACACGACAATCTTGTTATAAGTAGTTATACAATATAGGGTGGTTGGTTTAAATTACCATAGATGAGCCCCGGGAGTGAAAGGGTTTATCCGGGTTTAAACAGGTAAAGCCTCTCTAACACAGGTAAGTAATTAAAATATCTTTTAATTAATTTAAACTGTGAGGGTTAAAAAGGACTATAACAAGATGTTTTGTTTGGATATATCTGCAAATTATAAAAAATACAACTTATGTTTAATTTAAAAGTTATGATATTCATATAAAAGAGAAATTAAGATAAACCTTTGTTTGATAAAAAATAATGATGATAAAAATAAAATCATGTTCTAAGAGATTGTTGGCGGGCGTTGGAAAGGGTTAGTGGTTAAAGAATATGCAATTGTAAGTATTACACAGGTAATCAAATACTTAGGTCCAGGTGCAAAGCGAGGATATAGACTTGTGCGTCTTCCGAGGCAATGTTTCACCTGTGATCCTGTATAAGGGTTACAGTGCTTTGTCACAATTGTAGGGTTATTGCGTTGAAAAGTTGTTGAAGAAAAAGTTGTTCATTAATATGATTGAAAGGGGTGAAATAGAGTCATGCGTTAAGTAGAATTGTTGTAGCGACAGTAGGTGATCTGACTTGACTTAAAATCAAAGGTTGATTGTGGTCCGCTAGAGCTAAAAAATTGAGTTGTGAGAGTTGTGGACGCTTTGTGTTTGCGTGGGTGATTATGCTCTAGGGATGATTGTAGTAAACTTTTGAAACGTGTTCAAGGCCAGAAGTGGGATTTTTAATTCTGGGGAACTTTGATCAAATAGTTTGTTGAAATTATGAAATCAAAAAATTGTCAAGCAGTACTATCGTTTTTCTACGTTGATGTGAAGCAATGACTAAGAAGATAGTAGTGTAAAGTACACTGAAGTGGTTAGAGAAATAGATTGTTGTATGCCCGAAAGTTAATGATAACATAGTCATTTTATAAAAAGGTATAAAACAAATATAAAATGAATAAAATATAGAAATATCATTGTGGTTGAATAAAGTTTAAGTGGATAAAATCAAACAATCAATATATAAAAGTGATAATAATGAAGAATTAAAGTGATTTTTGACAACAAATATATCTTTTGTAATACTAAAATAATATTATGAAAAATAAAATTGATTTTTATATATAATGTTGGATTAAAAACTAGTGATTGTATAATTGAAAGGAAAAATAAAAATAAAATATTTTATACAAAAAAAAACAGAATATAAGTAAAGATTGTGATCTCAATTTAACATGTAAAATGTTTGATATGTAGAAAAAAATTAGAGATTTACACAGGATTAAAATATCAAAATGTTCAATTTAAGGTAGGTCTTGTTCAAATTAAAATATCTAAATGTTTAAAAGTTAGGTTAAGAAATCGACTGTAGAAAAATGTGTGGAATTAAAAGGAATGCGGGACATGGGGATGGAAGGACTGGGGGCCTCTGGGGGGGAAGAGTGGCGATAGATTTAGGTGACGCGGCATGGTGTCTCGAGCGTATGTTAACTAGTGTCCATTTTTATGCTTATTTTGAGTAAGAGAGCGTGCTATCTCTCTAGTTCTAGTTATTTCGGGGTATGGATTAAGATGAGTTATCAGATTTGGGGGTATAACATTGAACATTAAATAGGTGGGTGGAAAACTTGTGACCGAATGGGGTGTGTTATTAGAAATTTGTGAAATTTTTCTGAGGTAAAAGCGGTCGCTCTGTCAGATAACAGACATTTTGGAAATCCTTGTTGTAGTACAGTTTTGAGAGTTTGAATGTACGTTAGGGTAGTGGTTTACTGGTTAAACTCCCTTTGAGAGTGGTGAACGCTTGTTGGTAGTTTTATGGTGTATTTGAAAGATGTAGTTTTCTCGGTGTTCGTAAGTGTTGTCGTTCGACGCTGTTGCGGTAAAAAATGTTATTCAATGATGTCAGGTTTAGATGTGAGTAAAAGTGCTATTTTCGACGTGGACACGCTTTGGGGTTAGATGTGTCACAGGCATGAAGGCGTCTTTGTGGCCTGTTAAGTGAGAAAAATTGTTGTGATGCGCTGTGTGACACGAGTGAGTGAATTGAATCGAACGACACGTGAAGTCGTTGTTTTAGGTACAGCATCTAACCTGTTTCATCATGAACAACAAATTTACTAGTCATGAGTGGTGGTTGTACAAAACACATCGAGATATCTTGGTTGTTAGTGATTGTGGCACGTTTAGTGGCGACGGAGCTTGTGTTGCTCGAATTCGATTTGTTGCTAAGTCGCGCGCTAATAGATGGTGGCCAATTGTAGAAAGTGATGGGAAGTGTGTTGTAGTTTATTGAGAGAGATGTGTGGATAATTAATAATTATGCATGTAAAAGAAAAGGACGAGTGAGTGTAGCTATGTTGGGATCTAACGATTGTAATAGTTTTGGAAGAGTGTGACTTAATTTAGCTACTGACGTGGTAGTTGATGGGATTTTTATTTTTAACTTTTTTGGGGAAAGATAGTTACTTTTCTAGTTGTGATTTTGAAGATATTATTTCTTTCGATTTTTGCAATTAAAAAAAAATGCGTTTCACCTATGTGTATTAAAATTTGAATATATTTTTTAAATCGTTGATTATGGTAGTGCAAATATTATCCTTGTAAAAGGGGTAATGGCGTTATAGTGACTTATAAATTGAATGGGGCGTTTATATAAAATATTGAACATAAAAATGATTTTTGCAAAGTTTTGAGCATTTGATTAAAAAATTGGTGTTTTGGTATAAAAATAAGATATTAAGAAAAACACACAAATAAGTTTAGAATTATGATTCGAGTAATTAAAAAAAAATATTGATTTTTTTAAAAATGTAAAATTTAAAGTAATGAATTAAAATTTATAGGTTGCTTAAAATAAAGTAAAAATTGATAAATGGGGTTGTAAAAGGTTTAAAATTTGAATTGAAATTATATAAAAATGGTAAAAATTGATTTTAAAATGATTACAGTGATAATAAACATTAAATTTATGGAGAATCAAGTTGTGAGCATGAGGAGAAAGTTTTAAAAAACTCACAGTTTTGAGGATTGTTCCGTCAGGATACTTGGTCTTTGGTTGTCGTCCTGATGACGCGGAAGACGTTTCTTGCAGGGCTTGTAGAAGCTTGTAACTTCTGTTGGGTGAAGGCGGCATGTCGCCTGGAAGATGGTTGCGTTGCGTGGTCGAAGGTGGGGAACTTCTCACCGGCTTATTTTGTGGGATCTTCGGCTGTGTCGTTGGAGGGGGAGATTGCTTGCTCCTGATATATAGTCTCTTGTTGGGGAAGAGATTGATAGGTCGTTTAATTGGAATGGCGGCGGGCTTGTTCCTCCATCTTTGCTCTTCCTCTCTTCTATCTGGACAGGCTTCTTACCTCTTCGTTGTGGTCATACTTCGTTGTGGTTATCCTGTCGGCTCTCTGTAATAAGTTGAGGTCTGGTAGCCTCTTGTAGAATCCTGTCGACTCTCGCTATAAGCTGTGGTAACCGGTGGTCAAACCTGTAGTAGCCGAGAGGGACAGTCAGGGCGTGGAGAGTTTTCCAGTACCTCTCTGCACTTTGGAAGACCTTTAACAGTTTTCACAGAGTACAGGCAGTCGTGGTCGAGGCAGAGCGGAAAGCTTGGGAATGTCCACACACACAAAACGAAGAGACACAGCTGTAGTAGGAAAGTTCCATGAACAGATAGGAGTTGAGCTAAGCAAGATGGAGATTTAGAGTATTTCTTACTGTTTTACATGGTGATGAGGTGGACCTGGCTATAAGCGACAAGGGCTCGCGCCGACGGTGAAGAGACTAACTGCGGACTAACTAACTATTGTCGGCTAAAACCGAGGTGTTTATATTCAATTCCCGAGGAGGGGGGGGGGGAGACATCTGCGAATTTGAACTTTGAACGTCTGGGGCATTCTGCACCCTTTGGACCAGATGGCAACGGGCTGCCGAATTCCTTTTCAGGGTTGTTGGATTTCTCTCTCGATTTTAGACGTTTTTGAACTATTCAATCTTGCTTTAACTTAGCTCTTAATCTATTACATAGTTTTATTTATTTGTCTTTAATTTGTACAAAGTACATTACTTATGGCGATGCAATATAGTTGTGTTTCTATATACAACACGACAATCTTGTTATAAGTAGTTATACAATATAGGGTTGTTGGTTTAAATTACCATATATATATAAATGAAAACTTATATGGATATAGAGTAAGTATTTTGATGATTATATATATCTGAAAGCAGTTATTGAAGTAAAATATATAAACATGCATATATGTATAATATTGTTTCTTTATTTGCACTATCTTTGGCGCATATATTTATATAGTAATAAGTTTAATGTCATAACTCATCCTCCAAAAGATGAATATCATGGGTAAAAGGCATTATATCCATAACTTGAGAAGGTGAGCTAATCGAAAAATAATATTGATACCACGTTAATCAGCACAAAAGGTTAACCCAGAAAATGTTTTGCTTATTTGAGGAGGATAATTTCTTTTTTCATTTTGTGTACTCGTGTTATCAACAACTCAACAAAACTATCAACAACTAGAGAATATAAAGCAAGCAAGCTAGGTAACTAAATTGTGATTTTACAAATATTAATTGGTAAAAAATCTGTTTCAGATATTTCATTGAATAATTAAATTAAATTAAATAATAAAATATTTCTTCGCCACAATATTATCTCTGCACATATAACAGTCTATAGCATTTTTTTTTTTGCTTATCCCTAGTACACGTGGTACAGGCCATGATAATCATGGTGGGTAGTTAGCGACTGCTTTTACTGTAAGTGCACCACATGTCTACACATGTGAAAAGCAGTTCGACTTTGCACTTACTAATGCCAGAGCCCCGTTTGGTTACTTGCACTCGCTGGTGGGGTTGGACTTTTGCAAGAATCGGGGCCATTGGAGCATTTTTTTTCTTTAAACAGAAAAAAGTGTCCAATGCGGGTTCGAACCCGGGTCCTAGTGGTCGAAAACCAAGCTTTAAATTAAGCTTTAAATTAAACTTTTCAAAATGTGATATATGCATTATACACATGCCTTGCCACAGCCTAGTTCAGAAGACGAACTGTGGCAAATGGTTGGGAGGGAATGGAGAGCCATCCCTCAGGACGCCATCCGTACTCTGATTGACTCTCTACCTAGACGTGTTGCTGCGTGCATCGCCGTCCGCGGTGGTCCTACTTGCTACTAAGCCGACGCCGTTCTCGCTCTGTATTATGACTATCATTTTGAAATAAAGATCACTTATTGTTCGTCCCTGTCTCTCTCTGTCTGCCGAGTTTCATCACTTTCTGGCCACTATTTCTTGGTGTTCCATTTTCAATGT